>CM035839.1:382147457-382723358 GCA_020510985.1 Pholidichthys leucotaenia | reverse complement strand
GCTCAAACTGCTGATTTCCAATAAAGACACCAAGATACTTAAAACCTCCTTTTTTCCAAATCAACCCACCCGGCAGCGTAAGCTGATTTTCTAGTTTCTCCCCCACCATCAGAGCCTCGCTTTTTCCCCAGTTTATCTTTGCAGAGGAAAGTTGGCCAAAAAGATTGACACTCCTAACGTCAATGTCACTCTGCTTGTTTAGCAGAATGACTACATCATCTGCATAGGCCGACAGCTTGAACGTGGTGTCACAGCCAGGAAAAGTAACTCCTGATAGATCCCTTCTCAGGCAGTGAAGCAAAGGCTCTATGGCGAGGGAGTACAGCATCCCTGTGAGAGGGCAGCCCTGCCGAACCCCCCTCTGGACTTTTAAAGGGGCAGACAGGCCCCCATTTATCTTCAGCACACTCTCAATGTCACTGTACAAGACCCGTATCCTGGCTATGAAGCCTGGGCTGAACCCAAAAGCTGTTAAAACTGTCCATAAATATTGGTGTTCAACCCGATCAAACGCCTTTTCCTGGTCAATTGAAATCAAACCAGTTTCTACCGCCAATGAACCAGAGACCTCCAAAATATCCCGAATTAAAGTGACGTTGTCACTAATCAGCCTGCCAGGCACACAGTAAGTCTGGTCTACATGAATGAGCTCGCTCATCACCTTTCTCAGTCTTCGGGCCAGAGCTTTTGAGAGAATCTTGTAGTCTGTGCAGAGCAGAGAGACTGGCCTCCAGTTCTTTAGGCTCTGGAGGTCCCCCTTTTTCGGCAACAGTGTGATGATGGCCCTCCTGCAGGTCGTGGGTAGGGTCCCCCTTTCCAAGCTATCTTGGAGAACCTCCAGCAGGTCTGGACCAAGCAGGGGCCAGAATTCCTTAAAAAAGTCCACAGAGAGACCATCTATGCCTGGTGATTTTCCATTCTGGAGGCTCATTAGCGCCGTATGCAGCTCAGACAGAGACAGTGGAGCATCCAAGCCGGCAACAAGGTCCTCTGAGAGCACTGGAAGACCATCAAGGAAAACCTGGCCCAGTGACGTGTCCTCCCTCCACTCTGCTCTAAACAATTCACTGTAAAAGCTAGCAGCGTGTTTCCTGATCTCTGCTGCTGTGGAGATTGTTCTCCCGTCATCGCCCAACAAGGAGTGAATGAGCTTTCTCTGTCCATTTTTCCCCTCCAGTCCAAAAAAGTACTGGGAGGGCGAGTCCATCAGAGCTACATCCATGTAGCGTGAGCGGACCAGAGCACCCTGTGCAGTGACCCCTAGCAAGCTAGCCAAGGCTGACCTTTTTGACTTGAGAGCCTCTAAGTTCTCCTGTTTTCCTGTAGAACTGAGCAACTCCTCTAGTTCTACCACCTCAGTCTCCAGAACTTTCAAGGATTGGGTCAAGCTACGAGTGACATTTTGAGTGTACTGTTGGCAGAGTTGTTTTATCTGGGCCTTACCAAAATCCCACCACAATTGGAGAGAACTAAAAGAGGGTTTTTGTTCCCTGTGTGACTTCCAAACATCATGAAAAACCTCTTTAAAAAACACATCATTTAAAAGTGTATTGTTAAAATGCCAAAAAGCACTCTTACACTTTACATTTTCAATAAACACAGAACAAAACAGCAGGCAGTGATCAGTGAAACCAACAGGACAGATACAACTATTTTTAAAAACACTCATTTGATGTTTAAAACCATAAAAACGGTCTAACCTAGCCATAGATAAAAGGTTATCTTTGACATGGCTCCAGGTGTACTGCCTCTGGTCCCCATGATGTGATCTCCACACATCGGCCATTTCATGTGTTTTCACCAGTTCTCTCAGCCTATTGGCAGAAGCAGGGTGAGGCTCCTGATGGTTCCTGTCTAGTCTGTGGTTTAATGTACAGTTAAAATCACCCCCCAGAAATAAAAAACTATTTGGATCACAGGACTTAACCGTATCCGAAAGCACGTCAAAGACCCTGATCCTCTCTGCTCTCTGTGTTGGCACATACACGTTTATAAAAACGAAGTTCACGTTTTCAAACTGTACCTTTAATAAGAGGAAATGACCTCTCACCACCTCTTCTACCTCATAAGAGACAGGCACACAACCCCTAGAGAAAAGTACAGCCACCCCCCCCCACTGCTACTGGATTTGTGGCTAAAAAAAATGCAGCCATCCCATTCTTTTCTCCAATGGCTCTCAATGTCCACAGTGCTGTGAGTCTCCTGGACCATCAGCACGTCAAGTTTCTTTAAATTAAAAAGCTTGTATAAAGAGGCCCTTTTTACATCATCCCTGGCCCCATTAATATTGAGAGTGCCAATTCTAAGGTGGGGCATTAAAAAGGATAAAAATAGGGTACAGTAAAAAAACACACACATAGCATAAAAGGGAAGAAACAAACTAAGAGTCAACATGACTGTTAGTAATTTGCAATTTCAGTTTAGCAACCAGTTTCTTTAAACGATAAATTTCCTGATCAGTGAAAGTCTCATTCCCATCATTCAGTTTCATAAATTTGCGAGCTGATGCCACGAATAACTCCAGATCTGGAAAGTAATTTTCCACTTTCACAGCTCTGCTCCCCTTAGTCACCTGGAGAAATTGCCTAATTTTAGTAAAACAATAGGAGCTTTGCTCCTCCTGCGTCTGCGTCTGCATCAGTTCAGACTC
Source organism: Pholidichthys leucotaenia (assembly GCA_020510985.1). Classification (NCBI taxonomy): domain Eukaryota; kingdom Metazoa; phylum Chordata; class Actinopteri; order Cichliformes; family Pholidichthyidae; genus Pholidichthys; species Pholidichthys leucotaenia. The sequence continues at coordinate 382,720,708 of CM035839.1, read as the reverse complement.
ATCTCCACTTTCGTCAGAAGCGCTCTCATTCAGTAAATCTAAATTCCCAACCCTACTAGATTTAGCAGAGCTCTGCAAGTTTTCCGCACTTTTCCTTTTTTGTGCAGCTTTAAAAGGATCCTCTTCAACAAAACTACATTCCTGCATTTCTTCATGAAACGCAACGTTTGTCATGCAGTGTTTGCTCTGTGTGTCCGCTACAGCCTCAAACCGCTCCTCCCCCGCCTGCAAAGTCTGTTCATTCAGGTTCCTTCGTTTAACTGCACTTTTACTTACACCCTCCACCTGTTTACCCCGGGCGACAGGCTTGTCACAATGATCAGAGCTGCCGCCAGACAGAAATTCCCCACCATCACTGTTTGGGGGGACAACTACCGCGCCCGCCGCGGCCACCCCAGCAGAGGCGGCCGCGGCCGCCCCAGCACAAGCGGACGCGGACGCGGACGCCCCCGCAGAAGTAGAAGCGGACGCGGCCGCGGACGCGGACTGCGGCCGCGACCGCCCCAGCAGAAGCGGGCGCCGCAGCGGCATCCGCCGCACCACATGTAGCGCTACCCTCCGGACCACCAGAAACAGCGGCGTCACCTTTCTTACCGCCAGTGCTCTTTGTGTTCGCCTTTTCAGGACATGATAAGATGGCCTTCTGCGCCACACGCAAAACACTTCACGGTTTCAGATGTTGCAAACACCAAGTAGCTAAAGCCGTCAATCCTGAAATTAAAAGACGCGTTCAGTTCAGCAGAGCTGTCTTTCAACACCATGAAACACTGCCTCCTATGACATACAACATGCTTCAGCAGGGGTGATTTACTACCCAGAGAGACCATTCTGATAGGGGACACAACCTGGCCAAAACGGGACAACTCTCTAATCAGCTGATCATTTTTAACGAAAGGAGGAGCGTTTGAGATGGTGATCCTCCTAGACGGATTCGCCAGCGGTAAAACGGGAGTAAAAGTGTCACCTATGACCACTCCCTGTGCCACCACCTGATCAGCTTTTTCAGTCGAATCCAGAAAGATCACAATTGCGCTGTTCATCCTCGATGCTGATTTTATGCTGCCATGCCCAACCACCTGTCCTACAGCGAGGCTGGCCTCCTCCACAGAACAGGGAACTGTCGGGAGGATTCTCACACCATGACGCCGGGTTAAGCGCTCAAACTCCACACCACCATCAATCACCGGCATGATGCCGGCCGGGAAAAACCGGCAGCAGAAGCTACCGTTCCCCAACACACTCACTCCAACACTCACACCCCAGCACACACACACTCAACCCACTATATTAAACACACACACCTCAAACACACAAGATAGAGAAAAAGTTAGAAAATACAAAGTTTAAAGTACTCACTCGACACCACTCCACACCCCTGCTCCCACAAACGCCCACGCATGCGCACGAGAGAGAGAGAGAGAGAGAGAGAGAGAGAGAGAGAGAGAGAGAGAGAGAGAGAGAGAGAGAGAGAGAGAGAGATTTTTGATTTTTAAAAGATCTTTAATAAACACACTTGTCCATCAGTCAATACAATTTCTATATCATGCTATGTTACACAGAAAATTAATCCCCCAAAAAACGCCCAAAAAAAAGCTGTCCATCATGAACTGAACAGAGGACATTCTCCAGGGACCAGAGGGTCCTGAAACCTTCCACATCCCCATTCCCCATAAAAAACTGAAAGTCCAGCCTGATTCTGGCTTTAAGTAGCCTCACAAATAAAATTTTGACATCAACATCATTCTCAACATTCTCAAGTTTTCTTCTCCGGCTTACATAGATAGCCAACTTTGCCTGCCCTAAAACAAAGTTCAGTAGTTGACACTTCTGCTTAAAACGACGATTGTACATAAAACCACAAATGAAAACCTGCTTAGAGAAAACTTCCTTGAAAATATGAAAAAGTTTTGTGAGAAGTTCAAAGAGGCCACTCAGGCGCTGACATTCAATAAAACAATGAAAAACAGTCTCCCTAGAGGAACAAAAAACACACTGATCACTGACACTGCTGTTAATCACAGAAACAAAAGCATTGACAGCTATAATACCATGCAGGACCCTCCACTGTAAGTCTCCATGCCTCTTAGGGAGAGGGGCTTTGTAAAGAGCCCTCCAGGCAGGCCGATGCCCTTTTCCTAGTTTAAAATAGGCTCTCCAAGGAGTGTCCACACAGGTGTTCAATCGGTCCTTGTTGAGTGCCATCACCACCAGTCTGTAGAGTGCCTTACCACTGGCTCCTCCAAAGTCCACACCAGTGGGAGCACAGAATGCCAGTAAGGAGCAAGGAGCGACGTCAAAGTCCATATAGAGCGTGAGAGAGGGAAAGGGGTCAGTGCTTTCTGGCTGCAGCGTGCCATTGCTAAAGTCCAAGAGTAGGGAGTGCTCAAGTCCATGAAGCTCCTGTTTCCAGTGTGCAAGAAGACCATCGATGAAACGATTCGACCTGACACCAAGATGAGCTGCTAAAGCTGAGGCGTTGTTGAGGCCAGGACCAACCAGTTCCACCACTTGCTTCAGAGTGAGAATGTTCCTGGAACACAGCCTATCAAGGAAGGTCCTTCCAACTCCCGGCAGGACACCAAGGCGACCACCAAAAACCAGCGGCCCCCTCAACAACCAGTAGAGGGACTCGCATGGCCCTCTTTGTTTTTTAAAAAGAGTCCACACTGAAAAGAGACTGCGGTAAAAACTGGGTAAAGACAGTGCATTAGAGTTCTTAAAATCCATTAAAAACACAGGGAGGTCTAGCCCAAGCCCAAGGACTCTCTGTAAAATAACACAGGCCAAAGGCCTCCATACCAGGTCCTGGGGGCCCGTCAGCAGTCTCTGTATGAAAGTCAGTCTAAAAGCAGCACCTCTACTAGCTAAATGAATCACTCCTTGCCCCCCCTCCTCTTTGGGAAGAAATAACAGGGCTTGAGGAACCCAGTGGAGTCCACCCCCCAAAAAAAGTCCACCAAAACAGACTGAATTTTGGACAACAAACCAGCAGGGGGGTCCATGCACATGAGGCGGTGCCACAGGGATGAGGAAACAAGATTATTTAAAATGAGCACTCTTCCTCTAAAAGATATTCTTGGCATTAGCCACTTCCACTTGTTTAGTCTCCCGTTAATCTTCTCTATGACCCCATCCCAATTTTTTTGCTCAAACTGCTGATTTCCAATAAAGACACCAAGATACTTAAAACCTCCTTTTTTCCAAATCAACCCACCCGGCAGCGTAAGCTGATTTTCTAGTTTCTCCCCCACCATCAGAGCCTCGCTTTTTCCCCAGTTTATCTTTGCAGAGGAAAGTTGGCCAAAAAGATTGACACTCCTAACCAGAACGTCAATGTCACTCTGCTTGTTTAGCAGAATGACTACATCATCTGCATAGGCCGACAGCTTGAACGTGGTGTCACAGCCAGGAAAAGTAACTCCTGATAGATCCCTTCTCAGGCAGTGAAGCAAAGGCTCTATGGCGAGGGAGTACAGCATCCCTGAGAGAGGGCAGCCCTGCCGAACCCCCCTCTGGACTTTTAAAGGGGCAGACAGGCCCCCATTTATCTTCAGCACACTCTCAATGTCACTGTACAAGACCCGTATCCTGGCTATGAAGCCTGGGCTGAACCCAAAAGCTGTTAAAACTGTCCATAAATATTGGTGTTCAACCCGATCAAACGTCTTTTCCTGGTCAATTGAAATCAAACCAGTTTCTACCGCCAATGAACCAGAGACCTCCAAAATATCCCGAATTAAAGTGACGTTGTCACTAATCAGCCTGCCAGGCACACAGTAAGTCTGGTCTACATGAATGAGCTCGCTCATCACCTTTCTCAGTCTTCGGGCCAGAGCTTTTGAGAGAATCTTGTAGTCTGTGCAGAGCAGAGAGACTGGCCTCCAGTTCTTTAGGCTCTGGAGGTCCCCCTTTTTCGGCAACAGTGTGATGATGGCCCTCCTGCAGGTCGTGGGTAGGGTCCCCCTTTCCAAGCTATCTTGGAGAACCTCCAGCAGGTCTGGACCAAGCAGGGGCCAGAATTCCTTAAAAAAGTCCACAGAGAGACCATCTATGCCTGGTGATTTTCCATTCTGGAGGCTCATTAGCGCCGTATGCAGCTCAGACAGAGACAGTGGAGCATCCAAGCCGGCAACAAGGTCCTCTGAGAGCACTGGAAGACCATCAAGGAAAACCTGGCCCAGTGACGTGTCCTCCCTCCACTCTGCTCTAAACAATTCACTGTAAAAGCTAGCAGCGTGTTTCCTGATCTCTGCTGCTGTGGAGATTGTTCTCCCGTCATCGCCCAACAAGGAGTGAATGAGCTTTCTCTGTCCATTTTTCCCCTCCAGTCCAAAAAAGTACTGGGAGGGCGAGTCCATCAGAGCTACATCCATGTAGCGTGAGCGGACCAGAGCACCCTGTGCGGTGACCCCTAGCAAGCTAGCCAAGGCTGACCTTTTTGACTTGAGAGCCTCTAAGTGCTCCTGTTTTCCTGTAGAACTGAGCAACTCCTCTAGTTCTACCACCTCAGTCTCCAGAACTTTCAAGGATTGGGTCAAGCTACGAGTGACATTTTGAGTGTACTGTTGGCAGAGTTGTTTTATCTGGGCCTTACCAAAATCCCACCACAATTGGAGAGAACTAAAAGAGGGTTTTTGTTCCCTGTGTGACTTCCAAACATCATGAAAAACCTCTTTAAAAAACACATCATTTAAAAGTGTATTGTTAAAATGCCAAAAAGCACTCTTACACTTTACATTTTCAATAAACACAGAACAAAACAGCAGGCAGTGATCAGTGAAACCAACAGGACAGATACAACTATTTTTAAAAACACTCATTTGATGTTTAAAACCATAAAAACGGTCTAACCTAGCCATAGATAAAAGGTTATCTTTGACATGGCTCCAGGTGTACTGCCTCTGGTCCCCATGATGTGATCTCCACACATCGGCCATTTCATGTGTTTTCACCAGTTCTCTCAGCCTATTGGCAGAAGCAGGGTGAGGCTCCTGATGGTTCCTGTCTAGTCTGTGGTTTAATGTACAGTTAAAATCACCCCCCAGAAATAAAAAACTATTTGGATCACAGGACTTAACCGTATCCGAAAGCACGTCAAAGACCCTGATCCTCTCTGCTCTCTGTGTTGGCACATACACGTTTATAAAAACGAAGTTCACGTTTTCAAACTGTACCTTTAATAAGAGGAAATGACCTCTCACCACCTCTTCTACCTCATAAGAGACAGGCACACAACCTCTAGAGAAAAGTACAGCCACCCCCCCCCACTGCTACTGGATTTGTGGCTAAAAAAAATGCAGCCATCCCACTCTTTTCTCCAATGGCTCTCAATGTCCACAGTGCTGTGAGTCTCCTGGACCATCAGCACGTCAAGTTTCTTTAAATTAAAAAGCTTGTATAAAGAGGCCCTTTTTACATCATCCCTGGCCCCATTAATATTGAGAGTGCCAATTCTAAGGTGGGGCATTAAAAAGGATAAAAATAGGGTACAGTAAAAAAACACACACATAGCATAAAAGGGAAGAAACAAACTAAGAGTCAACATGACCGTTAGTAATTTGCAATTTCAGTTTAGCAACCAGTTTCTTTAAACGATAAATTTCCTGATCAGTGAAAGTCTCATTCCCATCATTCAGTTTCATAAATTTGCGAGCTGATGCCATGAATAACTCCAGATCTGGAAAGTAATTTTCCACTTTCACAGCTCTGCTCCCCTTAGTCACCTGGAGAAATTGCCTAATTTTAGTAAAACAATAGGAGCTTTGCTCCTCCTGCGTCTGCGTCTGCATCAGTTCAGACTCATCTCCACTTTCGTCAGAAGCGCTCTCATTCAGTAAATCTAAATTCCCAACCCTACTAGATTTAGCAGAGCTCTGCAAGTTTTCCGCACTTTTCCTTTTTTGTGCAGCTTTAAAAGGATCCTCTTCAACAAAACTACATTCCTGCATTTCTTCATGAAACGCAACGTTTGTCATGCAGTGTTTGCTCTGTGTGTCCGCTACAGCCTCAAACCGCTCCTCCCCCGCCTGCAAAGTCTGTTCATTCACGTTCCTTCGTTTAACCGCACTTTTACTTACACCCTCCACCTGTTTACCCCGGGCGACAGGCTCGTCACAATGATCAGAGCTGCCGCCAGACAGAAATTCCCCACCATCACTGTTTGGGGGGGCAACTACCGCGCCCGCCGCGGCCACCCCAGCAGAGGCGGCCGCGGCCGCCCCAGCACAAGCGGACGCGGACGCCCCCGCAGAAGTAGAAGCGGACGCGGACGCGGACTGCGGCCGCGACCGCCCCGGGAGAAGCGGGCGCCGCAGCGGCATCCGCCGCACCACATGTAGCGCTACCCTCCGGACCACCAGAAACAGCGGCGTCACCTTTCTTACCACCAGTGCTCTTTGTGTTCGCCTTTTCAGGACATGACCTAATAAGATGGCCTTCTGCGCCACACGCAAAACACTTCATGGTTTCAGAAGTTGCAAACACCAAGTAGCTAAAGCCGTCAATCCTGAAATTAAAAGACGCGTTCAGTTCAGCAGAGCTGTCTTTCAACACCATGAAACACTGCCTCCTATGACATACAACATGCTTCAGCAGGGGTGATTTACTACCCAGAGAGACCATTCTGATAGGGGACACAACCTGGCCAAAACGGGACAACTCTCTAATCAGCTGATCATTTTTAACGAAAGGAGGAGCGTTTGAGATGGTGATCCTCCTAGACGGATTCGCCAGCGGTAAAACGGGAGTAAAAGTGTCACCTATGACCACTCCCTGTGCCACCACCTGATCAGCTTTTTCAGTCGAATCCAGAAAGATCACAATTGCGCTGTTCATCCTCGATGCTGATTTTATGCTGCCATGCCCAACCACCTGTCCTACAGCGAGGCTGGCCTCCTCCACAGAACAGGGAACTGTCGGGAGGATTCTCACACCATGACGCCGGGTTAAGCGCTCAAACTCCACACCACCATCAATCACCGGCATGATGCCGGCCGGGAAAAACCGGCAGCAGAAGCTACCGTTCCCCAACACACCCACTCCAACACTCACACCCCAGCACACACACACTCAACCCACTATATTAAACACACACACCTCAAACACACAAGATAGAGAAAAAGTTAGAAAATACAAAGTTTAAAGTACTCACTCGACACCACTCCACACCCCTGCTCCCACAAACGCCCACGCATGCGCACGAGAGAGAGAGAGAGAGAGAGAGAGAGAGAGAGAGAGAGAGAGAGAGAGAGAGAGAGAGAGAGAGAGAGAGAGAGAGACACACAGTGCGGAGCATTATGGTTGGTGAATGTGCAGCAGAAAGTTTAAGCTCTCTCTCCGCGGATGCGGCGGGCCAGCTGGAAGTCTTTGGGCATGATGGTGACCCTCTTAGCGAAGAAGAGACCCACCAGGTAGGCCTCGCTGGCCTCCTGCAGAGCCATGACGGCGAAGCTCAGGAAGCGCAGGTCGGTCTTGAAGTCCTGAGCGATCTCCCTCACCAGGCACTGGATGGGCAGCTTACGGATGAGCAGCTCCGTGGATTTCTGGTAGCGACGGATCTCTCTTAGAGCCATGGGCCTGTAACGGTGGTGCTTCTTCACTCCGCCGGTGGCCGGAGCGCTTTTCCGAGCAGCCTTGGTGGCTAGCTGCTTCCTGGGGGGCAGGAATTAGTAGTTGTTAGTAGTTGTACAAATTAGTAGTTAGTTAGTAGTTGTAGACTTAGTAGTTGTTACAAATTTCATTTCATCTCTCGGCGCCACACCAGTCGGCTGCCTTTTGCAACAGCGGCTCGATTCCGAGTTTTTTTTTTTTTTCCCTTCCTCTCTCTTTTGATCACTTTTTTTTTTTTCACCCCACTTATATCACGGACACACAGATCGTCCCAAATGTCTCCTGAGCCGGTGGACGGAGCCACTGTTTATAGCAGGATTCGATACAACAGGGAAGAGCTGCTAGCATTTAACCGCCACCCGGTCCCACTGGAAAAACTCGACATACCGAGAGAACTGAGGCGAAAACGCCGCGGCTGCCGGGCTGGAGTAAGGCGGAGGACAAAAAATATAAGGTACAGACCCTCCCTTCCATCTGTTGTCATGGGAAATGTACGGTCGATACTGGGAAAGTTAGATGAGCTAGCGGCTATCTCCCGTTATGATAGCACTTACCGGGAGTGCTCTCTCCTTTTGTTTGCTAACTGAACTAGCAGCAGATGCTAACATTGAGCTGGAGGGTTTTCACATGATACGAGCTGACCGAACACCAGAGAGTGGCAAAACTAGGGGCGGTGGAGTGATAATGTATGTTAACAACAACTGGTGCAGACCGGGACATATCACTGTTAAACAACGACACTGCAGCAAAGACATTGAGTTGCTAGCTGTTAGCATGAGGCCTACATATCTCCCGAGAGAACACTCACACGTGATCTGCATTGTTGTTTATGCAAATCCGACGGCGAACGCTGGGACAGCGCGTGACGTCATCCATTCAGTAACCAGCAGGCTGCAGACAGAACACCCAGATGCTCTTCTCCTCATCTCAGGCGATTTCAACCACGTTTCACTGTCTCCCATTCTGCCCACTTTCACCCAGTATGTCACATGCCACACTAGAGACAATAAAACACTGGATTTGTTCTACGCAAACACTAAGGAGGCGTACACCTCATCACAACTCCCCCCACTTGGGAGATCGGATCACAACTTGGTTCATCTCCGACCGGTGTACAAACCCCTAGTGCACAGACAACCTCCGGCCATGCACACTGTGGAGTTATGGTCTGAGGAGACAATGGACACTCTAAAGGACTGTTTTGAAGCCACCGCCTGGAAGCAGCTCTGCGATCCACATGGTGAGGACATCGATGGCCTCATTCACACCTTCACGGGCTACCTCAGCTTCTGTGTGGACAAATCCGTTCCCACCAAGACCATACGGCGTCACTCAAACAACAAACCCTGGATCAACCCTGAGATAAAAACACTTCTGAGAGAGAAGAAGAGGATCTTCAGGTCGGGGAACAGGGAGATGCTGAAGTCCGTACAGAGGGAGCTGAGGAGAAAGATCAGAGAAGGCAAGGACAGCTTCAGGAAGAAGATGGAGGACAAGCTGCAACAGAGCGACATCAGCGGGGTCTGGAGAAACCTCAAAACCATCTCGGGGCTCCAGAATACCTCCCCCCAGGCCATGGGGGGCAGGGAGTGGGCAAACAACCTGAATCTGTTTTTCAATAGATTTGACCAACCGCCCTCCCCCCTGTCTGCACAACAACCACTGCTGCCTCTAAGAAATCAAGTCCTGCTACCCACTCCCCACTCCACCGACACCCCCCCACTCCCAACACACAGCCCCCCATCCTGACCCTGACCAAGACCCAGGTGAGGACGGAGCTGAGGAAGATCAAGGCGAGGAAGGCGTCGGGACCGGACGGCATCAGCGCAAAGCTCCTCAAGTCCTGTGCAGACCAGCTGTGTGGGATTGTGACATATATCTTCAACATGAGCCTGAAACTGGGGAGGGTACCACAGCTGTGGAAAACATCTTGTGTGGTACCTGTACCAAAAACTTCCCACCCCAAAGACCTGAACAGCTTCAGACCGGTGGCCTTGACGTCCCACTTGATGAAGACCCTGGAGAGACTGCTCCTTGCTCATCTCCGCCCCCTGGTGGAACCAGCGATGGATCCACTCCAGTTCGCCTACCAGCATGGCATTGGGGTGGAGGATGCGGTGATCTTCCTCCTTCACCGTTCTCTGTCCCACCTGGAGAAGCCCGGGAATATGGTGAGGATCATGTTCTTTGACTTCTCCAGTGCTTTCAACACCATCCAACCGATGATCCTGAAGGACAAGCTGCTGCGCGCAGGGGTGGACCAGCACCTGTCATCATGGATCCTGGACTACCTCACGAACCGGCCTCAGTTTGTGAGAACCCGGGACTGTGTTTCCGACACGATCATCAGTAGCACGGGGGCCCCCCAGGGAACGGTGCTGGCTCCCTTCCTGTTCACTCTTTATACTGCGGACTTCTCACACAACACAACACATTGCCATCTACAGAAGTTCTCTGATGACTCTGCGATCGTTGGTTTCATCTCCAGCGGAGATGAAGCTGAGTACAGAGGGCTTATCCAGGACTTTGTTGACTGGTGCCATCGGAACTGCCTCCAGATCAACGCGAGGAAAACTAAGGAGCTGGTGGTGGACTGCCGCAGGCATGGGCAGCCCCTCACAGCACCAGTAAATATACAGGGAACAGACATCGAGATGGTGACATCCTACAAGTACCTGGGTATTCATCTGAACAATAAACTAGACTGGTCACACAATACTGACGCACTCTACAAGAAGGGACAGCGCAGGCTGTTCCTGCTGAGGAGACTCAGGTCTTTTGGTGTACAAGGGGCGCTGCTGAAGTCATTCTATGACACGGTGGTGGCATCAGCCATCACTTTTGGAGTGGTCTGCTGGGGCAGTGGCATTACTGCAGCCGATAGGAAGAGACTGAACAAACTGATTAAGAAAGCTAGCTCTGTCCTGGGGCAACGCCTTGATCCGATGGAGGAGATAGGAGAGAGAAGGACGGTGGCTAAACTGTCATCTCTGCTGGAGTCCGACTTCCACCCTATGCAGGACATACTGGATGCACTGAGGAGCTCATTTAGCAGCAGACTACATCATCCCAGGTGCACAACCGAGAGGTTTCGTAGGTCCTTCCTACCAACGGCTGTCAGACTGTACAACCTAAGCAGGGCTGCTCGCAGAGATAGCAAAAAGACGTAACAAACTAATAGTTTTTTGAATGCAAAAGATGCAATAGACTTACACAATGGTCCTCTCCGGCATACAATTAGGAACATACCGGTCGCTATGGAGGGTGAGAATATGTATGGGCACATAATCATACCATGTAGGATAACTAAATAGACGGTTATGCTGTTTCATCCCACCTAGCAACAATGCTCTGCACTGTGTGTGTTTATATATTTACATATTTATTCCATCTAGCTACAATGCTCTGCACTGGGTGTGTTTATATTTATATATCTATATATTTATTCCATCTAGCTACAATGCTCAGCACTGGGTGTGTTTATATTTATATATCTATATATTTATTCCATCTAGCTACAATGCTCCGCACTGTGTTTTTATATATCTACATATTATTCCATCTAGCTACATTGCTCCGCACTGTGTGTGTTTATATACTTGCATATTTATTCCACCTAGCTGCAATGCTCCGTACTGTGGGTGTTTATATATTTACATATTTATTCCATCTAGCTACAATGCTCTGCACTGTGTGTTCATATATTCATATATTTATTCCATCCAGCTACAATGCTCTGCACTGTGTGTCTGTGTGTGTGTGTGTGTGTATATATATATTTTATAGTAATATGTACATATGTATATTAGCTGCTCTTGCTTGCTTGTTTTTTTTCTTGCCTTCTGATTGTTGCTCTGAGTGTTGCTATCCCTGTGCTGTTGCAATCCTGGAATTTCCCCGTTGTGGGACTAATAAAGGCTTATCTTATCTTAAATTAACAACTACTAATTCCCCCTCTTTTGTCCAAATTTCAACTACCACATACTCCAGTTCAGCCCCTTTACCTATCTCTCTGAACTGAATTCCCTCCCTCACAAATATTGCACATCCACCTCCCATTCCCTCCCTTCTATCATTCCGAATAGAGACATATCCCTCTATTTTAAAATCCAGATTGGGTTTCAACCATGTCTCCTGGACACATAACATCTGGTTTAGTCTGAAAGTTCCTGTCCATTTGCCAGCAAGCTTCTTGCATTCCATTGAACCAAAATGACCATTAGCACAATTCCTATCCAATCGATGCTTGATCCTGACTTGTCTGACTACTAAGCCCATTCCTCACCTCCTCCCAAGTTAAACCACTGAAACCAAGATGATTAGCTGCTGCTTTCACTATTATTTGAATTCTCTCAGTTTTAGACTTGACTTCCATTGTGGCATTCACAACTCCCGCTATAAAAATAACCAGTTTCTTCAGGTCAACCTGGATTTCCCCATTCCGTCCCAGTTCTCTTTCTCTTACAAGCAGCATCCCCCCCCCCCCCCCAGTCCTTTGCCCATTCCCTCCTCCCTGGTTCATCCTTTTCACTGCTTCGGCATAGGAGATTTTATTCTGTACTCTGACTTGCTCAATTTCCCTTTCTTTCATCATTCTTTCACAGCCTCTGTAGGCCACACGATGACTACCGCCACAATTACAACATTTTGGCGTTTCTTGATCACATTCTCAATACTGATGGTTGCCCCCACACCTTGCACACCTTCTTCTCCATCTACATGTTTTAGCTGTGTGTCCAAATCTTTGACAATTATAACACCAGACGGGATTAGGAATAAATTCCCTTACCCCGTAACTCAAAAAACCCAAATTTACCTTTTTGGGGAGCACTTCTCCTTCAAACTCAATCACCACACCCTCAGTGTCTCTCCTCTGTCCTTCCCGAGTGGCCTGTAGTCTACGAGCTGCTTTTACTACCCCACTTTTAATAAATTAGCTTTAATTTCTTCCATTGAGACTCCTATTGGCACCCCCCAAATTACACCCTTGTTCCACTTAGATCCGTTATCAATAAAGCTTGTACTTTTCACTTTGAACCGCCCAATCTCCCTCATTTTGTCAGCTCTTTCCCTTTGCTCCTCATTCCTACATACAATCAGTAGATTTCCATCCCTCAGCACCTTTGCCATGAGTATTTCTCCAACCTGGTTTTTCAATATTGTTGTCACTTTAACTGGGCTCATTGTAGATATCCCCTTTTCTTCCTCGAACCTTACAATAATTTTGAATTCGGCTCCTTCCTGCCCTCCTCCCTCCACGCCACCACCACTTCCACTACTTCTGGCCTTCTTTGCATTATTTTCAGGAAAATTATTCTCCCTTTTTTCTCTCCCTTTCCCTCTTCCCTGCCCAGTATCCATACTGTCTTCATTATCCCAGACATCAGAATCTCCCCAGTCTGGCCCATTCACAACGCTGTTGTGCTGACCCACCACACCTTCCTTTACCACGTTTCTCCTCCTCATTCTTCCATGCTTGTTAACTCCAGTCACATCAACTGACTTCTTTGCCAAACCGTCTGTCAAATTTATCTGGCCTTCTTTCGGCGATCTAACCATCAAGCGTCCGTCTGACCCAGCACTGCTCCCAGAGAGCTCCTTCCTCCAGGACAGCTGGCTTCAGCGGTGTTTGTCTAGCAAAGAGCTGCTTAAATACAAACACCGCTGGCTTCACAAATTGGGGACACCTGGGCGAGACGTGGGAAAGATAATTACCGGGGCTGGGAACAGCTGATGGGAATAAGAGGGAGAGCGAGGGGTGTGGCTAGACCGACAGACTGTCAGCAGCGTGGAAGAAAGTAGGTCACAGAGGCTGACTAACAGCTGCCGGTCAGGCAGTGGCTATGGATATGGAAATAAGTACAAAATACACAAAATGCACACGCATAATGGAACCGAAACCCACAGAAAGATCAGGGCTGAGCCGGGGGAAAGCCAAGCCGGCTCAGCTCCTCACAAAAAGGGCTTGAAATCTGTCCTTGTCTTGACTTTAAAATGGATGAAATTTTTTCTTTTAGAATTAAATTATGAAAAAAATCACTATTCTATTTTTTCAGATACACCTGTATATATAAACAATGTATATACAGTATACTGCTCAGAAAAATAAAGGGAACACTTTGAAAACACATCAGATTTTAATGGGAAAAAATAAGCTGGATATCAAAATTGTGGCAGGCTAGTCCAGCTTACTCAGATTAAAGGAACACTTTTTAATCTGAGTAAACTGGCCTAGCCTGCCACAATTTCTAAATCCAGCTTATTTTTTCCCCATTAAAATCTGATATGTTTTCAAAGTGTTCCCTTTATTTTTTTGAGCAGTATATTTCATCCAGGTCTGCATCAGAACTACCTGATGTTTAAAAAGGACAGTTTGCTGTGGTATTCCTCAACATCTCTGCCTCAAAAGTTACAGCTGATTTTAACACAACTGGTTTAGTCAGCTCTTGATACTTAAAGATGTGCTCCAGTGGATATCAATCCCTTAAAAACAAATCCACATTATCTAAAATGGCATCTAAAAACCTTTCATTGCTTACAATTGCTTATAGAAATTTTTGACCTTTTTCCTCCTCTTTCAAGGATCTACGTAATTGGGTCCATCCACATCCCACCCACCAGGACACAGAAGTCTGCAAGCTGGAAAACTTTAGCAGCCAGTTCTTAGTCCTGATTGGCTCAACACTCTGGATGTGTTAGATATCATCAAAAACACTCTTGCTGTGTTTGAAATGCTCACTTCTTCCCCATATAGTGTTCTATATAGTGAATCAGCCATCTTGCCGTACTGTTCGAAATTTTAACTGAAAATTTAATTCACTATATAGTACACTCAAAATATCACACAACGCGTTTTGAAAAGTAGCATACAACAGATGGTCACTACATTAGCCAATATATCCCATAATGCATTGCACAGTTAACGGAGCAGTGAGAGAAGAGCTTCACATCACAACATAAACTACGCTAAGGTATTTATATTTATTAATTCAGCAAAAACAATTTGATTTAATACATATTTACTACAAATTACATACAGGTATTCACTTTTTTTTTTACCACCGTCAGTCTATTGCAGTTTACTGTCTCACGTGATGATGTCATTAATCGTGCCATGAAAACAAGCCCAGTAGTGTCCGAAAGCTGTTAATTTTGTCGTTATATTGAGTGTACTGTATAGTCCACTATATCTAAACTCACTATATAGCGAGTAGGGAGTGATTGAGTGAGTGAACATTCCGAACACAGCCTCTGTCTAACCTTGCCTTTTTCCAAGGGGAGGCGCTTAACTGAACTTCCACAGCAAAAAAAAAAAAAGACACATAAGAGTGATTTAGCTCTTGATATGTCTTGTAAGTCATAAAAAAAACATGTTATGGACATGTTAACAAGAGGAAAAAACTATTTTTGGTGGAGTGTCACTTTAACTGCATTAGACTTGTCTAAATGTGCCTTGCTTTAATGGAAATGGTTTAAAAAAAAATTTAATTTATTCTCAGAATAAGGGACAGAATGACAGCACTTTTGATGAGGAAAACTTAATCGTGTGCGTCTTGGATCTATTTGGAGCTGGATCAGAGACCACATCCACCACCCTGCGCTGGGCGTTCCTCTATATGGCAAAATATCCTGAGATTCAAGGTAAGACCATCCACCTGACCTCATGGGCAAAGCAAATTAAGAGAAATATGAAATTCTGAAAAATTTTAACTGTGTTGCATCACTCCACTAAACTGGATAAAGTACCATTTGTACATTTGGGTTTTGCACAGAAAAGGTCCAGGCTGAGATAGACAGAGAGATTGGACAGTCCAGACCACCATCCATGGAGGACCGTGCAAAGCTGCCCTACACAGATGCTGTTATCCATGAGGTTCAGAGGATGGGAAACATAGTTCCTCTCAGTCTTCCTCATCTCACCAGCAGAGAAGTCCAGCTGGGAGGCTACACCATCCCAAAGGTTATTTATCTCACTTTAGAAACACAGTTTTGTGTCATGTTCAGCTAACTTTTTATTATTTATGATTTGAATTGCCAGGGAGTGGTAATAATTCCCAATTTGACATCAGTGCTGTTTGACAAGAATGAGTGGGAAACACCTCACACCTTCAACCCAAAACACTTTCTGAGTGAGGAGGGCAAGTTTGTGAAGAGAGCAGCTTTCATCCCTTTCTCTTCTGGTGAGAAGACACATCTTATCATCTGAATATTTTTAGAAGCTCATTGAGCAGGACAAAGACCAGGGATCACAGGAGATTCTTATTAGCTGTGCCAAGGAGGTTGTTTCTTCACTTTAGTGTGTGTGGGGGGGGGGGGGGGAAGGTTAACAGCATTGATTTTGAAAAAAGATTCAGGAAAGTTGAGAAATGGACCATGGGTAAATAGATTAGATTTGGGGGTGATCTGAACCACTATCAGCCACCAAGATGTTTTTAAATGTACTAAAGTAGGAATGAATGCAGTGTCTTTGTAAAAGGACCGAGGGTAGTTAAAAACATAACCTGCAAGGTTCTTTAAAACCAGGTTTATAGTCACAGGTAGCAATCAAAGGGGAAACTTTAAAAAGGATGTTTAAAGGAATTTATTGACAATAAAATATGTACAAATAAATGCTCACTTAAATAAAAAGCCTAACCTAAAACAAAATAATTAAAATTAAGTTAAATTAAGCTAAAATGGACTACTAACTAAAAAACTTAAGCTAAAAAAGACTAAAAGTGAGCTAAAAACAAATAAAAGTCCATAAAAGCTGAGGAGGATCCACTCTTCCAGACTAGGTTACATCTGCCACCATGATACCTACGCCCTCTGGAAACCTGTACAGGGGAAGACACTTGCCAGCAGTATATCCATATTTCTATCATCGTCATCATGGGGTGCTGCTATCTGGGAACCACATACTTACAGCAAAAGCAGAGCTCCTCACTCTGCCTCTTGCCGTCTCTCGCCTGCAGCACCCCAACTGCTCCACACAGAAGTGCCCTCCCCCAAAGGCTGGCATCATGGTGGTCCTGGCCATTACTGCTCCTCCTCCTCAGTCATGCCCTCCTTCAGCTGCCTTCCTGGGACCAGCAGCCAACTCCTGTCCTGGCAGGGCCACCATCCAGGGCTCTCGTCCAAGCAGGCCCTCATCCATCCAGGCCTTCCTCCTAGTGATGTTACGCTCAACACCACCCACTCAACACTGATTCGAGCAATATAAAGCAGAAGTGTCATGAGCAGTGCATCGAGCGCCATTTCAGCACGCCCACAGACATGTGACAGTAGCAAGCGAGGCCTTGTTATGTTGGTCACATCCCATGACTTGAGGGCTTGCGGGAAGTTTGAGAGGGTTTGTTTGCGTTGTATTGTTTGTTCCTGTCATCCAATTTCAAATACACCTCGGATGGCCAAATGCTCAAAAAAAAAAAAAAGTATAAAAAATTTTTCCGGTATTCCACTCAGAAGCAGTTCTAACACTCAGTCAGCAGATGGCACTCTTTATTAAATGTTTCATAGCACTGTGTCAATTATGAAGCTATTGTCTCAAAGTTGTTCATTGTTTCATAAGACCTCAGTTTCACCATCACTACTTCCCCAAGGCAGGACTCCTCCTTCCTGGTAAAAGCTCTCATGCAGATCATCCCCATCTGGGGCCTTCTCCTCAGGCAGATCTTTTCTCTGAACTGCCAAAGCACCTTTTATACCATGTGCAGTCACAGGTGCTGTACATCCCCAATCAACACAGGTGCTGCTGATTAGTGATTAGGGAAGCACAGGGTGGGAATAGACAACATTCTCAACTACACACAGTTAAAATACAAAAACTACAAAACATGCAAACCACAAACAAACATGTAACATAAATTTAAAAGCTATATAAAAACCCCAAAACAATAAAATACTTCCACCCTGACATCTTGATGGATGTTTTGATGGTCACCAGAAGAGGGTGCTGTCTCCTTGCATCTAAAAGATTGCTAGAAGTGCTTTCTAGTCTCTTAATGAGTCATTGTTGTTCTTATCATTTACTTAAAAGTAATCCCAGACATAAGTGCAATACCCAATGCTCCATCTTTTTTCATTTTAAACTCAGGTAAGCGTCTTTGTCTCGGTGAGAACCTGGCAAGGATGGAGCTGTTCCTGTTCTTCACCTCCTTCATGCAGCACTTCACCTTCTCCATGCCTGCTGGGGTGAAACCTGTGCTAGACTATGACTTTGGTGTCACCCTGGCACCAAAGCCTTATGAAATCTGTGCTATTCCACGTCAGTAAATTAAACGATTGACACAACAGTGTCCTAACTTAGGTGGAAATGTAGATGGATTTATTTTTAATCATATTCTGGCTGCTTTAACAAAATCTAGAATCAAAACAGAGAAGGCAGATAAGCAAAGTCATTTAAAAGCCAATATTTAAGGTTTTGTTTGCGCTTTGATGCACATGGTATGATTAAATGCCACATACATGACGCCATTAGTAAAAGATGTATAGAAATTATACAAAATTATGATGGTGTGTGTTGTAGTGAGGGGCTTTGCTTTTTTTAGTCAGGCATTCTGGATTTCAACAGCATCAGTCTTCAGCTGTTAGGCAGACATATCTTGCAACAAGAATAAAACTTTTCAAAAGATAACTGGGTCTAATCACGTCCGGATTCCTAAATACTAAATTGCCTGACTGTCTGGAGCATGAGGTCTGAATGTCATATAGCTCTACATTTAACCCTCCTGTTATGTTACGGGTCAAATTGACCAGTTTTAAAATTTGAACATCTAGGAAAAATAGTTAAAAGTATTTTTTCAGTATGAAACTTCTTCTGCTTGCCATAATTAGTGTAATCAGCATATAATATGAAAATGGTTCATCTCACATATTTGCAATCACCCCCTGCATGTTTATATCACATAGATACTGTTTGGGTCAATGTGACCCAGCAGTCAAAGTGGAGGTAAAAGGGTGTCAGAAATGCCAGACTTGTGGTATATATCACTCATATATTCCATACCTACATTTGTTAGAGCATGTGGAAATGTTTGGGACAGAATATACAAAGGAACTTCACACCTCTGAAAGAACAAAGGAATCTCACCGCCGTGTGAAGACCCATGACATCACAGGACGCCATGGCAACAGACTCGACACCTTCACCCCTGAGGGAGGAGAGGTTTTCCCATCACCTCCCAAGGCAAAGGGAGGAGTTAACAGGACTAATAGGGGATTTAGATAACGGGGGATTTCAGCTTGTGTTTTGCATGTCTTTGATGTGTGCCTGTATTTAACCAGCGAGCTGGGCAGAATTCTTCCTCTTTGCCTTCTGCCAAGCTCTGCACCAGATGAGACAAGATAGAAGAGTTTGTTCACTAAAGACTCTACTTTTGTGATACAAAACCGCCTCGTTATTTCCAGCTCTTCTACACTGGTGACCTTGACGCGAGTATGGACCTGAGGCATTCTTCAAGCGACTCATCCGCGGCGAATCTGACTTACGCCAGCGACAACGCAGACGAGGGAACAAGCAGACAGCTGTTCCCCCCGGCAGAGGGTACCGAGAGAGCTCAACCGAGCTCCAGCACCGCCGTGAGAGCCGAGGCAAGGCACTCTCACCCGGCGGGCACAACACTGATGGTGTACACGAACGCCGTCGCTGTCCAGCTGCCAGACTTCTGGCGAGAAGACCCCGCCTCTTGGTTTCTACAGGCTGAAGCCCAGTTCATACTGGCGGGCATCACAGCAGACGATACAAAATTCTACCATATCGTCTCCAAGCTCGACTCCGCCACTTCGAGGTGTGTGCGGAGCTTGATCCGGCGACCACCGGCCCGGGACAAGTATGAGACGCTCAAGGCGACCATCGTGGCGAACTATGTCCCACCAGCGGAGGAAAGAGCCGAGAGGATCCTGGCGGTCTACGGCCACAAAGGGGGCAATCCGAAGGCCCTCATGGAGGATTTGCTGCAGCTTAAGGAGGAGGACAATGACAATTTCCTTTTCCAGTTTATTTTCCTCAGCACGCTTCCACCACACATGAGAGGGACACTCGCCAATACGAAGTGCAACACCCACCAAGACTTCCGCACACTGGCCAGCGAGGCTTATCGGCTCGTCAACGCCTGCAAGGAGCAGACACCTACAGCGGCATCCGCGGACCTCAAAACTGACGCCCCGAGCCATGGAGAGCCACAGCCCACGGTGACAGCGGCGCGGCCCAAGCGTAACAAACAGATCGACGTCTGTTATTATCACCACCACTTCGCCGAGAAAGCCCACAAATGCGTTCCCCCCTGCAAGTTCACGATGTCGGGAAAACGCCAAAGCCGAGGGCCGTTAACGGCAGCGGTTCTCGGCGAGAAAAACAAGCTGTTATACGTGACGGATGGACACACAGGCAAGCAGTTCCTCATCGACAAGGGAGCTCAGCTGAGTTTCATCATGCCCTCCCACGCAGATCGAGCCATGGGCACCCGGGGCAATGGAGCAGTGGCAGCCAATGGTTCTGACATCGACACGTTCAGGGAAAAGAACCTGCACCTCCTCATTCACGGCCGCAGCTACAGATGGACATTTGTTGTAGCGGCGGTGAGTTTTAACTTGTTAGGCGCTGATTTTCTGTGTGCACACGGGTTATTAGTTGATCTAGCAAATAGGCGCCTGGTTAATGCACTGTCTTTTGCTTCTATTCCTTGCTCAGCTCGAGTCTCCCCACCACCTGTGCAGGCCAACGTCACTACGGCAGGAGGTAAGTTTGAGCAACTCCTCACCCAATTTCCAGCACTCACAACCCCCAAATTCTCAGCCACTGTAGCCAAACACGGGGTTAAACACTTCATTCCAACAACGGGACCTCCCGTTTTTGCCAAAGCTCGCCGCTTAGACGCGGCCAAGCTCAACATAGCAAGGGACGAATTTGCAGCTCTTGAAAAATTAGGCATTTGCCGACGTTCAAAGAGCCCTTGGGCTTCACCACTTCACATGGTTCCGAAATCCGACGGTTCTTGGAGACCGTGCGGAGATTACCGCAGATTAAACAACGCCACAGCGCATGACCGCTACCCCATCCCTCATATACAGGATTTTTCACTGCATTTAGCGGGCGCGCGCATTTTTTCAAAGATAGACTTAGTCCGCGGTTATCACCAAGTCCCAGTCCGAGCTGAAGACATTCCTAAAACAGCGGTTATAACCCCTTTCGGCCTTTTTGAATTCCTGCGAACGCCTTTCGGCCTCAAAGGTGCTGCTCAGACTTTTCAACGTATGATGGACGCAGTCTTATGCGACCTCCCCTTTGTTTTCGTCTACCTTGACGACATGCTGGTAGCCAGCTCATCGGAGAAAGAGCACGAGCAGCATCTCACTACCGTTTTTCAGAGGCTAGAAGAGCACGGATTAATAATTAATCCAGCCAAATGTAAATTCGGCGTATCGCAAATTGATTTTTTGGGACACAGAGTCTCCCCGAAAGGGGCAGCTCCGCTTCCAGACAAAATTCATGCGATAGAAGGTTTTCCACGGCCCCAAACGGTCAAATCGCTACAGGAATTTTTGGGGATGGTTAATTTTTACAACCGTTTCCTCCCTCATGCAGCTCAGCTCATGCGGCCCCTGTATGATGCGCTCAAAAAAAAGAAAGCTTCCAACGCGGTCGAATGGACCCCGGAACGCGAACGCGCTTTTGCGGAAGTTAAAAACGCCCTAGCTAACGCCACAATGTTAGTCCATCCAGATCCCTCGGCCCGCATTGCTCTAACCACAGATGATTCAGACTTGGCCATAGGGGCAGTTGTAGAACAACTTGTCAAGGGGGTCTGGCAACCTTTAGCATTTTTTAGCAAATCGCTAAACCCGACGGAACGCAAATACAGCACTTTTGACAGGGAGCTGCTGGCGCTCCATTTATCCATCCGCCACTTCCAGTTTTGGTTAGAAGGGCGGAGTTTCACGGCTTTTGTGGACCATAAACCGCTCACTTTTGCTATTGCTAAAATTTCAGAACCTTGGTTGGGCAGACAACAAAGACAGCTAGCTGCGATTTCAGAGTTCACCACAGACATTCGACATGTAACGGGCAAACTTAACGTAGTAGCGGACTGTCTCTCTCGCGCTGTGGCACCGCCAGAGCACGAGGAGACAGATTACACTGCTTCAGCAGCTGAGCTTTTCTCTACCGCAAACACATATGCAGCACCTATCCATGAAGGGATAGGTTATGCAGCCATGGCGGAAGAGCAAGGTAGTGATGCGGACGTGCGCGCGCTCCTGTTGGGACCAACAGGGTTAAGGCTGGAGGAAAAAGGGTTGCGCGACGGCGTGCCCCCCCTAATATGCGATGTTTCAACCGGCCGACCTCGCCCGTTAGTACCAGCTGCTTGGCGCCGCCGCATTTTCGACGCAATTCACTCCCTCGCGCACCCAGGTGTGCGCGCCTCGGTCAAAATGGTTGCCAAAAAGTTTGTATGGCCAGGCCTGCGCAAAAACGTAAAAGAATGGGCAAAAACTTGCATTCCTTGTCAGCGCGCCAAAGTACACAAACACACAAAAGCCCCTCTGGAGCCTTTTCCAATCCCTGCTAGAAGGTTCGACCACATTCATGTCGACCTCGTGGGGCCGCTGCCTTCCTCCCAGGGTTTCACACACCTGCTAACAATGATAGACCGCACCACGCGCTGGCCAGAGGCAGTCCCTCTAGCGGCAACTACAGCGGAGGAAGTCGCTCGCGTTTTTCTAACAAATTGGGTGGCACGTTTCGGCGTCCCATCAGACATCACGTCAGATAGGGGGCCTCAATTTGTCTCAGAGCTCTGGTCAGCCATGTCCAACAGTTTAGGGGCAACAATTCACCGTACCACCGCTTATCACCCTCAGGCTAATGGGTTATGCGAGCGTTTTCACAGGTCCTTAAAGGCCGCCCTCAGGGCCTCATTAACGGACACAAATTGGGTAAATAAACTTCCCTGGGTTTTATTGGGGTTGCGTGCGGCACCTAAAGAGGATTTAGACGCTTCCCCTGCAGAATTAGTCTTTGCTCAGCCTATCGGACTACCAGGTGAATTTTTACCAGAAAACCCGGAACCAGGGCACCTCCCAGTCCCAAGGTTTTTAGGCAGTAACAGTCCGGACTTTCTCCGCGGTCCAGCTCATCACTCCTTTCCACGAGTTTTTGTTCCTCAAACTTTAAAAAACGCTGAGTTTGTTTTTGTTAAGCATGAAGCTCTAAAACCAACGTTACGCCCAGTATACGATGGCCCGTATAGAGTGCTGGAAAATGGTGACAAACACTTTGTGCTTGATTATGGGGATAGAAATGAAACGGTCAGCATTGACAGACTCAAACCTGCTTTCTTGTTGAGAGACGAACCTGCACAGCTGGCTCGAGCACCTCGGCGAGGTAGACCCCCCCAAGGAAAAAGTCTCAGCCCCCAGGCAGGGAACAGATAATCTCTCTCCTTCCCACACTGCAGATTCCTCACAACAAGGTCCCAGCAGGACGCCTAAACCAACCTACAGCACCTTTGGGAGAAGATTGAAACCCAGACTACACAGGGACTGATTACACCACTCTGCAAATTTTCGCTAATTGTGCCGCAACAGTTTAGGACTGATTTATGATTATACTATGCTGTTATGTTTTCACTGAACTCTCTTAGGAGCATGGCTGCTTGAAAGTTTCTTCTGTGGCAACAGCTGTAACACGTAGTATGTCTTAGCAATTACCCTAGACTGTGAATCTTTCTGTGATCTTTCATAGTTGTTTGGGGGGCCTGTGGTATATATCACTCATATATTCCATACCTACATTTGTTAGAGCATGTGGAAATGTTTGGGACAGAATATACAAAGGAACTTCACACCTCTGAAAGAACAAAGGAATCTCACCGCCGTGTGAAGACCCATGACGTCACAGGACGCCATGGCAACAGACTCGACACCTTCACCCCTGAGGGAGGAGAGGTTTTCCCATCACCTCCCAAGGCGAAGGGAGGAGTTAACAGGACTAATAGGGGATTTAGATAACGGGGGATTTCAGCTTGTGTTTTGCATGTCTTTGATGTGTGCCTGTATTTAACCAGCGAGCTGGGCAGAATTCTTCCTCTTTGCCTTCTGCCAAGCTCTGCACCAGATGAGACAAGATAGAAGAGTTTGTTCATTAAAGACTCTACTTTTGTGATACAAAACCGCCTCGTTATTTCCAGCTCTTCTACAGACTATTTCTTTCTTTGCACCTTATTGCAACATATTTCTCACACACACACACACACACACACACACACACACACACACACACAGGTGCAAGTGTTATGACTTTTGACGGGAACCATTTATGTTCTCACGGGAAAACTCCACCCATATTCAGTGGACACTCAACAGGGGAGGGGCAAAACATATAAAAGCTTCTCTGCATGGGAGTCCTACCAACATTACACTGTCAGGCAGACCTTTACAAAATGAGCAGCAGAAGCAAAAAGATGACAGTCCAGGAGGCTCTGGAAGCCATCTTTGATCATGACAGAGAAATAGAGGAGGATGTGTCTGAAGATGAAGACTATCTTGAGCTAAATTCTGATTCTAATGATTCTTATTTTGAACCAGATGAGGGAATAGCTATTCCTGTTCCTCCAAGCAAGATATTTATGTCAAAAAATGGTGAAATACATTGGTCTTCATCCCCAAATGTGCGTCAGGCAAAACTGTCTGCAGAAAACATAATAAAGACAGTGCCAGGGCCCACTAGGATGGCAGTGACTCGTGTGACTGACATCAAGTCAGCTTTTGAGCTGGTCATGCCAGATTCAATACAGAAAATCATTCTGGAAATGACTAATCTAGAAGGGAGGCGTGTTTTTGGGGAGAAGTGGAAGGAGCTGGACAAAACACATTTAGATGTGTATTTGGGGCTCCTCATCCTGGCTGGGGTCTATAAATCGAAGGATGAATCAACAGCCAGTCTGTGGGATGCAGAGACAGAGAGGCCGATATTTCGAGCCACAATGTCTCTGGAGACTTTTCACATTTTCTTCAGAGTAATCCGATTTGATAATCGAGAGACAAGGGCTGATAGATGGGAGAGAGACAAGCTGACAGCTATTAGGACAGTGTGGGACAAGTAGGTAGAGCAACTTCCACTACTCTATAACCCAGGCCCTAATATCACAGTATATGAAAGGCTGGTGGCATTCAGAGGACGCTGCCCATTTAGGCAAAATATGCCTTCCAAACCAGCTAAATATGGAATAAAAATCTGGGCAGCATGTGATGCAAACACCAGCTATGCATTGAACATGCAGGTTTAGAGTGGAAAGCCGGGTGGAGGAGCCCCGGAGAAGAATCAGGGCACAAGGGTTGTGCTCGACATGGCAGAATCAGAATCAGAATCAGATTTATTGCCATTGTTCATGTAGTACACAAACTAGGAATTTGTCTCGGTGCCATGCTGCAACATTAAAAACATGATGAGATAAAGAGATAAACTAAAAAACTAAAGGACTAAAAACATGCAATAAGTGTAGAAAAATAAGTAATAATAATAATAATAATAATAATAATAATAATAATAGTAATAATGAGTAATACTAGTCAAGGCAGTTTTAAATAAATTAGCAAGTAGCAGATAATATGGGGTACCACAGTGCAGTTGATAATGCAACAGAAAAACAGTGATGAATGTCATGAGTCTGGTTGAGCTGCTGTACATAGTGCACGAGAGTCAATAAGTCACTTAATGTTCAGCAGTCTGATGGCAGAGGGGAAAAAGCTATTCATGTGCCAGGAGGTTTTAGTCTGAATGGACCGAAGTCTTCTACCTGAGGAGAGGGGGGTAAACAGTACATGACCAGGGTGTGAAGGATCGGCTATGATCCGGCCAGCACGCCTCCGGGTCCTGGAGATGTACAGGTCCTGGAGAGATGGGAGCTTGCAGCCGATCACCTTCTCAGCAGTGCGCACGACGCGCTGCAGCCTTAGTCTGTCCCTGGCAGTGGCTCCTGCGTACCACACGGTTATGGAGGAGGTGAGGATGGACTCAATGATGGCCGTGTAGAACTGCACTAACATCTTGGTGGGTAGTTTGAGCTTCCTCAGCTGCCGCAGAAAGAACATCCTCTGCTGGGCCTTTTTGATGAGGGAGCTGATGGTTGGCTCCCATTTGAGGTCCCGGGTGATGGTGGTGCCCAAGAAGCGGAAGGAATCTGCAATGGTGATGGGAGAGCCTGTGATGGTGAGGGGGGGCAGGGGGGTTGTGACTTTCCAGAAGTCCACAATCATCTCCGCTGTCTTCAGAGCGTTCAGCTGCAGGTTGTTGTGGCTGCACCAGGACACCAGCTGGGCCACCTCTTTCCTGTAGACGGACTCGTCGCCGTTGGAGATGAGCCCGATGAGGGTGGTGTCGTCTGCAAACTTAATCAGCTTAACAGACTGGTGGGAGGAGGTGCAGGAGTTGGTATAAAGGGAGAAGAGTAGGGGGGAAAGTACACAGCCCTGGGGTGATCCGATGCTGATGCTAACAGAGGTACAGGGTCTCAAGGGGCACAACATAACCTGTGACAATTTTTTCACAAACTACAACTTGGGTCAGGAGCTTCTGAAGAGAAAGCTCACAATGGTCGGAACTATCCGAAAGAACAGGGCTGAACTCCCTGCTGAGCTGCTGGTAATCAAGAACAGGACCCCTCAATCTTCCATGTTTGCCTTCACAGACACCATAGCCCTAGTGTCTTACTGCCCCAAAAAGAGAAAAAATGTTGTGCTCATGAGCACTCTGCACAAAAATGCTGAAATAAGCACAAGAGAGGACCAGAAACCAAGCATGATCCTGGATTGCAATGCCACCAAAGGGGGGGTAGACAACTTGAACAAAGTAACAGGGTCCTACAGCACCAAACGAATGACTGCGCGCTGGCCATTGGTCATCTTTTATAACATGATCGATGTATCGGCCTACAACGCATTTGTCATTTGGACTGAGAGCTTTCCTGACTGGAATTTGTCAAAGCTGTACAAGAGGCGCATCTTTCTCGAGGAGCTGGGGAAGGCGCTTGTGACACCGCACATCCAACGGAGGGAGCACCTGCCAAGGACTCCAGCCGCTGCAGCCATGGTGAGGGAGATCCAGGAGAGGACTGCACCAAGTACACTAGTGCGTGAGGTAAGTAAGTGTTTGTGTGTATATATAAGTGTATGAGAGTGCGTTGTGTGTGTCTTGGGATCAGCAAAAAGACAGCATAGAAAAGTAATCATGGTCCTCTTGGTTCTAGGTTGCTGCTGAGGGGAAAAGAAAGAGGAAGAGGTGCCAGGTCTGCAGGCCATCTGATGATGTCAAGACAAGCATGACCTGTGCAAAATGTGGAAAATTAATTTGCACAAAGCACAGTGTGATGACATGTCACTCATGTGCTGTGTCGACGTAAAGGCAGACAGACACACACACCTTGTTCATATTGTGTTATTTTGTTCATTAGTGGTTCACAAACAGTGCATGTATGTAAAACAAAATTTAAATGTTATGTTTCAATGTTATGTTTTATATGTTGGTCTTTCAAAAGTAATAAAGTGGTGAAACATTAAAAAAAGTTTGAACATTTTTTTTTTAATGAAAAACGAGTGAATTATCCTAATTGAACCATTACCTATTAGAGGTAAGGAACACTAATGCACTAAATCTTGATAGAATAGTTAGTAATGGAATTAGTAATGAAATATTAACAATGTTTGTTCGGATTGTTTTGGTTTCGGACATCTTGTGGATAATTAAACATGCACCGGGTCAAATTGACCTGGGAACACCATTGTTGTTTCTGGCAAATGAACATAACAGGAGGGTTAATCATTGCTTAAAAAATAAACATTTTGGGCTGGTTTCACGTTTTAAGGCTTAAATAAAAACAGGACAAAGGTAATCTGTTTTAAATTAATCCACACTAATCCAGTGGCTTTCTGAGATGTTCCTTAACTTCAGATCTACCTAACTAGTTCCACACTACAGTCTCAGACGAAAGAATTCAAGGACAAGTCCGATCATCTGTTGGAAACCTGATCGGAATAACAGTGGGTACATGGTGCAAAGGGGAGGGTACTCTGAAAACCTGAGTGGAATATTTCCACATAAACTTTAGCACTGTGTGTTTGTGGAACCACAGTTTGACCCCTGATCCAGAATGGAGAAAGGAAAATGAAATCGTTCAAAAAAAAACTTTATAAGTACCAACCACAGACCCCAAGACAGGAATGCAGGGACTGCAATTATGAATTAATTTAACTCAAAAAAAAAAAAAAAAGACCAAACCCTTAAACAGCTTCAGGTAAGATTTGTTTATATTATTTATGGTGTCCTGAGTGCACTAATTACTCTTTTTGAAGTTTGTGTTTTCTATGTAACAAGACTGCTAATACAATTCTTATGTTGCCTTTAGAGGTCCTGTAGAAAAACATTAAAATACAGTTGAAAAATAAAAAAAACTTCCATCACTCATAGGGTACATTTCAAGACAGGTGGGGGAGCTCCAGTTAGACCAGACGTCCTGGGATACTTGTTGACTGGGATGGCTGAACTCATATGTAAAACTGGAATTCTTTTCTAGAAAAAGATGACCTCAACTTGAACCAGATGTTGTACATGTCATGAATCTGCTTTTAACGAGCAGATGTGGTGGTGGAGAGGACTCACGTGCAGGCAGGAGTATGGTGCCCAAAACAATAATTTATTAACAAAAAACTGGAACAAATAAATAACAGCACATGGGCTGAAAACAAACTAAACTAAGCAGGCAAAACTCACAAGGACATGGATCGTGGCAGGAACACAAACATGGAACTTGACAAACATTACAGGAACATCACAGGAGCCAGGTAAAAACATCAATGTTGACACAGACTGACATTGGTATATATAGACAGGGGTAATTAACAAACACAAGACAGGTGGGCATGATCAAGGGCATCAGGGAAGTGGCTGCAGGTGAGGAGCACAGGATTGGGGGGGGGGACTATACAGACGAACACAGACAGGGAGAGCACATGAAGCATGACAATGAACATGCAGGACAACAATGCAGGAGTAAAACAGAGAGGGCAGTGGCTATAGATATGGGAAACATGGGGAGCTGGAAGAATAGGTAACAGATATGCACACAGACTGAGGACCAAACAGAGGATGACACAGGAGACTCAGAGGAACACAGACATCAATAATTGCAAATAATAATCATCCATGATCACAAAAAAACAATACATGAACATAAAATGTGGGCTTGATCCTAAGATCAAACCCAGATTATGACAGTACAAGCCCAAGCAGGGTCCAGAAAATTAGCTCATTGTACCAGTAGTAGCAGCAGTCAGTCTCTCCAACCCATACAGCAGGACAAGTGGGAAAAGGCTGGCCATTCATGAGAGACTTGCTAAAGAATTACCATGAGCGTAAATTACAATATATTAAAAAGAAAGCATGAACTCAAGAGGAAAATCCTTCATACTGAGATATTTATCAAAGAGAAACATGATGCAGGAGCAATATGTCAATGTTCGTTACAACAATGCCGCTGATAACCATGTGCCTTTATGAAATAAAAACCTTTGTCACAATGTGATAACAATTCAGCTAAAATTTATTGGAGCAATGAACCATATTTTGTTTCTAAAATAAAATAATATAGCTTTTTTGCAAACAGTTAATTCACTTACACCACAAAAATCTGCTTTTCATAATAGAAGGTTCTACATGCATAAAACCTCAAGGTGATAAGTACTTGTAAGCAATGAGGTATAGGAGTTCCCCTCCTCGAATCATATAAAAGCTTTGTCTGAAGCAAAGATTTCAGCCGCATTATATTTGTACATACAGAAATGATCACAAAATCTATACTGACAAATTCATTCAGCTGGTCACTCCTGTTTCTGGGTAATCTTCTTCTTGGTCTTAGTGGTGTTGATCTTTCACTATTAATGATAACATCAAGGTAATCCATTTCCAGCATGCACCATGAGCGCAAACAACCTTTAATCTGAAGTTAAACCTGTCTCTGGCCAGGTTTAAATCCTCATTTGGATCTGGAGTAGCCCTAGTTTTCCTTCAAGAAATCAGATTATTGGTGATTACCTGTCTTACCAAGGCGAGGACAAGTCTGAAACTATTTTAATCCGTATGTGAGAAAGCCATTTCAAAAAGTACTGTTTTTAATTGTGATTTAGTCTAGAACTAGTGTTTAATCCCTGTACGGGAAGCTGGCCCTTTGTGTTTTTTGAGAGTTGCTGCTTTTGACAGTGCATGCAGTTTAATTAGCATCTTGATATGCAACCCCTGTCAAGTAAATAAATCATTTTGGCAACCAGAAAAGTCTTGTTATCAAACTTTTTTAAAGAGTCTCTTATGTTGATCTTTCTATGGAAGGTATTAACATGAAAATGTTATGATCCCTCATGCGCCTTTATGCAGCGCACAAAGGGAGAATGAAAACCCACGTGCAGAGATAATTGCGTGCAATTTATTGAACAAAAATAATGAGTTCAGTCCAGCAACAGTTAATGATAAGCAACTGATGGATGAATACAGTCACAATATCAAACAGTAGGATGGGTAGACAGTCATGGAGGAAATCAGGAGAGCAGGCACGCCTCCAGGACGCTCGACAGGCCGAGGGGGAGAATGCCTAGTGCCACAGGACAGCTGAACGGCACAAGGAGAAAGGCAAACATAAACTTACGGGCTGGAGCGGTCCGAGACAGTCCGTGCTGTCCGGTGTGAGCACGTAAACAGGAACAGCCGCTAACATCAGGTAACGAGCAGGTGTCAGGTAATGTTAGAGAAGACTAAATAGTCAGGCTGAAAGTACAATGTAGGGAATGGAAAGTAACAACGCACGCCGCCCAGTGTGAAGCGGCACCGAATAAAACTTGGCTGGGCTTCTAGACATGGGTGATGGCAACAACACAGAGGGGAATAGCGACTGTGTTGATTCACAATGATCCATCAATCTCTTTCCACAAACGCAGAGCTTTAGTAATATCAATACTAATGAGGAAAGAGATTGCCGGTATGAGAAATGAGAGGGAGTGTGTGGACTGGCTGAGTGGATGTGAATGTGTGTGCGTGTGTAAGTGAAAACCAATAATGAGGAACAGCTGGTGACACTGACAGGAGGAGGAGGCGTGGCCGAGCTGTCAGGGAGCGGAGGACCCAAAGAGCTCCCTGAATCGTCTGATGGAAAATAAACAATGCAAAGAGACAAAAAAGCCACCGTGTCAGAACTGGGTTTGGGACCACCAAATCCAAGTTCATGACAGAAAAGATGCTAATGTAATGTTCCATCTTAGATCCCATGGAATCCCACAGGTATCTCCTAGTAATATTAGTAATACCATTTTTGTCTAATTAAGCTTTTAAAATGTTGTCATTTTCCTTGTTTCCGTTAAATAATAAATATTTAATTTTAATTTACATGCTTGCTGAATGTGTTGTAATTTACCCTTGCAGACATAAGATGGACTCAAGTGCAGGTAGTTCCAGTTCACAATGTTTATTAACAATTACACATAGAGCTCGTGGGCTGCGGAAAACAAAGAGAGCTGAGGTGGCTAAATAAACTTACAATAGGGGCAAGATGTAATCATACTCCCGCCAGGAAGACAGAGGAATGAATCCTGGATGTCATCGCAACAAAACAACAGAAAGCGACAACTAATTTCGTAAACACTAATTAACAACAAACACAGCAGCTGAGCATGATATGTAACTAGGAAGTATCGGTAAACAGGAGAGGAAACTATAGCAATAAGACAAGGCAAGAACAATATAGTAAGTACTTTAAAATAAACTCATAATGACAAGACCTATCAAGGTAACTTAAGACTAGCATAATAATAACTAGAAAAGCATTCAGAGAGTGCATACCTCTGCCAAGGCTCCTTCCGTCCCTCATGGATCATCTCCAAATTGTAATGGGTTCGTGTGTAGGCCATGAACTAGTTCTGGGGAAAATTGCATCAAAGTCTATCCAGTAGTTTTGGAGTATTCTTGTGAACACACTGTGAGAACATAAGAGCCTCGGTGGAGGTATGCGCTCTTGGATCATCACCAAAATGTTATAGGTTCCTCTCTACACCAAGGACCATCCCTGGTAAAAAATTTCATCCAAATCCATCCAGTAGTTTTGGAGTATTGTTGGAGTATTGTATTCTCACTCTGTGAGAAGATAAGAGCCTTGGTGGTGGTATGCATTCTTGGATCATCACCAAAATGTTATGGGGTCCTCTCTCGGCCAAGGACCACCTCTTGTGAAAATTTCACCAAAATCCCTCCTGTAGTTTTTATGTAATCCTGCTAACAAACAGACAGACAAACCACCGCAATTACATAACCTCCTTGGCGGAGGTAATAATGATAATGACAATAGATCCAAGAATAATTTAAAGTGAACATGATAGATTGGCAGTATTTTTTTAAACAGGGTCTTATGCCTCCTGAATATTTACGAGTTATTCTACATTGTATATGACTGTATATGAATCTTTATTTCGGATAGATTAGATTAAAAGATTAAAAGAAAGGAACAGAATAATATAACAAAGGGGAAAAAAATCCAACAAGGTCAAATTAAACAATAACCCCTCGGATTATACAATTCAACATAAGTTATCCGAACTGGGTGATGGCTGAAGTCGCAGCTTATATTGCCCACCCATGTTCCATCTAAGAATTCAAAAATAAAATAAAATAAGAGTGATTACAAATCAGAGCAAGGCTGAGACAAAACGTAACAAAAAACTAGAAAAGCACTCAGAGAGCGCAGACCTCCGCCAAGTGCCACAGTTCCCCCCATACAGTGTTTGTGTGTACGTTTTCAGATTCCTTGACCATGAAAACATATGACTAGCAATTGGATTGACAATGATAGGATTAGTGGTTCAGTAGTTATTCACGAAAATGGCATTTTCCGTAATGGCGGCCACAGTTCCCCCCATACAGTGTTTGTGTGTACATTTTCAGATTCCTTGACCATGAAAACATATGACTAGCAATTGGATTGACAATGATAGGATTAGTGGTTCAGTAGTTATTCAGGGAAATGGCATTTTCCATAATGGCGGCCACAGTTCCCCCCATCCAGTGTTTTTGTGTACGTTTTCAGATTCCTTGACCATGAAAACATATGACAAGCAATTTCAAAATCCGTCCAAAACTTTTTGAGTTATCTTGCTAACCAACAGACAGACAGACGGACAAACAGACAAACCCCGGCAAAAACATTACCTCCTTGGCGGAGGTAACTAAGCAACATTGCACTTAACAACATTACAATTAAAGTTACATGTTATTATATTTTAAGAGTTGTAATTTGAGAAAGAAAAGTGAATAACTTTACAGGTATGTTATATGAGGTGACCTGAAACAGGATAAAATGCTGGGACCCCCTCTATCCTTCAGTTTTAAAGAATTATTACCTCCACCAAGGAAGTATTGTAATCAGGGTGGTTTGTCTGTCTGTTGTTTGTCTGTCTGTTTTTAGCAGGATTACGCATAAACTACTTGATGGACTTTGACAAAATTTTCACCAGAGGTAGCCCTTGGGCCAAGCATGAAACCATTACCCTTGGCAGAGGTATGCACTCTTTCAACTTTCAAAGCTGGCTGCAAATCTCATGAGACCAGATATTACTTCCACTGAAGAGAGCATATACCTTCACCAAGGCTGCTTCAAGGTCCTTGGTGAAAGACCATCAAATCACCACCAAAATTTAATTTCATCAAAATCCATCCAGTAGCTTTTGTGTAACAAAACAGACAGACAAACCACTACGATAACATTACCTCTTATTGTATGTCAGAGAGCACATACCTTGGCAGAGGTATATACTCTCTGAGTGCTTTTCTAGTTAAATTATGAGTATGGGGGGGTGCATCTGTGTATGTGCTGGCTGTGGCATTTTTCTGCAAATGCATGTCTCTTCAGAGTGTGGATGTAAGCAGGTATTCATGGCAGAAAAGCAGTGACAGATGGAGAACTCCATCCATCTCAGTTTGGTTCAGGCTGCTATTTTTATTATGGTGAGCAGCTAATTGCTGTAGTCTTGATTCTATTGTGTAGACAGATAATGTTGGAAAATTACTTAATTTTACATGTTGCTAAAAGTTTTACATTCTGCTCACTGGAACTAAAAGTTCATGGCTGCTAATGAGTATACAGTGCATCCGGAAAGTATTCACAGCACTTCGCTTTTTCCACATTTTGTTATGTTACAGCCTTATTCCAAAATGGATTAAATTAATTTTTTTTTCCTCAAAATTCTACACACAATATCCCATAATGACAATGTGGGAAAAAAAGTTTTTTTTATAGATTTCTGCAAATTTATTAAAAAAAAATTTAAAAAAAACTAAGAAATCGCATGTGAATCTCGGTCGAGACGGAACAACTTGAGGCTGGTGGGTCTTCCAGAGGAATCAGAAGGTCGGGACGCATGTTCCTTTCTGGAAAAGTGGATTCCAGAGGTGCTGGGCAGCGCGGAGTTGCAATCAGCAGTGGTTCTGGAAAATGCACACCGTATTGGCCCACGGAGAGATAAGGGACCGCCGAGGACCTTAATTATGAAGTTTCTCAGCAACAGAGACAGGATGAAGATCTTCAACGCTGCACGAGCTAAAGGAGAGATTAAACACCAGGACCAGCAGGTGCGGTTCTACCCAGATTTGGCCACAGGAATCCAACAATTGAGGAAGCAGTTTGATCCCATACGTAAGGAGCTGCACAACCTTGGGATTCGTCATGGTGTAATCTATCCTGCGAGACTGTTGACCACGTATGAGGGCAGAACCCACATCTTCAAGACCCCAGAGGAAGCGCAGGAGTTCATCAAGAAGATCAAAGAAGAAGAAGAGACTGGTGGGAGCTAAGCATGAACAAAATATAAGGTAGAATAATTAAGCATTTGCACAGGCATCTGACTGACTTGAAGTAAATAGCAAGTTTACAAAATATAGATTGTATTATATATTAAAAAAACAACAAAACAAAACAA
Organism: Pholidichthys leucotaenia; assembly: GCA_020510985.1. NCBI lineage: Eukaryota > Metazoa > Chordata > Actinopteri > Cichliformes > Pholidichthyidae > Pholidichthys > Pholidichthys leucotaenia. The sequence goes on along the minus strand of CM035839.1, from coordinate 382,686,118 downwards.
ACAAAAAAAAACTATGATGTACAAAGTTGCTAAAAATTTTGGAGTTAAGTTGGAAAACTACAGAGGAGAGTTAATGTTATGTCATTAAAAGCAGTAGAGTTAGGGTGATTGGGAGGATGAAGAAGGAGTGGCTTAGGCTGTTCCCCGTGGATGTGGAACGGTTGATGGCTATATCGGGAGACGGAATTTTTCTTTTGATTTTGGGGGGTTTGCCACAAGTGTGGGAAGGGGGAATTTGTTTGTGTGTAGTTTGTAGGATGAATGTTCAACCACTCATGTTTTTGCTTCTCTGTATGAGCATGTTTACACTACAAGGTAATCCCAAACTCTCTATTGATCATAAACCAAAGCGTTAATCTTAATTTAACTTCATGGAATTGCAGAGGTCTACAAAATTTAAAAAAACTTAAACAAGTTATGAATAAAATAAAAGACATGGGTTCAAAAATTGTGTTTTTACAAGAAACTCATCTAATAGAGGAGGATATAAAAAGAATTAGGAGTAGATGGCAAGGAAATGTCTTCACCTCATCATTTTCATCCCGGGCCAGGGGAGTTATGACTCTCATACATAAATCAGTCCCTTTTCAAGTGAAAAATGTAATTGGAGACAAATTTGGAAGATATGTAATCATTCAAGGTTCTTTGCTATTAGAAAATATAAATCTTGTGAACTTATATGGTCCCAATATAGATGATCAAAAGTTCTTTGCTAATTTATTTCTTATCTTATCATCACTTACAGGGCAACATATAATAGCAGGGGATTTTAATTGTACATTGAATCCAGGTATAGATAGATCAACAGGACTGGATTGTACGCACAATGGATGTAGGATGACTATTAATCATTTTATGAAAGAATTGAGATTGTTAGATATATGGAGAGAAATGAAACCACAAGTTAAAGCCTATTCTTGTTATTCCAGTACCTACAAGACATTCTCACGTATTGATTATTTTTTTGATTTCCACAGAATTAAGGTCCAAGATTCAAAACTGCTTTTATGATAACATCGTGATCTCTGATCATGCACCCTGCTGTCTAATATATGTAGATAAAAAATTGACAAAGGAATCAGGTAGATGGCAATTTCAGCATAAATGGCTTCAGGATGAGGAATTTGTCAAGTATATAGAAAAACAGATAGATGAGTTCTTTGACATCAATACTACACAAACATCAGCATGTGTAAAGTGGGAGGCTTTCAAAGCTTTTATTAGGGGACATATTATTAGTTATACAGGATCAAAATCTAAGAAGACTCGAGAGGAGAGAGCCAAATTGGAACATAAAATAAAAAGTCTTCAGGAAAAAGTGTATGCAGGAAGTGATCCAAGGTTGGAGAATGAATTACTGATTTTGAGAGCTGAATACGACAAAAAATCAGCGAATAGAGCTGCCTCGAGTCTTCTAAGATTGAAACAATCTTTTTATGAACAAGATGAAAAATCAGGAAAATTATTGGCATGGCAGATTAAACAATTAGAAATTAAAACACCAATTACCAGTATTATAAGTAATGGACAGGTAGTTATAGATCCTTTAGAAATTAACAGAGCCTTTAGAGATTACTATGAAAAATTATATGATACCAAAAATGAATCTGATTTAACAAAACTAAATGGGTTCTTGAACGAACTATCTATACCGTGTATTCTAAATGAAAACAGGGAGATATTGGAGTCTAAAATTAGTCAAGAAGAAGTTGGGCTAGCTATTGATAATATGAAATCAGGAAAAAGTGCAGGACCAGATGGTCTTCCAGTTGACCTTTATAAAAAATTTAAGAATAAATTAATAAAACCTTTTTTGGAAATGGTTTTAGAAGCATTTCAAAATAATAATTTACCATCATACATGAACAATGCCTTAATTATACTGCTGCCAAAACCAGGTAAGCCCTCTAATAAATGTGAAAATATGAGACCAATAAGCCTATTAAATGCCGACCTTAAGATAATCTGTAAAATTTTAGCAAGACGAATACAAGAAATTTTACCAAATATTATTAATCGAGATCAGAATGGCTTTATAAAGGGAAGACAAGGCTTCCATAATGTAAGAAGACTATTTAATATTATTTATTTTAATAAAGAAGCACCGGATACAGCTCTCCTATCACTGGACGCCGAAAAGGCCTTTGATAGAGTTGAATGGCCCTTTCTTTTTGAAGTCTTACAAAGGTTTGGACTTGGAAATAATTTCATAAAATGGGTTCAGATAATATACAATAATGCTACAGCAGAAATCCTAACAAATAACAATATTTCAAAATCAATAAAAATCAATAGAGGATGTCGACAAGGCTGTCCACTTTCACCCTTACTGTTTACTATGGCAATTGAACCTTTAGCGATAGCGATACGTTTACATTCACAAATATATGGAATTAAAGTTGGACCAACAGAACATAAAATCTCCCTGTACGCCGACGACATAATTTTGTTTATGTCGAATCTAAAAAAATCAATTCCAACCTTGTTGAATTTAATAAAGAATTTTGGGGAAATATCAGGATATAAAATAAATAAAACTAAATCTTCAGTATTAATGCTAAATGAGACCCAGAGAAATTACCCAGACCCTGAGGTAAATCAATTCAATGTTGTAAATCAGTTTAAATATTTAGGAATTCAAATTGTGCCTAAGCTAGAATCAGTCGCCAGTGTCAACTATGAAGCCTTAATGTCAGATATCAATGAGTTAACTCAGAGATGGATGTCACTACCAATGTCGATGATCGAGAGAATCAATATACTTAAAAGTAATATTTTACCTAAAATACTTTATTTATTTCAATACATTCCCTTACCACCACCTTTAGATTTATTCTAAAGAATTAAAAAAAAGTTAGTGGAATTTATATGGAACAACAGGAGGGCTAGATTACGTCTGTCTTTATTATATTTACCATTTGATCGTGGAGGTCTGAAATGTCCAAATTTTATGTTGTATTATTGGTCGGCACAACTGAGGTCTATGACATATTATTTTTCATCAAATGATCTCCCTCACTGGACTGAAATGGAATCATACAATTTACCTTTACCTCTTCCCATATTCATATACTCAGATTCGGCAAAAAAATTACAAAAACAAGTTAAAAATCCATTTGTAAAGCATATGATCAAAATATGGTGTGAAGCTAAAAACTATTTAAAAGAACCACAGTTATTGTCACAATTTAGTCCAATTTGGGGTAATCAATATTTTAAACCAGGGAGAGCGGACGCTGTATTTAAAGTATGGAATTTAAAAGGGATACAAAAGATTCAGGATTTATATTTGCCATGTGCAGATAACATAATGTCTTTTGAAGAGCTGAGGATCAAATTTAATCTCAATAGAACACATTTTTTTAAATATCTTCAACTTAGAAACTTTATTCGATCAAATCAAAATACAGCTCTCACTCGACCTATTTATTCATCCTTGGAAAAAATGTTGATGAAAGATAGTAAAAGAAAGGGTATTATTTCAGAGTTTTATAACTCGTTGACACTATCTTCAAGTGAAAATTCACTGAAAAGATTAAACTACTGGAAAGAAGATCTGCAAACTGAAATTTCAGAGGAACAATGGGAATTGGCTTGTACAGAAGCTCAAACCAAATCAATAAATGTACGTCTTAAATTGATACATTTCAAATTGTTAATGAGGATGTATGTTACACCGGAGGAGTTAAATAGATATAACAAAAATATACCAGATACGTGCACAAAATGCATGGAAAGTAAAGGAACCCTATTTCATTGTGTATGGGAATGTAGATTAATAAGAATGTTTTGGGAAGAGGTGAGGGTAACAATTGAAAAAATAATCTCAAAACAAATCATATTGAATCCTAAACTGTTTTTGTTGGGTCTGTACCCAGAAAAGCATAATTTTAATAAAAGTGAAAGAACATTCATAGACCTCAGTTTGCTTAATGCCAAAAAATGTATTGCACTATTATGGAAAAAGACTCATAGACCAGATGTGACTCAGTGGTTAAGACAGATGTTAACAAACCTTCCATTAGAAAGAATAACATATATACTGAAATCAAAGGAAATTGTGTTTGAGAATATATGGAGACCTTTTATTGATTATGTAAAAAATTTAAACATAACTCTTGAAGAAGAAGGTGAATGATGTGTGTGGACCTTGTAAATTCCAAACTGGTGAACATAATATGTATACTTATGTATTGGATTGTCTAGACTAAACAGAGGAGCATTGTTGAAGATTTGATTTTGTTGGTGGTTGTTGGTGTTTTTAGTGTATTTTTTTTTGTAGTACTTTAGTGTTAGTGTTTGAGTGTTTGTATCATGTTTGTTAAAAAAAAAAAAAGGCTCAATAAAGATATTGTGGAAAAAAAAAAGAAATCGCATGTACATAAGCATTCATAGCCTTTGCCATGAAGCTCAAAATTGAACTCAGGTGCATCCTGTTTCATCTGATCATCCTTGAGATGTTTCTACAGCTTAATTGGAGTCCACCTGTGGTAAATTCAGTTGACATGATTTGGAAAGGCACACACTTGTCTACATAAGGTCCCACAGTTGACAGTGCATGTCAGAGCACAAACCAAGCATGAAGTCAAAGGAATTGCCTGTAGATCTTCGAAACAGGATTGTCTCGAGGTACAAATCTGGGAAAGGGTATTGAAAAATTTCTGCTGCTTTGAAGGTCGCAATGAGCACAGTGGCCTCCATGATCCGTAAATGGAAGAAGTTTGGAACCACCAGAACTCTTCTTAGAGCTGGCCAGCCGTCTAAACTGAGCAATTGGGGGAGAAGGGCCTTAGTCAGGGAGGTGACCAAGAACCCAGTGGTCACTCTGTCAGAGCTCCAGCGTTCCTCTGTGGAAAGAGGAGAAACTTCCAGAAGGACAACCATCTTTGCAGCAATCCACCAATCAGGACTGTATGGTAGAGTGGCCAGACGGAAGCCACTCCTTAGAAAAAGGCATATGGCAGCCTACCTGGAGTTTGTCAAAAGGTATCTGAAGGAGTGTCAGACCATGAGAAACAAAATTCTCTGGTCTGATGAGACAAAGATTGAACTCTTTGACGTGAATGCCAGGCATCATGCTTGGAGGAAACCAGGCACCGCTCATAACCATGCCAATGGTTATGAGCGGTTATGGTATTGGCATGGCATAAACATGCCAATGGTGGTGGCAGCATCATGCTGTAGGGTTGTTTTTCAGTGGCAGGAACTGGGAGACTAGTCAGGATAGAGAGAAAGATGATTGCAGCAACATACAGAAACATCCTGGATGAAAACCTGCTCCAGAGCGCTCTTGACCTCAGACTGTGGTGACGGTTCATCTTTCAGCAGGACAACAACCCTAAGCACACAGCCAAGATGGCGCCTAGCAGCTGCCCCAGCCTTGGATGCGCTCTGCAGAGCGTGCCCAAATGCCAAGTCACGTTTCGTTACCTTGTATTCATACATGTGTAATGACAATAAAGTTGAATCTCATCTCATCTCAGATATCGAAGGAGTGTCTTCAGGACAACTCTGTGAATGTTCTTGAGTGGCCTAACCAGAGCTCAGGCTTGAATCCAATTGAACATCTCTGGAAAGATCTGAAAATGGCTGTGCACCAACACTTCCCATCCAACCTGAAGAAGCTTGAGAGGTGCTGCAAAGAGGAATGGGTGAAACTGCCCAAAGATAGATTTGGAAAGCTTGTGGCACCATATTCAAAAAGACTTGAGGCTGTAATTGCTACCAAAGGTGCATCAACAAAGCATTGAGCAAAGGCTGCAAATACTTACATACATGTGATTTCTTAGTTGTTGTTGTTTTTTTAATAAATTTGCAAAAATCTCAATAAAAAACGTTTTTCACATTGTTATTATGGGGTATTGTGTGTAGAATTTTGAGGAGAAAAAAATGAATTTAATCCTTTTTGGAATAAAGCTGTAACGTAACAAAATGTGGACAAAGTGAAGTGCTGTGAATACTTTCCAGATGCACTGTAATTTCAGCTAATGTGTATGAAGAAAAGTAGTGTTGGTAACCAAAGCCAGACAGGATCAGACAAGCTGTGTATGTTTGTGTGCATGTTTGAAAATCATGCTTACACTTGTGCATTGATGTTCAGATTGCAAACCATATAAGTGTTTGCAAAACTACTTCAGTTTGGCAATGGAAAGACCCCTCTTGAAGATGATGGACATTATTATTTCTTCTGATGTAGGACCAGCTGTTGCTGAAAGCCGATGACCTCATGGCGCAAGTTTTTCTAAATCTAACTATGCTATACAGCCAACCAACAAGGCTTTGCATGTGAACCATCTTAATCCCAAGAAATTATTCTGTAAATCCCATTAACAGCAAACTTCTCAATTTCCTGCCAAGTGATTCTAAAACATGCTCATCAATTGATTGCGCAATATACCTGGACTAAATGAAGCTGTTCATTATCCAACAGAGTTGCTCAATTCACTTCAACCACCAGGAATGCCATCTTACATTTTGGAACTCAAAGTTGGTGCGCCTCTAATATTATAAAGCCAAGAGGCTCTCAAATTTTGCAGTGGCACTAGACTAATTCTTAAACAACATGCAAAATGTACTTGCGGCCATAATCATCAGGTTCAGGTTCAGGTTACTTTATTTGTACCCGTAGGTAGATTTGTTTTGCTGTCTGGTGACATCCATATTTACAAGCCACAATTACATTCAACATAGACACAAACACAGGCACACATGAAGCTGACTATAAACATGATAAAAATACTCAAGGCTCCATCAATCAGGGTATAAAGACAAAGAGATGAGAGAAAAGCCAGAGGTAAGAAAGAAGGGTCATATTAAAAAGTTAAAAACTAGTCAAAGAGGTTAAAAACTCAAAGGTCTAAAACCCAATAAAATATTTAGAACCCAAATAACATCCTACAAAAATAAGTAAATATAAAATGGAGTTAATAAATTGATACCTAAATTATTTGCAATATATTGTTACAACTTGTTCAACTCTTTGACAGCAGCAGGAACAAAGCTGTTTTTGTAGCGCTGGGTTTTACTTTTTGGGACAGCAAACCTCCGTCTTGAGGGAAGAAGCTGAAAGTTGCAGTGCAAAGGGTGGGAGTCATCATTTAAAATGGAGGTAGCAATCCTCTGTACCTGTCTGGTGTACAGGGATGTCAGGCTCAGCTGTGACTCACCAAGCAAACGACTGGACCATCTAACTACCTGATCCAAGGATTTCCTCTGTTTCAGTTTTATCTGACCAAACCATGACACTAAAGAAAAGGATAAAACAGATTCATCTAGAAAAGCACTCGGAGAGCGCAGACCTCCGCCAAGTGCCGCAGTTCCCCCCATACAGTCTTCAGATTCCTTGATCATGAAAACATATGACAAGCAGTGGTTCAGCACAAAAATGGCATTTTCCGTAATGGCGGCCACAGTTCCTCCCATACAGTGTTTGTGTGTACGTTTTCAGATTCCTTGACCATGAAAACATATGACTAGCAATTGGATTGACAATGATAGGATTAGTGGTTCAGTAGTTATTGTGGGAAATGGCATTTTCCATAATTGCGGCCACAGTTCCTCCCATACAGTGTTTGTGTGTACGTTTTCAGATTCCTTGACCATGAAAACATATGACTAGCAATTGGATTGACAATGATAGGATTAGTGGTTCAGTAGTTATTCACGAAAATGGCATTTTCCGTAATGGCGGCCACAGTTCCCCCCATACAGTGTTTGTGTGTACGTTTTCAGATTCCTTGACCATGAAAACATATGACAAGCAATTGGATTCACAATGATAGGATTAGTGGTTCAGTAGTTATTGACGAAAATGGCATTTTCCGTAATGGCGGTTTAGCGGCACAGTTCCCCCCATACAGTGTTTGTGTGTACATTTTCAGATTCCTTGACCATGTAAAGATATGACTAGCAATTGGATTGACAATGATAGGATTAGTGGTTTAGTAGTTATTCACGAAAATGGCATTTTGCGTATTGGCGGTTTTCTTGTGGACGGTGATCCGGATCACCACCAAAATGTAATCATCTGTAGGATACCCCATTTCTGACAATCTGTGAAAATTTCATGAAAATCCGTCCATAACTTTTTGAGTTATCTTGCTAAAAGACAAACAAACAGACAAACAGACAAACAGACAAACAAACAAACAAACAAACAGACAAATCAACGCCGATGATCACATAACCTCCCCCTTTGGCAGAGGTAATAAAAGCCCGATAAAACATTGTCATTATGGTTTGGTCAATTTGGAAGCGTGCAAGTTTTCTCAAGCAATGCAAATGTTGCTGACCCTTTTTGTACACCCTTTCACAGTTCTCTTCAAAGTTTAAATTACTATCAATAATCGTCCCAAGATATTTGTAGGATTGTACACATTCGGTGGTCTGGCCTTTTAGTACGGTGACTTTGTGTCTAGGAGTTTTCCTCCTAAAGTCAATAATCATGTCTTTAGTTTTTGTCGTATTCAGCTGCAGGTAGGAATCCTCACACCAGTGAACAAAATCATCAACTACTGGGCCGTGGCCACTCTCACCATCCTGGAGGAGACTGACAATAACTGAGTCATCAGCATACTTTATAATGTGTCTGCTGTCATGTCTGCTCCGACACATGTTTGTGTACAGGATGAAGAGTAGTGGTGACAACACACACCCTTGAGGAGAGCCAGTAGAAGAGCACTTTAGGTCAGACAATGTACCATTGTCCCTTACTCTCTGCGTCCTGTTGGTTAAGAAATCCAGAATCCAACCCACCAGATTATTGCTCAAATCAAATTGTTGCAGGAGCCTTTCAACTAAAATATGAGGTTGGATTGTATTAAAGGCGGAGGAAAAGTCCACAAATAAAAGCCTGGCGTGTGTCCCATTAAAATCCAGGTGTTTAAAAAGCATGTTAAACAGAGTAACAGTGGCGTCCTCCACTCCTCTGTGAGGCCTATAGGCAAACTGCAGAGGATCCAATGCATGCTCAGTCTGCTTTAGGACCTCACATCTGACCAGTTTTTCAAAAATTTTCATTAAAATTGAAGTCAAAGCAACTGGTCTAAAGTCGTTTACCGTTTTAGGACAGCTGGATTTTGGAACGGGAACAACCACGGCTTCTTTCCAGATCTTAGGCACATGTTGTGTCTGTAAGGACTTATTGAAAATGTAATGAAATATAGGACTCAGTTCATGTGCACAGGACTTTACAAAGCGCCCACATATATTATCAGGACCCTGACTTTTGTTCACTTTTACAGCGCAGAATTCCCTTTTAACATCCTGCACCTCAATATTTAAGTGCTGATTGTCTTTGAGTTTCTGTTTCAAATCTTGGGTTTCAGTGCTAAAATCAAAGGAGTCAAAACGACCATAAAAACAATTAAGAGCATTAGCCAGCACTGTGTCTGAATTAAAACCATCTAAAAACACACGATTACTGCGCTCTGTGCTCTGAAGGCCTGCAATAGTTTTCATACTGGCCCATGCTGAACCAAGTTTCTTTGTTGCCATTTTGCTTTCCAACTCTGATTTATAATTCTGTTTTGCTCTTAAAATTTCGGCCTTCAGCTCTTTTGTGGCAACCTGTAGCTCAGAAACAGACCCCTGTTTAAAGGCAAGTGCTTTCCTCTGTAAGCAGGATTTAACTGATTTTGTAACCCATGGCTTTTTGTTGGGATATATTTTGACACGTTTACGTGGAACGATCGTATTTTTACAGAAAGCCATGTATGAGCATGTGACGTCCACCAAAGAGTCCAAATCATCCTCGCAGGACAGTGTGAACATCTCCCAGTCTGTACAGTTAAAGCATTCCTGGAGGCTGTGCACTGAATCCTCTGTCCACACATCAATGTCTCTGGTCTCCACCTTGCCTCTTCTGAGAGCAGTTTTATACGTGGGCAGCAAATGTACACAGTTGTGATCTGAGGATCCTAAAGGAGGAAGGGGGAGTGATTTATAGGCCCTCTCTATGGATCCATAGCACAGGTCCAATGTCTTTTTTCACCTGGTTGGGCAGGAGACATACTGATAAAAGTTTTTAAGTGTCTTCTTTAAAGAAACATGGTTAAAATCCCCAAGAATAAAGTTTGGCGCCTCTGGAGAAATTGACTGCAGCCGCTGCACCACATCAAAGACGGTGCTGGAGGCGGAGTCAGCGTATGCCCTCGGGTGTATGTACACAGTTGTGATGAAAAGTTGGGGGAACTCGCGAGGCAAATAAAAGGGGCGTAGTGACACAGACAGCAGCTCCACATCGGGTGTACAGATGCGCTCTCTGACTGTGACAGATGTGCAGTACTGCTTATTAATATATAAACATACGCCGCCCCCTGACATTTCCCCGTTACCTCTTCCTGCCGATCCGAGCGGAGTGGGGCTCCAAAGCCGTCAATCCACAGGTCCGCGTACCGGTCATGCGCAGTAAGCCAAGACTCGGTATAAGCCATGACACAGCAGTTCTTAAAGTCCTTCTGGTGGCGTACATTCCCTTGAATTTCATCCACCTTGTTCCTCAGAGATTGTACGTTCCCAAAAATCATAGAAGGAAGAGGAATGTTACCAAACTGACGTCTTCTCAGGCGTAATTTCACGCCTCTACACTTTCCGCGTTTCCTTCTCCCATCTCTCTTTTCACCGCTGTGTCCATGAACGTCTCTCAAAATAAAGTCCGGCAGTTGCAGCTTAGACTCAATCACAGACACTGCATCAACCATGTTTAACTGCAGCAACATGTCCCTGGAATAATGTATTCTGCCCGCCATGATCTCGATCGCGCTTACCTCAAAGACAAAGAGCCGGTGGAAAAGTAGCAGCAGTGCAAAAAAGGGGAGGAAATCCATATTGATGGAACCAGGGAGCTCTTCGCCATACAGTCCACAAACATTCCAGGACAGAAACGACAGAGAATTTCGTTAAAAACACATTAAAGTGCATAAAAACAGACACACAGACGACGGACTTTTTCACCAGCTGCCGGTCGCTGCATGCGCATGCGCCCTCAAGACATACAGTATAACAGACTCATAACAGAGTGTGCTAAAAGACGATATTCATACAAAGGATACCTGTGATACAGTGATATATTTTTACAGCTTTTTTTAATGTTTGACCTTTGGCATAATGCTTGTTACATAATATCTGGAACAATCTAAAACCGGTGCTAGTGCTATTGTACTGCTTAAAAAGCACTACTTGAATACATTTTACAAATTTCTCTCTATGTTCTGTCTTTTTATTGATGCTCACATCTTGGGCTCTAGGTGTCTCCAGGCACCCCTTGTCTTGAAAACTTGAGTCTACCTTGGCTAATACTTGGATTGGAGACTGTGTGGGAATACCAGGTGCTGTAATGGACTGGTGATCTATAGCCCCTTTTCCACTAGTATCTACTTAACCCTATTCACTTCTACCCTGCACACTTTATAGGCTTTTCCATTAGTACCTGGTACCAGCTTCCAGGTACGTTTTTTGTACCCACCTGATCCAGGTTCCAAGCGAGCTGAGTCAAGCTGAAAATGTTATGTTAACAGACTGTAGGCCACTGATTGGTCAGGGCGTAACGTCATGAGAGCAACGTCTTCAACAGAAACTCCAGCCACCATTTGCAAAGATTTGTCCGTGAGCTAATAAGCAAGCGTTGGTATCAACGCTGAAATCAACACTGTGGTCCAGCAGACTATTCTGTGCCTTTGGCTGATGAGAGAATCCAGAGGGAACTAGACGGAGCCACCTGAAATGCATTTATGGCCACCGACCGGCAAATAATGGGAGCACCCGACCACGGCAGTTGAAAGCCGTGATACTTCCTGTTCACTCTTTATACTGCGGACTTCTCACACAACACAACACACTGCCATCTACACAAGTTCTCTGATGACTCTGCGATCGTTGGCCTCATCTCCAATGGAGATGAAGCTGAGTACAGAGGGCTTATCCAGGACTTCGTGGACTGGTGCCATCGGAACTGCCTCCAGATCAACGCGAGGAAAACTAAGGAGCTGGTGGTGGACTGCCGCAGGCATGGGCAACCCCTCACAGCACCAGTAAATATACAGGGAACAGACATCGAGATGGTGACATCCTATAAGTACCTGGGTGTTCATCTGAACAATAAACTAGACTGGTCACACAATACTGACGCACTCTACAAGAAGGGACAGCGCAGGCTGTTCCTGCTGAGGAGACTCAGGTCTTTTGGTGTACAAGGGGCGCTGCTGAAGACATTCTATGACACGGTGGTGGCATCAGCCATCACGTTTGGAGTGGTCTGCTGGGGCAGTGGTATTACTGCAGCCGATAGGAAGAGACTGAACAAACTGATCAAGAAAGCTAGCTCTGTCCTGGGGCAGCGCCTTGATCCGGTGGAGGAGATAGGAGAGAGAAGGACGGTGGCTAAACTGTCATCTCTGCTGGAGTCCGAGTTCCACCCTATGCAGGACATACTGAATGCACTGAGGAGCTCATTTAAGATAAGATAAGATAAGCCTTTATTAGTCCCACAACGGGGAAATTCCAGGATTGCAACAGCACAGGGATAGCAACACTCAGAGCAACAATCAGAAGGCAAGAAAAAAAACAAGCAAGCAAGAGCAGCTAATATACATATGTACATATTACTATAAAATATATATATACACACACACACAGACACACAGTGCAGAGCATTGTAGCTGGATGGAATAAATATATGAATATATGAACACACAGTGCAGAGCATTGTAGCTAGATGGAATAAATATGTAAATATATAAACACCCACAGTACGGAGCATTGCAGCTAGGTGGAATAAATATGCAAGTATATAAACACACACAGTGCGGAGCAATGTAGCTAGATGGAATAATATGTAGATATATAAAAACACAGTGCGGAGCATTGTAGCTAGATGGAATAAATATATAGATATATAAATATAAACACACCCAGTGCTGAGCATTGTAGCTAGATGGAATAAATATGTAAATATATAAACACACACAGTGCAGAGCATTGTTGCTAGGTGGGATGAAACAGCATAACCGTCTATTTAGTTATCCTACATGGTATGATTATGTGCCCATACATATTCTCACCCTCCATAGCGACCGGTATGTTCCTAGTTGTATGCCGGAGAGGACCATTGTGTAAGTCTATTGCATCTTTTGCATTCAAAAAAACTATTAGTTTGTTACATCTTTTTGCTATCTCTGCGAGCAGCCCTGCTTAGGTTGTACAGTCTGACAGCCGTTGGTAGGAAGGACCTACGAAACCTCTCGGTTGTGCACCTGGGATGATGTAGTCTGCTGCTAAATGAGCTCCTCAGTGCATCCAGTATGTCCTGCATAGGGTGGAACTCGGACTCCAGCAGAGATGACAGTTTAGCCACCGTCCTTCTCTCTCCTATCTCCTCCATCGGATCAAGGCGCTGCCCCAGGACAGAGCTAGCTTTCTTAATCAGTTTGTTCAGTCTCTTCCTATCGGCTGCAGTAATGCCACTGCCCCAGCAGACCACTCCAAAAGTGATGGCTGATGCCACCACCGTGTCATAGAATGTCTTCAGCAGCGCCCCTTGTACACCAAAAGACCTGAGTCTCCTCAGCAGGAACAGCCTGCGCTGTCCCTTCTTGTAGAGTGCGTCAGTATTGTGTGACCAGTCTAGTTTATTGTTCAGATGAATACCCAGGTACTTATAGGATGTCACCATCTCGATGTCTGTTCCCTGTATATTTACTGGTGCTGTGAGGGGCTGCCCATGCCTGCGGCAGTCCACCACCAGCTCCTTAGTTTTCCTCGCGTTGATCTGGAGGCAGTTCCGATGGCACCAGTCCACAAAGTCCTGGATAAGCCCTCTGTACTCAGCTTCATCTCCGTTGGAGATGAGACCAACGATCGCAGAGTCATCAGAGAACTTCTGTAGATGGCAATGTGTTGTGTTGTTTGAGAAGTCCGCAGTATAAAGAGTGAACAGGAAGGGAGCCAGCACCGTTCCCTGGGGGGCCCCCGTGCTACTGATGATCGTGTCGGAAACACAGTCCCGGGTTCTCACAAACTGAGGCCGGTTCGTGAGGTAGTCCAGGATCCATGATGACAGGTGCTGGTCCACCCCTGCGCGCAGCAGCTTGTCCTTCAGGATCATCGGTTGGATGGTGTTGAAAGCACTGGAGAAGTCAAAGAACATGATCCTCACCATATTCCCGGGCTTCTCCAGGTGGGACAGAGAACGGTGAAGGAGGAAGATCACCGCATCCTCCACCCCAATGCCATGCTGGTAGGCGAACTGGAGTGGATCCATCGCTGGTTCCACCAGGGGGCGGCGATGAGCAAGGAGCAGTCTCTCCAGGGTCTTCATCAAGTGGGACGTCAAGGCCACCGGTCTGTAGCTGTTCAGGTCTTTGGGGTGGGAAGTTTTTGGTACAGGTACCACACAAGATGTTTTCCACAGCTGTGGTACCCTCCCCAGTTTCAGGCTCATGTTGAAGATATACGTCACAATCCCACACAGCTGGTCTGCACAGGACTTGAGGAGCTTTGCGCTGATGCCGTCCGGTCCCGACGCCTTCCTCGCCTTGATCTTCCTCAGCTCCGTCCTCACCTGGGTCTTGGTCAGGGTCAGGATGGGGGGCTGTGTGTTGGGAGTGGGGGGGGTGTCGGTGGAGTGGGGCGTGGGCAGCAGGACTTGATTTCTTAGAGGCAGCAGTGGTTGTTGTGCAGACAGGGGGGAGGGCGGTTGGTCAAATCTATTGAAAAACAGATTCAGGTTGTTCGCCCACTCCCTGCCCCCCGTGGCCTGGGGGGAGGTATTCTGGAGCCCCGAGATGGTTTTGAGGTTTCTCCAGACCCCGCTGATGTCGCTCTGTTGCAGCTTGTCCTCCATCTTCTTCCTGAAGCTGTCCTTGCCTTCTCTGATCTTTCTCCTCAGCTCCTTCTGTACGGACTTCAGCATCTCCCTGTTCCCTGACCTGAAGATCCTCTTCTTCTCTCTCAGAAGTGTTTTTATCTCAGGGTTGATCCAGGGTTTGTTGTTTGAGTGACGCCGTATGGTCTTGGTGGGAACGGATTTGTCCACACAGAAGCTGAGGTAGCCCGTGAAGGTGTGAATGAGGCCATCGATGTCCTCACCATGTGGATCGCAGAGCTGCTTCCAGGCAGTGGCTTCAAAACAGTCCTTTAGAGTGTCCATTGTCTCCTCAGACCATAACTCCACAGTGTGCATGGCCGGAGGTTGTCTGTGCACTAGGGGTTTGTACACCGGCCGGAGATGAACCAAGTTGTGATCCGATCTCCCAAGTGGGGGGAGTTGTGATGAGGTGTACGCCTCCTTAGTGTTTGCGTAGAACAAATCCAGTATTTTATTGTCTCTAGTGTGGCATGTGACATACTGGGTGAAAGTGGGCAGAATGGGAGACAGTGAAACGTGGTTGAAATCGCCTGAGATGAGGAGAAGAGCATCTGGGTGTTCTGTCTGCAGCCTGCTGGTTACTGAATGGATGACGTCACGCGCTGTCCCAGCGTTCGCCGTCGGATTTGCATAAACAACAATGCAGATCACGTGTGAGTGTTCTCTCGGGAGATATGTAGGCCTCATGCTAACAGCTAGCAACTCAATGTCTTTGCTGCAGTGTCGTTGCTTAACAGTGATATGTCCCGGTCTGCACCAGTTGTTGTTAACATACATTATCACTCCACCGCCCCTTGCTTTGCCACTCTCTGGTGTTCGGTCAGCTCGTATCATGTGAAAACCCTCCAGCTCAATGTTAGCATCTGCTGCTAGTTCAGTTAGCCACGTCTCAGTAAACAAAAGGAGAGAGCACTCCCGGTAAGTGCTATCATAACGGGAGATAGCCGCTAGCTCATCTAACTTTCCCAGTATCGACCGTACATTTCCCATGACAACAGATGGAAGGGAGGGTCTGTACCTTATATTTTTTGTCCTCCGCCTTACTCCAGCCCGGCAGCCGCGGCGCTTTCGCCTCAATTCTCTTGGTATGTCGAGTTTTTCCAGTGGGACCGGGTGGCGGTTAAATGCTAGCAGCTCTTCCCTGTTGTATCGTATCCTGCTATAAACAGTGGCTCCGTCCACCGGCTCAGGAGACATTTGGGACGATCTGTGTGTCCGTGATATAAGTGGGGTGAAAAAAAAAAGTGATCAAAAGAGAGAGGAAGGGAAAAAAAAACTCGGAATCGAGCCGCTGTTGCAAAAGGCAGCCTACTGGTGTGGCGCCGAGAGCTGAAATTTAGCAGCAGACTACATCATCCCAGGTGCACAACCGAGAGGTTTCGCAGGTCCTTCCTACCAACGGCTGTCAGACTGTACAACCTAAGCAGGGCTGCTCGCAGAGATAGCAAAAAGACGTAACAAACTAATAGTTTTTTGAATGCAAAAGATGCAATAGACTTACACAATGGTCCCCTCCGGCATACAACTAGGAAAATACCAGTCACTATGGAGGGTGAGAATATGTATGGGCACATAATCATACCATGTAGGATAACTAAGTAGACGGTTATGCTGTTTCATCCCATCTAGCAACAATGTTCTGCACTGTGTGTGTTTATATATTTACATATTTATTCCATCTAGCTACAATGCTCCGCACTGGGTGTGTTTATATTCATATATCTATATTTATTCTATCTAGCTACAATGCTCCGCGCTGTGTGTTTATATATCTACATATTATTCCATCTAGCTACATTGCTCCGCACTGTGTGTGTTTATATATTTACATATTTATTCCACCTAGCTGCAATGCTCCGTACTGTGGGTGTTTATATATTTACATATTTATTCCATCTAGCTACAATGCTCCGCACTGTGTGTTTATATATTCATATATTTATTCCATCCAGCTACAATGCTCTGCACTGTGTGTCTGTGTGTGTGTGTATATATATTTTATAGTAATATGTACATATGTATATTAGCTGCTCTTGCTTGCTTGTTTTTTTTCTTGCCTTCTGATTGTTGCTCTGAGTGTTGCTATCCCTGTGCTGTTGCAATCCTGGAATTTCCCCGTTGTGGGACTAATAAAGGCTTATCTTATCTTATCTTATCTTATCTTATTAGGATATAGAGGATGGTGAGTAATATGATATGATGTGATATTATGCATCTTTTACGTTATTTATCCCAGTGGTGGAAAGCTCACTTTGAACAAACAACACCGTTGTCTCCTGTATGCAGACAATGAGCTAGCTAGTTATCCATCAATGCTAACTCTGGTTAAAAAACTCCGGCTAAATCCTGGTTAAAAAGGTGTTTTTTTACATGTTGCACTTTTGTGCTGTGCATGTACTTAAATTGTGTGTATTTTCATTCTAGAGTACAACCAGCATCTGCTTTAACACCGCAACGTAGCACAACACAACAATGTGTTATGACTGGTAAGTTGCACACCCCGTTGTTTTTCAGTAGTGATGGACAAAGTACTCAAATGCTTTGCTTTTTAAGTTAAAGTACAGTATAGTGTCACGAACCAAGCCTGTGTTATCCTGTAGGCTTGGTTCTGACCGTTCTGTGGCTCAGGCATTGGGTTTATTATGTATTGTTATCTTTTGAGTTCTTGTTGTTTTATGTCTGTGTTCATTTTCTTTTCCATGCCTGTAGCCGCCGCTCTGGCCGTCAGTTGTTGGGCAGCCGTTTTGACCCACTTTTAGGTGGGCGCTGTCTAACATTCGCCGGTCCAACCACGTCCCCTCTCTCTTTGACAGTCAGCTGTTGGCCCCGGTAATTATCTTTCCCACGCCTCACCCAGGTGTGTCCAATTTGTCACGCCAGCAGTGTTTGTACTTAGGTGGCTCCTTGCCAGTCAAACACTGCTGTACCATTGGGCTTAGTTATACGGACACTACTCGCCGTACGGATGCACTGTCTTGTGAGGGAGTCAGGAACTACTCTGTCGCCATTCCCCTCAGGGTAGTTACTGTGTGTGGGCTTGTGGATATTCTTAAACTACTCAAACTGTTCCTGCTCTGTGAGTACAAACTGTCAGCGTTTCCCCTTGCAGATGTGCTGCTACGCTTTGGCTCTCACCCAGTTTCTTTCTCCCGAGCCAGTCGAGCATCCTGGAGGACTCTGAGTTTACCCAAGCTACTTAAGTATTGTGTTCTGTCTGTTTTTGTGGCCAGGGTGCAGTGGTCTGCCTGCTGCACGCTTTGCGTGTAAGGCCTTTTGTGCACAACCGGTGCATTTTTGTAAAGTCGTTATTTTGAACTGTTTGTCTTTTTTGTGTCAATAAATGTGTGTGTGGTGCAACCTGCGCTTAAGTCCATTCCTCCTTCTCCTCCTCAGTGTGCTGCATAAAGGCGCACAAGGAGGCTTATGACAGAATGGTCCAGCCACCTAAAAAAGGATTTAGCGGGTTGCACCCACATATACCTTTTTCTTTTTGAATAATCATTTACTCACCAGTCTGGAGTTATGTTGGACTTAGCAAGCACGTGCAGTTATCCTCTGTGTTTGGGGTGGGAATGCTGCCGGTCGCTTATGGAGATAGACGGGCTCATTGCCTCGGCAAGCACGTATTCCACCCCGGAGGACGTACTGTGGTATGAGGACTTGGCAGATGCAGCAGCTTGGTGGTGCCCTCAGCTCGTGGAACATCCGGATGGAGCTGAGAGGTTAATTCAATTTGCAGCACTGCAGCAAGAGTTAAGTAGAGGGGTAAGGAAGTCCTCCAAGAAGACCGGGCTCACGCCGAAGGGAGGGCGTTCCTGGGATTCCGTTGATCCTGCTCCACACCAGAGTTTGACACCCATTCCTGCTCCAACCCAACCAGCTCCAGCCCCGGCAGATGGCATCATCCAATGATGAAACGCCAAGAGAAGCTCTCCTCAACCTCGGCCACCGTCATCTCTTCAGCCGCCAAGAGGTCCTCCAGGATTGTCCCAGCTACACCCACCTCCACGTCATCGAAGTCGGCTCCTCTACTATCCTTCGAAGGGGTCAAAATGGCCAGTGACATGGGGGTGGGGGGGTGACGGCCAACTGCCTGCAGCTGTTAGCATCAAGGACCGGGACGACAGGCAAGTATTTTTTCTTTGAAAACCATCTAATGACAGTGAATCTTGCCTGTCTCCCGAGGGAGAAGCCCTGTTTCAGCAGTCCGCTGGGTCCTCTCCTCCAGCTGCACATCTTAATTCTGTTCTTCCCCTCTCTGTGTCTCCTCCTATTTTTTCTGAGTGTCCGCCGGTTTTGGAACTGAGCTGTCAGACGGTGGAGGGGCTGGTGGCTTCAGAGGATTCTGCCCCGGAGCCAGCATGGAGATGTTCCCCTGCAGCCACGCCGGAGGAATCCCCGGCATTGGGGCCATTGCAGGAGGATAATGGGACTGCCATTACCATCTTGCCAGCTGTGGAGGTGACCACAGTGGATTGGAAGCCTGAGCTGGACCTCCTGGAGGCCAGGATCGAGTCTTCATTGTCGGGATCGACAGAGTCCTGGACGGCGGTGGAGCTCAAGCTCAGGCAAGTTTTCTCTCTTGTGTTTCTAATGTCAGTTTTAGAGAGATCTTGTCTGGCTCAAAGTGAGGAGAGTCAGGTGCAGCACGCAGCTGCTCCTGAACTCCCTTCGCCGGGCTCCGCCGCTACCGGCAACCCTAATAACCTGGTTTCTTCTCCTGCTCCTGAGTTTTCTTCTAGGGTCGCCAGAGAGGAGCCATCATCACCAGGGGTTGCCTTGGAACCAGGCCCGCTCCCTGACGACGTCTTGAGTCCTGCTCCCCTGCTGCCTGAGGCTGTCGTGTGGGTCCCTCCACAGGCTGTATCTCCATGGGTGCGGCAGGCTGGCTTTGGACCATCACGGGGGCTGCGCTCCAGGATCAGCCTGAAGTGGGTGCTGTGCTCCTGCTTGGACACGTCATGGATGCCACGCTCCAGCGCAGGATCCACCGAGGGTGCAACATTGGCCCGGTCGGGGTGCACCAAGGGTTCAGCATTGGCTTAGTCAGGGTCCACCGTGGGTGCTGCTGAGCTCCAACCGGGGGTGTTGCAGAGCCTCAGCCGGAGGCCACCGTGGGTGCTGCAGAGCCTTAGCCAGAGGCCACCGCGGATGCAGCATTGGCCCAGTCAGGGTCCACCACGAGTGCAGCGTCGGCCCAGTTGGGGTCCACCGGGGGTGCAGCGTTGGCCCGGTCAGGGTCCACCGTGGGTGCAGCGTCAGCCCGGTCGGGGTCCACCGTGAGTGCAGCATCAGCCCAGTCAGGGTCCACTGTGGGTGCAGCATCGGCCCAGTCAGGGTCCACTGTGGGTGCAGCTGTGTTCCAAGCCGGGACCACCGAGGGTGCTGCAGACCTGCCTGAGGATGCCGCAACCTTCTTCTCCTCCCGGTCTGACACCATGGGGGTTCCCTCCCTTCAGTCTGGTCACCCACCAGCATGTTTCCCAGTGGGCAGGCCACCTCCTGTGTCTTCCTGCCAGTCCTGGTGGCTGAACAGCGCTGGCTGACCGCCGGAGGAGCTGAGTGTCTGGGCCAGATGGCCCGTGTTTTCCGGGAGGTCACCGGACTTTGTTCATCGGACTGCCTGCTGGGCCTGGGACTCTGGGCGGCCTCCTGAGCCTCCACGTCTTTGGACTTGGGGGGGTTAATTGTGGACCCTGGGCAGGGTATCGTGTTCCCTCCTTTCCTGTTCCCCCTATCTCCCACCCGGGTTTGTGTTGTTGTTCATGTTGGGATTGGTGGTGGTGGTGGCGGGGGGGGGGGGGGGGTCCATCCCTGTGATGTTGCCGTGGGTGTCTAGAATCCACCCGTAGAAGGGGG
Source organism: Pholidichthys leucotaenia (assembly GCA_020510985.1). Lineage (NCBI taxonomy): Eukaryota > Metazoa > Chordata > Actinopteri > Cichliformes > Pholidichthyidae > Pholidichthys > Pholidichthys leucotaenia. Next base: position 382,665,396 of record CM035839.1, on the reverse strand, counting down.
GGCTCTGTCACTAACCAAGCCCGTGTTATCTTGTAGGCTCGGTTCTGACCGTTCTGTGGCTCAGGCATTGGGTTTATTAAGTATTGTTATCTTTTGAGTTCTTGTTGTTTTATATCTGTGTTCATTTTCTTTTCCATGCCTGTAGTCACCGCTCTGCCCGGCAGATGTTGGGCAGCCATTTTGACCCACTTTTAGGTCGGCGCTGTCTAACATTCGCCGGTCCAACCACGTCCCCTCTCTCTTTGACAGTCAGCTGTTCGCCCCAGTAATTATCTTTCCCACGCCTCACCCAGGTGTGTCCAATTTGTCACGCCAGCAGTGTTTGTACTTAAGCGGCTCCTTGCCAGTCAAACACTGCTGGACCATTGGACTTAGTCATACGGACGCTACTCGCCATACGGATGCACTGTCTTGTGAGGGAGTCAGGAACTACTCTGTCGCCATTCCCCTCAGGGTAGTTACTGTGTGTGGGCTCGTGGATATTCTTGGACTACTCGGACTGTTCTTGCTCTGTGAGTACAAACTGTCAGCGTTTCCCCTTGCAGTTGTGCTGCTACACTTTGGCTCTCACCCAGTTTCTTTCTCCTGAGCCAGTCGAGTGTCCTGGAGGACTCTGAGTTTGCCCATGCTACTTAAGTATTGTGTTCTGTCTGTTTTTGTGGCCAGGGTGCACAGTGGTCTGCCTGCTGCACGCTTTGCATGTGAGGCCTTTTGTGCACAATTGTTGCATTTTTGTAAAGTCGTTATTTTGAATTGTTTGTCTTTTTTGTGTCAATAAATGTGTGTGTGGTGCAACCTGCGCTTAAGTCCATTCCTCCTTCTCCTCCTCCGTGCGCTGCGTAAAGGTGCACGAGGAGGCTTATGACATATAGAGAAAGTGCCAAAACTAAAGTAGCACAATTTCTACTTAATATGAAAGGGACTGAGCTGAGATTTATTTGATTGTGTGAATATTAATTACAGAATAACTGAAAATGAATGGGACATCCAATATTAGCCACTGTTTAAGAAACGCTTGTTTATTTTTGTCAGATCACTTGTGTGATCCTTTATGAGTTACAGTGGTGTGAAAAAGTGTTTGCCCCCTTCCTGATTTCTCTTTTTTTTTTGTATTTTTGTCACGCTTAAACGTTTCAGATCATCAAATTTAGATATGAGACAAAGATAACACAAGTAAATACAAAATGCAGTTTTTAAATGAAGGTGTTTATTAAGGGGAAAAAAATTCAAACCTACATGGCCCTGTGTGAAAAAGTGATTGCCCCTAAACCTAATAATTGGATGGGTCACCCTTAGCAGCAACACCTGCAATCAAGTGTTTGTGATAACTGACAATGAGTCTTTTACAGCACTGTGGAGAAATTTTGGCCTACTCATCTTTGCAGAATTGTTGTAATTCAGCCACATTGGAGGGTTTTTGAGGATGAACCACCTTTTAAAGGTCATGTCACAACATCTCAATTGGATTCAGGTCAGGATTTTGACTAGGCCACTCCAAAGTCTTCATTTTGTTTTTCTTAAGCCATTCAGAGGTAGACTTGCTGGTGTGTTTTGGATCATTGTCCTGCTGCAGAACCCAAGTGCGCTTCAGCATGAGGTCACAAACAGATGGCCGGATATTCTCCTTCAGGAGTTTTTGGTAGACAGCAGAATTCATGGTTCCATTTACCACAGCAAGTTTCCCAGGTCCTGAAGCAGCAAAACAGCCCCAGACCATCACACTACCACCACCATATTTTACTGTTGGCATGATGATCCTTTTCTGACAGGCTGTGTTATTTTTACGCCGGATGTAATGACACACACCTTCCAAAAAGTTCAACTTTTGTCTCATCAGTCCACAAAGTATTTTCCAAAAGTCATGGGGATCATGTTGTTTTCTGGCAAAACTGAGATGAGCTTTTATGTTCTTTTTGCTCACCAGTGGTTTTTGTCTTGGAATTCTGCCATGCAAGCCATTTTTGCCCAGTCTCTTTCTTATGGTGGAGTCATGAACACTGACCTTAACTGACGCAAGTGCGTAGTGCAGCTCTTTGCATGTTGCTGTAGGGTCTTTTGTGACCCCTTGGAGGAGTCGTTGCTGCACTATCAGGGTAATTTTGGTCGGCCAGCCAATCCTGGGAAGGTTCACTACTGCTCCATGTTTTCACCATTTGTGGATAATGGCTCTCACTGTGGTTTGCTGGAGTCCCAAAGCTTTAGAAGTGGCTTTATAACCTTTGCCAGACTGATAGATCTCAGTTACTTTGTTTTTTCATTTGTTCCTGAATTTCTTTGGATCGCCGCATCATGCCTAGCTTTTGAGGATCTTTTGGTCTACTTCACTTTGTCCGGCAGGTCCTATTTAAGTGATTTCTTGATTGAGAACAGATGTGGCAGTGATCAGGCCTGGGTGTGGCTACAGAAATTGAACTCAGCTTTTCAAAGATGTGATAAACCACAGTTAATTTATGTTTTAACGGGGGGTGGGGGGTGCAATCACGTTTTCACACAGGACCATGGAGGTTTGGATTTTATTTTTTTTTTACCCTTAACTCTTTACCTGCCAGTAATTTTACTTGATGCATCCCTTTTGCCTAAAATGTTGCAATTATTCACCTGTCACGTTTTTTTTTTCCACAATATCTTTATTGAACCTTTTTTTTTTTTTTTAACAAACATGATACAAACAATCAAACACTAACACTAAAGTACTACAAAAAAAAAAAAAAAAGGATGCACTAAAAACACCAACAACCACCAGCAAAATCAAATCTTCAACAATGCTCCTCTGTTTAGTCTAGACAATCCAATACATAAGTATACATATTATGTTCACCAGTTTGGAATTTACAAGGTCCACACACATCATTCACCTTCTTCTTCAAAAGTTATGTTTAAATTTTTTACATAATCAATAAAAGGTCTCCATATATTCTCAAACACAATTTCCTTTGATTTCAGTATATATGTTATTCTTTCTAATGGAAGGTTTGTTAACATCTGTCTTAACCACTGAGTCACATCTGGTCTATGAGTCTTTTTCCATAATAGTGCAATACATTTTTTGGCATTAAGCAAACTGAGGTCTATGAATGTTCTTTCACTTTTATTAAAATTATGCTTTTCTGGGTACAGACCCAACAAAAACAATTTAGGATTCAATATGATTTGTTTTGAGATTATTTTTTCAATTGTTACCCTCACCTCTTCCCAAAACATTCTTATTAATCTACATTCCCATACACAATGAAATAGAGTTCCTTTACTTTCCATGCATTTTGTGCATGTATCTGGTATATTTTTGTTATATTTATTTAACTCCTCCGGTGTAACATACATCCGCATTAACCATTTGAAATGTATCAATTTAAGGCGTACATTTATTGATTTGGTTTGAGCTTCTGTACAAGCCAATTCCCATTGTTCCTCTGAAATTTCAGTTTGCAGATCTTCTTTCCAGTAGTTTAATCTTTTCAGTGAATTTTCACTTGAAGATAGTGTCAATGAGTTATAAAACTCTGAAATAATACCCTTTCTTTTACTATCTTTCATCATCATTTTTTCCAAGGATGAATAAATAGGTCGAGTGAGAGCTTTATTTTGATTTGATCGAATAAAGTTTCTAAGTTGAAGATATTTAAAAAAATGTGTTCTATTGAGATTAAATTTGATCCTCAGCTCTTCAAAAGACATTATGTTATCTGCACATGGCAAATATAAATCCTGAATCTTTTGTATCCCTTTTAAATTCCATACTTTAAATACAGCGTCCGCTCTCCCTGGTTTAAAATATTGATTACCCCATATTGGACTACCTGTCACGTTTTTTGGGAAAAAAAAAAAAAGTCCAAAATCCCAGATGTAATAATCATTTCACATCACTAGATGGCAGACATGTATAGCATAAATCCTAGCACCCCCTCACTCTAGTCTAGAGGCCTAAATCTGCCCAGAACCTCTTTGAACTGGAAGCCAGAAGAACAGATGCTCAAACAATTGGGTGGGAGAAAGCATTTGCTCCCACTTTTGACAGCTATGATTCTACAAGGGATTACAGTGTATCCAGAAAGTATTCAAAGCTCTTTACTCTTTCCGCATTTTGTTATGTTACAGCCTTATTCCAAAAGGGATTAAATTCATTTTCCCATCAAAATTCTACACACAATACCCCATAATGACAACGTGAAAAAATTTTTTTTTTAGATTTTTGCAGATTTATTAAAAATAAAAAACTAAGAAATCACATGTACATAAGTATTCACAGCCTTTGCCATGAAGCTCAGAATTGAGCTCAGGTGCATCCTTTTTCCACTGATCATCCATGAGATGTTTCTACAGCTTAATTGGAGTCCACCTGTGGTAAATTCAGTTGATTGGACACGATTTGGAAAGTCACACACCTGTCTATATAAGGTCCCACAGTTGACAGTGCATGTCAGAGCACCATCCAAGCATGAAGTCAAAGGAATTGCCTGTAGACCTCCGAGACAGGATTGTCTCGAGGCACAAATCTGGGGAAGGGTACAGAAAAATTTCTGCTGCTTTCAAGGTCCCAATGAGCACAGTGGCCTCCATCATCCTTGAAGAAGTTTGGAACCACTAGGACTCTTCCTAGAGCTGGCCTGCTGTCTAAACTGAGCAGTCGGGGGAGAAGGGCCTTAGTCAGGGAGGTGACCAAGAACCCAATGGTCACTCTGTCAGGGCTCCAGTGTTCCTCTGTGGAGAGAGGAGAACTTTCCAGTAGGACAACCATCTCAGCAGCAATCCACCAATCAGGCCTGTATGGGAGAGTGGCCAGATGGAAGCCACTCCTTGTAAAAGGCACATGGCAGTCCACCTGGAGTTTGTCAAAAGGTACCTGAAGGAGTCTCAGACCATGAGAAACAAAATTCTCTGGTCTGATGAGACAAAGATTGAACTCTTTGACGTGAATGCCAGGTGTCATGTTTGGAGGAAACCAGGCACCGCTCATTACCATGCCAATGGTGGTGGCAGCATCATGCTGTGGAGATGTTTTTCACTGGCAGGAACTGGGTGACTAGTCAGGATAGAGGGAAAGATGAATGCAGCAATGTACAAAGACATCCTGGATGAAAACCTGCTCCAGAGTGCTCTTGACCTCAGACTGGGGCAATGGTTCATCTTTCAGCAAAACAGTGACCCTAAGCACACAGCCAAGATATTGAAGGAGTGTCTTCAGGACAACTCTGTGAATGTTCTTGAGTGGCCCAGCCAGAGCCCAGACTTGAATCCAATTGAACATCTCTGGAGAGATCTGAAAATGTCTGTGCACTGATTCTTCCCATCCAACCTGATGGAGATTGAGAGATGCTGCAAAGAGGAATGGACCAAACTGTCCAAAGATAGGTGTGCCAAGCTTGTGGCATCATATTAAAAAAAAAACTTGAGGCTGTAATTGCTGCCAAAGGTGCATCAACAAAGTATTGAGCAAAGTCTGTGAATACTTATGTACATATGATTTCTTAGTTTTTTATTTTTAATAAATTTGCAAAAATATTTAAAAAAAAATTTTTTCACGTTGTCATTATAGGGTATTGTGTGTAGAATTTTGAGGGAAAAAATGAATTTAATCTCTTTTACAATAAGGCTGTAACATAACAAAATGTGGAAAAAGTGAAGCGCTGTGAATACTTTCTGGATGCACTGTATTTAGCTTCTTAGGACAATTCTGAAGGGTAATATTTACCTTCTGTGACAGCATAAGATGCACCGGCACATGTATACCTTTCATCTGCCGTCAACAAGGCTGCATGTGACAGAGAGGAGAATACTGCCGGTTCGGCAGCGTTGCGTAACTGAAGTTGGGGTGGAATAATCAGAAGATAAATTTAAGAGTTTCTGGATGTGGGAGAGAAAGCGAAAATTACCAGCAGAAGATGAAATAAGGAACCAGGATGAGCAAACAGACGCATGGAGATGCATGACGTGCGGTAGCTCTGATGTTTTTATTAGTTTGTTTACATTCTACTGATTTTCTGGTTCATATATTTTGAGGATAAGAACAAAAAAAAACTCCATGTAAATAAGTCCAAAGTCCAGTTTTACTGGAAAGTAGGTAATCCGTTATGGCTGCCGTCACATTATGCAAGTTTGGTGAGTAAATTTACTCCCATCATAAAGTTTGGATCATATTCTACATTTTTCTCATGTACAGTAAGCCATTATCTCTTACCACTTTCAAGATACAGCCTTTGGAATTTCCGATATCTAAACTGAATATATTCTTTGAAAAATTCTTGGCCTCTAGACGGTGTGTGCAGGTGGTGTGTCTGGACGCAAAAGGGTCTTAAGCAGACTCAAACACCTGGTGGGCCTCTCAGGTACCGAAATCAAGTGTGGTGACCTTGGGGTACCCTACACTTGAAATCAAGTGTGGGGTACCCCAAGGTTCAATTTTAGGCCCAATACTTTTTTTTAATTTTTATATGTTACCACTTGGGGATGTTATCAGGAGACACGGCATCAATTTTCTTAGCTATGCTGATGATACACAGCTGTACATTGCCACATCTCCTAATGACACAAAAGCAGTTAATGCCCTTTTGAACCGTATTTTAGATATAAAGTAATGAATGGCAGAGAACTTCTTACAGCTCAACCAGGACAAAACAGAAGTTTTAATCATTGGCCCTGAAGACAAAAGAGAGGAACTTTTACCCAAATTGCTAGGTTTAAAACCTACACATTGTGTCAAGAACCTGGGCGTTCTTCTAGACTATGACTTTAATTTTATTTCACACATTAAAAGTATAACAAAAATTGGATTTTACTATCTTAGTGTGACCAAGGGGACAGGCGGTTAAGCCCAACTGATGGTTTGAACTCACAACCTCCGATTCCAGAGTGATTTTGACATCGTCCCAATGTCAGAGGTGCATTTAAGCTTTAAGGGTGTCTGCCTTCTGGCTATGTCAATATCAGTGAGTCCTACCAGCAACAGCTCTTCTGGTGGGGACCAAGCACCACTTGTGGGACTGACACACTGGTGGTATCTGGGGAATAGGACCAATGTACCACCACTAACTCCTGGCGGTTAAGCCCAGCTGGTGGGGTACAACCAGGGATTTGAACTCACCACCTCCCGCTCTGGAGTCCGGCACTCTACCTGTGTCACCAAGAGGGTCAACCCACTTGGCATGCCAAGTAGGAATGCTTTTATTGACTCTGTTACATTAGGAATATTAGGAATATAGCCAGAGTCCGCCCATTTCTCTCTCTTGCCAGTACGGAGGTCTTGATGCATGCATTTATTACCAGTCATATAGACTACCGTAATGCCCTGCACTCTGGTCTTCCCCAAAAAAGGATATCACATCTCCAACTGCTCCAAAATTCAGAAGCATGAGCACTGACAAGGACCAGGGGGCGGGCGCATATTACACCAGTTTAAAATTGCTGCATTGGCTCCCCATGCATTTTAGGAATGATTTTAAGGTTCTCTTAGTAGTTTTTAAATGCCTCAGTGGGCTTGGGCCTTCATATCTATCTGAGCTGCTTATGAGCCCTCATGGACCCTGTGGTCCTTTGGTACTGGTCTTTTAATGGTTCCCAAAGTCAAGACCAAGACCTCTGGTGAAGCCTCCTTTCATTATTATGGTCCTCATCTGTGGAACAGCCTGCCAGAGAGCTTCAGCCAGAGTCAGTAGATGTTTTTAAGAACAGGCTCAAGACCCACCTTTTAATTTGGCTTTTAACAAATCTGCTTAACTATTATTGAAGTATAGTCATTTATGTTCTGTTGTTTTATGTTCTTCTTGACACCATTTGTTTTTAGACTTTCTCATCTTTTCTTATTGATGTGTTTTTAGTTCAGTTTGCAAGTATGGGTTTTTAGTTCCTCTTGTTTTATGTGTTCTTAGTTTTATTTTGCACCTTTTTTTCACCTTTTTGAACACACAGTGCAGAGCTACAATGCTCTGCACTGTGTGTTCATATATTCATATATTTATTCCATCCAGCTACAATGCTCTGCACTGTGTGTCTGTGTGTGTGTGTGTATATATATATATTTTATAGTAATACGTACATATGTTTATTAGCTGCTCTTGCTTGCTTGTTTTTTTTCTTGCCTTCTGATTGTTGCTCTGAGTGTTGCTATCCCTGTGCTGTTGCAATCCTGGAATTTCCCCGTTGTGGGACTAATAAAGGCTTATCTTATCTTATCTTATCTTATCTTATCTTTTTAATTTCACTTTTAACAAGCCAGTATAACTATTATTGAAGTAGTCATTTATGTTCCATTGTTTTACGTTCTTCTTAGTTTCATTTGTTTTTAGATTTTCTCATCTATTTTTATTTTGATGTGTTTTTAGCTCAGTTAATAAGTATGGGTTTTTAGTTCCCTTTGTTTTATGTACTCTTAGTTTTATCTTGTATTTTATGTTTTTTAGCTCCAGTGTTTCCTCAGTGGAGCCCCTCATGCCAGATGCTGCTTGGTCCATCTGCAGGGGTGTTGGTCTCGTGGGTCACTTTAGCTTGAGTGGGTGGGACTTTATGATATTGCCTGCAGCTGTCGTGTGGGCCCTGGCCTGTCCTGGTCGGGGTGGCCTCTGTGACATGGCCTGTGGTTATGGGCTGTGTGATTTCCTGGCATGGGGGGCTCCACAGGATGGTTGTTCCTTCACATGGTGCCTCGGTGCTGAGCTATGTCTCTTTTATTTTATGTGTGTGAGAGAAGTAGGGGTGGTGTACTCTGTGGTGTGTGTGTGTGTGTGTGTGTGTGTGTGTGTGTGTGTGTGTGTGTGTGTTAAGAGCACTGATTTTAATCAAATTTTCAGGACAGTTGAGCAATGGACCACAGGCAAACAGATTAGATTTGGGGGTGATCTGAATCACTACCAGCCTGTAAGATGTTTTTAAATGTACTGAAGGGGGAATGAATACAGTGCCTTGATGGACGTTTTGTTGATCACCAGAAGAGGGATGTCTCCTGACATCTAAGAGGTTGTTAGGAGTGCTTTCTCGTTTCTGAATGAGTCATTGTTGTAGTTATTGTTTACTGCAATGGTAAATTACAAAAAAGTAATCCCAGTCGTAAGTGCAATACTCAATGCCCCATCTTTTTTATTTTAAACTCAGGTAAGTGTCTTTGTCTCGGTGAGAACCTGGCCAGGATGGAGCTGTTCCTGTTCTTCACCTCCTTCTTGCAGCACTTCACCTTCTCCATGCCTGCTGGGGTGAAACCTGTGCTAGACTATAACTTTGGTGTCACCCTGGCACCAAAGCCTTATGAAATCTGTGCTACTCCACGTCAGTAAATTAAATGATTGACAAAACAGTGTCCTAACTTAGGTAGAAATTTAGGCTGATTTATTTTTTAATCATATTCTGGCTGCCGTATTTCCTGTCATAACCCATATTTAGCTTCCTCAAATGCAAAGCTTGGGCTACACTATGAAAAAAATCCAAAATCGAAATGCAGAAGATGGATAAACAAAATCATTTAAAATCTAATGTTTTGTGGAGATGTGTTGAAGGACGAGACTGAGTTTTATTCCTCAGGTTTAGCTTTATTCACAATCACATACTCCAACATTCCAAAGCAGAAAAAGAGGATGAATCTTCTCACATCTGTCCTTTTATAACCAGGACATCAAACCTACAGTCACATGGTGTTTAATCAAACATACAGTCACATGGTACTTAATCCCAGTCACAATGTAACTTCCCCCAATCTTAACACCATCCACCCCCTAGTCTCCGGTGGTCAGGAAATCTCTCAAGGCCATCTCCTTGAAACAAAAGGCCAAATCTCACACCCTCCTGTTACCTCTAGGAGGCTCAGTCCCTTTGTTCCCCTGAGACATGAAGCACAAAATAAACATACAGTAATATATCTGTGGAGCATATGAAACCAACATATGTGCCCCACATGACTCCCCCCAAACGTCTAAGATGGAACAATCATAACTAAAGATGCATGTCATAATAAAATCACTACATATCAGTCCACATGCCGCTTAGGTCTTAGTCTCCTGCCGTATTTGCTGTAAGCCGGATTTACTGCGTCCGCAGTGTCCTCCTGCTGTGGGGCTGCTGCCTGTGGGTTAGAACTGTTAATCAATCTCTGTGGGTGTTCTGGGGAATGCCCTCTAGGGGGTCTGCCGCGCCAGGGGGCCCTCGCCAACTGCACAGCTTCGTCAGCCATCACAAAAGCGGGTTTGAGCCTGTTTATGCCAATCACTTCCTTTCTGCCTCCCAAATCTAGCAAAAAATGCTTCTCTCCTGTTTCCAGCACTCTAAATGGTCCATCATAAGGCGGTCGCAAGTTTGGGCGATGGGCGTCATGTCTGACAAAAACAAACTCCGCATTTTTTTAAAGCTTTAGGCACAAAAACGCGCGGGAAGCTGTGATGAACTGGGCCAGGAAGCGTGCTCGATCCCGTGTCGCTCTGCAACCGCTGAGCGGGGGGCCCTCTGGCGCAGGATTATCCGCGAGAAACTCCCTGGGCAGCCGGAGTGGCTGCGCAAAAACTAACTCAGCTGGTGAGGCTTTTAAATCCTCTTTAGGTGCAGAACGCAACCCCAATAAAACCCATGGTAGCCTGTCCACCCAATTTGCATCCGTAAGCGACGCTCTGAGAGCTGCTTTCAATGACCTATGGAACCGTTCGCATATACCATTAGCCTGCGGGTTGTACGCGGTAGTGCGGTGGATCGTTACCCCCAGGCTGCGGGCCATCGCTGACCAGAGCTCGGAAACAAATTGAGGACCTCTGTCGGACGTAATGTCCGACGGAACTCCAAAATGCGCTACCCATGCTGTTAAAAACGCGCGTGCCACCTCCTCGGCTGTGGTTGATGCCAGTGGGACCACTTCCGGCCAACACGTGGTGCGGTCCACCATTGTCAAAAGGTGTGTGCACCCCTGTGACGGTGGGAGGGGGCCTACAAGGTCGACATGCACATGATCGGACCGCTTAGCCGGGATGTGAAAAGGCTCCAAGGGAGCTCTAGTGTGTTTGTGTATTTTGGCTCGCTGACAAGCCACGCAGGCTGCCGCCCACTCCTTGACTTGCTTGCGCAGGCACGGCCATACAAATTTCTCTCCTACCATTTTGACCGATGCGCGCACCCCCGGGTGCGCCAGAGAATGGTACAAGTCAAAAACGTGGCGGCGCCACGCAGCTGGTACAACCGGACGCAGTCGTCCAGTGGAGACATCGCAGATTAGGGGGGGCATACTGTCTTGCAGCACCCTGTTCTCCAGCCTTAACCCTGTTGGTCAAGACTGGAGCGCGCGCACGTCCGCATCGCTACCCTGGTCTGCGGCCATGGCTGCAGAGTCTGCCCCCATGGGGCCTGGAGCCGCCACAGCACGTGAGAGGCAGTCTGCCACTACATTATATTTACCTGCCACATGTTGGATATCGGTAGTAAACTCCGATATTGCGGCCAGCTGTCTCTGCTGCCGGCCCGACCAAGGTTCCGAAATCTTGGCCATCGTGAAAGTCAGCGGTTTGTGGTCCACGAATGCAGTGAAACGGCGTCCTTCCAGCCAGAACTGGAAGTGGCGGATGGCCAAGTGTAGAGCTAACAACTCCCTGTCGAACGCGCTGCATTTTCGCTCGCTATCGCGCAAGGTTTTGCTGAAAAACGCGAGCGGTTGCCAGGCCCCAGCCACGTACTGTTCAACAACCGCCCCTATGGCCACATCTGACGCGTCAGTAGTGAGCGCCATGCGGGCCATTGGGACTGGGTGTGCCAACAACGCAGCGTTTGCCAGGGCTGATTTGACTTGAGAGAATGTGTGCTCCTGCTCAGGAGACCATTCGATTTTATTCGTGGGTTTTTGTTTTTTTAGTGCAGCATACAATGGTTGCATGAGGTGCACTGCGCGGGGGAGGAAACGGTTATAAAAATTAACCATTCCCAAAAACTCCTGTAACACTTTGACCGTTTGTGGTTGGGGAAAATTTGTTATTGCGTGCACTTTATCGGGCAGAGGGACCGCTCCTTCTGGCGAAACACGATGCCCCAAAAAATCAATCTGCGCCACCCCGAACTGACACTTCGCTAGGTTGATTATTAACCCGTGCTCTGCCAACCTCCGGAAAACTGCCGTGAGGTGGCTTTCGTGTTCGTCTTCGGACGCGCTGGCTACCAAAATGTCGTCCAGGTAGACGAACACGAAAGGGAGATCGCGCAGGACCGCGTCCGTCATGCGTTGGAACGTCTGCGCCACTCCCTTAAGCCCAAACGGCATGCGCAAAAACTCAAAAAGCCCGAAAGGAGTTATTACCACTGTTTTGGGTATGTCCTCAGCGCGCACTGGAACCTGGTGGTAACCGCGTACCAAGTCTATTTTAGAAAAAATGCGCGCCCCCGCCAAATGAACCGAAAAATCTTGGATGTGCGGGATCGGGTAGCGGTCGTGCGCTGTGGCGTTATTCAACCTGCAGAAATCACCACAAGGTCGCCACAAGCCATCAGCCTTTGGGACCATGTGCAGCGGTGAAGCCCATGGGCTCTTCGAACGCCTGATGATACCCAGTTTTTCCAGGTTGGCGAACTCCTCGCGCGCTATGGTCAGTTTAGCTGAGTCCAAGCGCCGAGCTTTTGCAAAAACGGGTGGGCCGGTGGTAGTAATAAAATGTTCCACCCCATGTTTAGCCACTGTCGCCAAAAACGTTGGGACCGTGAGTGCTGGGAACTGAGTGAGGAGTGTATGGAACTTACCACCTGCAGCTGTGATGTTGGCTTGTGCAGTCGGCGGGGCCACTCGAGCTGTGCAGGGAATAGGGTGAAAGGAGAGTGCATTAACCAGACGTCTGTTAGTAAGATCAACCAATAAACCATGTAAGCACAAAAAATCAGCCCCTAACATGTTGAAATTGTCTGCGCTACAACAAAAGTCCACTCAAATGCACGGCCCTGCAAAGACAGAAGCAGAGTCCTCTCACCGAAGGTCTTAATCGCTGAGCCATTCGCTGCTGACACCCGGGGACCACTGGAAGGCGCCAGCCGGTCCGCGTAGGAAGGCATGATGAAGCTCAGCTGGGAGCCTGTGTCCACGAGGAAATGCCTCCCCGAGCGTGCATTCTTCAGGTAGAGCAGCTTGTTCTCCTCCCCGAGGGCCGCAGCTGCTACCGACCCTCGGTCTTGGCATTTCCCGAGCGCTTGAAATGGCACGGTGGAATGCACTTGCGCGCCCTCTCTGCAGAGCGGCGATGGTAGAAGCAAAGGACGTCGTCTGTTCCGTGTCGGCTGGCCCTTGCTGCTCCCGTCGTCGGTGAGTCTGGTACTGCAGCCTCTGGCCCCATGCCGTCTCCAGACGTTGCGCCTAGCTCTGCTGCCGCGGCCGAAGCCGCACTCCGTTTGTGGGCGTCGACGAGTCATTGCGCCTCCTGGCTCAGCTCGTGGTAGTCTCGCCGGGTCAACAGAGGTGAACCGGCCAGGGTCACTCTCACCACTGGCGGTAGGGTTCTGAGGAAAAGGTGGGTGAAGATAAAGCTGTCATCTTCGGAGTCTCTCAACCTCAGCATTTTCCCCATCAGGTCTGCGGGTCTGTCGTTCTCAAACTCCGTCAACGCCAGGAGCCCCTCTGCTCGCTGTTGCACCGAGGGGGTGAAGTGGCTGATAAGCGCAGCCTTCAATGCGCTGTACTTGTCGCTGTCCGGTGGGTGGTTGACCAGGTTCTCCACCCTCTGGACTGTGTGGTTGTCCAGCTTCGCCACCACATGGTAGAATTTTGTGTCGTCTCTTGAGATTCTCCGGAGGTTGAACTGCGCCTCGACCGCGCTAAACCAGGAGCGCGGACTATTCTGCTATAAGTCCGGCAGCTGGAACGTGGCGGCATTTGTCAGGCTGGCTTCTGACGAGTCCGGCTCGGGAGAATTACTTCTGCTCATGCTTCGTCGTAAGGTCACCAGTGTGGAGATGTGTTGAAGGACGAGACTGAGTTTTATTCCTCAGGTTCAGCTTTATTCACAATCACATACTCCAACATTCCAAAGCAGAAAAAGAGGATGAATCTTCTCACATCTGTCCTTTTATAACCAGGACATCAAACCTACAGTCACATGGTGTTTAATCAAACATACAGTCGCATGGTACTTAATCCCAGTCACAATGTAACTTCCCTCGATCTTAACACCATCCACCCCCTAGTCTCCGGTGGTCAGGAAATCTCTCAAGGCCATCTCTTTGAAACAAAAGGCCAAATCTCACACCCTCCTGTTACCTCTAGGAGGCTCAGTCCCTTTGTTCCCCTGAGACTTGAAGCACACAATAAACATACAGTAATATATCTGTGGAGCATATGAAACCAACATATGTGCCCCACAGTTTTATGGTTTTGTGATGCTTTCATTTACATGGTATGATTAAATGGCACATACATGGTGCCATTAGTAAAAGATGTATAGAAATTATACAAAATTCTTATGGTGTGTGTTTTAGTGATAGGCTTTGCTTTTTTAGTCAGACATTCTGGATTTCAACAGCATCAGCCTACTGTGAGAGTTCAGCTGTTAGGCAGACATATCTTGCAATAATAAGTAAAAAACTTTTCAAAAGATAACTGGGTCTGCTCACATCCTGATTCCTAAATATTAAATTGCCTGACTGTCTGGAGGAGCAGTCCAAGACCACTGCATGGATAGCTATCACAAGTGGGGTGCTTAAAGTGAATCAGATCAAAATGTCATATAGCTCTATTTTTAATCATTGCTTTAAAAAAACATTTTGTGAGTTTTTCATCCCTCGCTGGGTGAAGACCAAAGGGGGATTATGTTATGGGATCGTCCATCCATCTGTCTGTCTGTCTCACTTTTGTGAAGTCAACTCCACCTACAGTTTTGTTCTGATTATTCTGAATCTTGATTTACGCTGATGATGTGCATACTACAATCTGGCTCCAATCGGATGATTTTTGCAGGAATCATAGACCTTGAGGTCAAGGTCAGAGCTCAGTTTTTCCCCCTAAATCTTGTAAACATGTTAACTACAGAAATAATAATAATAACAATAATAATAATAATAACAATAATAAGTTTATTTATAGAGCACTTTTCACAGACAGAGTCACAAAGTGCTTAACATGGTAAAAAACAAAATAAAAACACAGGCACATAAAACAGTAAAAAAAATAACAGACAGTAAAAGCACATAAAAATACAATCAACACAGTTAATTAAAAAGCCAGGCTGAAAAGAAATAAATGATGTAGGCTTTTCAAATTGATACCATAGTTGTCTCTAAGACAAATCGTGGACAACTTACACCCTGATCTGACTATGGGTTTGGGGTCAAAAGGTCACAGTTAACATTCCATTTGCACTATTACTATAGAACGAGTAAAGCTAGGATCACCAAATTTTGTTCACATGTTCACCCTGTGACCCTGAAGTGTGATTATGGTTTTTGGATCTCAAGGTCAAAGGTCAATGTCAAAATGGCATGTAAACTATATCTCAACAACAAAGAATGCTAGGGTCACCACACTTGGTACACAGATTCACCCTGAAACCTTGACCTCTGACTATAGGTTTGGGGTCAAAAGGATACTATTAACATTCCCTTTGCACTACTACTATACAACGCGTAAAGCTACAGCTACCAAACCTGGTACACAGGTTCACCCTTAGACCATGACCTCTGACTATGGGTTTGGGGTCAAAAGGTCAAAGGTCAAGGTAGGCATTCCCTATGCCCTCCTATAATAGAAGCTTTCTAAGATCCCCAAACTTGCTATACAGGTTCACCTTGAGATCCTGACCTACAACTATGGGCTGTATACAACTATTTTTGTTAATATCATCTGTGGGTGATAGGCTTATCATAATTTGGTTCTGCTCCAGTAATTATATGGAAAGTTAAAAACTGTTCTCCTTCAGTGACATATACAAAAAACAGAGGTGGGAGACATTGCACTCGCCTCAGAGTGCGCTCGTTAAAGTGATAGATGTACCAATATGGGCTTTCGATCATTGTGTTTGATACATGCACCGAAGCCTCGGTGTTGTTTGACCCATCACTAATTTTTAGTAATGTTAAGTATCACTTGTTTTTTTTTATCAAACATTTTTAAAGAGTCTCTTATGTTGATCTTTCTATGGAAGGTATTAACATGAAAACCCGTTAATGTAATGCTTCATCTTAGATCCCATGGAATCCCACAGGTATCTACTAGTAATATTAGTAATGCTGTTTCTCTGATTAAGCTTTTAAAATGCTGACAGTTTCCCTGTATCCATTTGATTATAAATAAAAACATTTTGTTTTAATTTACATTTTTTCTGAATGCCAGTATTTTTTAAACAGGGTATACAACCTGAATATTTAATAAATTATTCTACATTACACTTAAAGGTAAAGATTCTTACATTTTAAGGGTTGTAATTTAACGGAAAACTGCATAACTTTTCAGGTATATTAGGTGATCTGAAATGGGATAAAATGCTGGGACCCCTCTATCCTTCAGTTTAAACAGTTATGAAATTATGAGTACGGCACACAAGCAGGAGGCGTATCTGTGTGTACAGGTGTATCTCAATAAATTAGAATGTCATCGAAAAGTTGATTTATTTCAATAATTCAGATCAAAAAGTGAAACTCATATATTATATAGATTTATTACACAGAGAGTGATGTATTTCAAGTGTCTATTTCTTTTAATTTTGATGGTTATGGCTTGCAGCAAATGAAAACCCCAAATTCAGTTTCTCAAAAAAATAGAATATTACATAAAATTAATTTTAAAAACTGGATTTTTAATAGAAATGTTAGCTGACTGAAAAGCATGTCCATGTACACACTCAATTCGTGGTTGGGACTCTTTTTGCGTAATAACTGCATCAGTGCAGCATGGCATGGAGGTGATCAGCCTGTGTTACTGCTGAGGTGTTATGGAAGCCCAGGTTGCCTTGATAGCGGCTTTCAGCTCGTCTGCATTATTGGGTCTGGTGTATTTCATCTTCCTCTTGACAATACACCATAGATTATGGGATTTAGGTCAGGAGAGTTTGCTGGCTAATCAAACACAGTGATACCATGGTCATTAAACAAAAGTAAAAAGTTAAAAGTATTTGAACTTTTGGCAGTGTGGGCAGGTGCCATGTCCTGCTGGAAAATGAAATCATCTTCTCCATAAAGCTTGTCAGCAGAGGGAAGCATGAAGTGCTCTAAAATTTCATGGTAGATGGCTGCACTGACATTGGACTTGATTAAACACAGTGGAAAAACACCAGCAGATGGCATGGCTCCACATATCATCATTGACAGTGAAAACTTCACACTGGACCTCAAGCAACTTGGATTCCGTGCCTGTTCACTCTTCCTCCAGACTCTGGGACCTTGATTTCCAAGTGACAGGACTTGGCACCTGATTTGAGGAGCCATGTCATCTACTGGTGTTAGTCCACTGTGTTTTATCAAGTCCAAAGTCAATGCAGCCGTCTACCAGGACATTTTAGAGCACTTCATGCTTCCCTCTGCTGACAAGCTTTATGGAGATGCTGATTTCATTTTCCAGCAGGACTTGGCACCTGCCCACACTGTTGCCAAAAGTACCAAAGCCTAGATTAATGACCATGCAATCACCATATTTCACTGGCCAGCAAACTCTCCTGATCTAAACCCCATACAGAATCTATGAAGTATCGTCAACAGAGAGATGAGAGACACCAGACTCAACTTTGCAGATGAGTTGAAGGCTGCTATCAAAGCAACCTGGGCCTTCATAACACCTCAGCAGTAACACAGGCTGATCACCTTCATGCCATGCCACAGTGATGCAATATTAATTCATGCAAAAGGAGCCCTGACCAAGTATTGAGTGTGTGCATGGAAGTACTTTTAGTCGGCCAACATTTATATTTAAAAAAAAAAATCAGTTTTTTAAAAACTGATCTTATGTAATATTCTAATTTTTTGAGAAACTGTTTTTCGGGTTTTCATGAGCTGCAAGCCATAACCATCAAAATTAAAAGAAATAAACACTTGAAATATATCACTCTGTCTGTAATGAATCTATATAAAATATGAGTTTGATTTTATGAATTGAATTACTGAAATAGATAAACTTTTCGATGATATTCTAATTTAGTGAGATGCACCTGTATGTGCTGGCTGTGGCTTTTTATTCTGCATGTCTCTTCAGAGTCTGGATATAAGTAGGTATTCATGGCAGAAGACCAGTGATAGACCGGTAGAGAGAACTCCATCTAAGTTTGATTCAGACTGTTGTTATTCTTATGGTGAGTAGCTAATTGCTGTTGTCTTGAAGGTATCAGACATCAGATAACGATGGACCATTACTCTATTTTCATATGCAGCCAAAAGTTTTACATTCTGGAAACTGGAACTAAAAGTTCACAGCTGCTAATGAGTATAATTTTAGCAAATGTGTATGAAGAAAACTAGTGTTGATAACCAAAGCCAGATATGATGAGACAACAAGTTGCATGTGTTTCTTTAAAAATCATGCTTACATTTGTGCATTGTGAGGTTCAGACTGAGAACCAAAACAAGCAGGTGCTTTTCCCAGTTCTTCTGCGAACTGAAGTTTTAAGTTCAATTTAATTGGCCTACATGGAAAAATGGCAATTTTGTCATTGTGTACAAAAAAAAATTAGTGTGGGGGAAAGATTAACATGAATCACTTGAACTTGATAACCCAGTATGTAATTAAAATACAGAATGTATCAATTGAATCTGTTACTATTTGTAGTTGATTATTGTAAATTTTTTGTACAAATATGCATGGTTGCTTGTGCTCAAATCTTGGTACAATATAAAGTTTGCATCTTTGTGAATAAATTAAAAATTAAATAAGGTCATAAAGCTGTGTTTACTTGACGTGACATTGGCTTTTAGTCAAGTTTAAAATGTTTGCTAGTAACCTGCAATTTTTTCATTTGTGTGACAGTTGATGTTTATTGAGACACTTTCTTTAATGCAAGTGAACACGCATTAGTATCAGATCTTCGTTGTCACCACTTGTTCAGAGACATGTTCACAATTCTGGCACAAATTGGTAAAACAGCAACACACATTTCATTCCTTTCAGCTGCCAAATGAAACATAACAAGCATGGATGCATTTTGCAAAGTGACTCTTTCTTTAGCTTTGACAACACCATGTACAAATGAGATTTTTAGACACTCATCATCAGATACAGCAGATATGAACCGATTAAGTTATCAGAGAAAACAATACTCACAATTCCACCTTTTATAGACTGTTTAACCTTTATTGTTATTATTAAAAAAAAAAAAATTCAAAGCCGATTGACCTGTAATCAGCGCAAAATGTTTTTACAGTATCCAGCACTGCTTATTTGCCCGTTCTTTCTGAACAATGGATTTTGTAGCCAACCCTGTAGGCCTGAAGGTACACGCGTGCCTGGTTTATCCTGGAAACACAAACAAAAAGTAGATAAATCTGCTTCGACGCACATAATACAATCTTTATCACATGTTAAATATACTGTGTATAAAAAATACGCCAAATCTTTTAGCCAAAACATTAAAGGGATTAAATCCAAAGAAAAATGTTGCCTCAAATTTTAAGAAGTAGAAAAACAGTCAACCTGTATTTAGTGCAAAGCTGAACTCCCAAGGGTCCACAGCGGTCAACATGACTCTCCCGAAATGCTTTCCTCACGCCACGAGCCATACTCACCACTGTGGTGACCACGGGGCAGGTCCTAAAAGATGCATAAACACATGCAGGCACACACACACACACACACACACACACACACACACACACACACACACACACAAATCATGATAGAAAGGTACCACACCATTTCAATATTAAGACTACAATAATTATAATTCTGCTCCTTGAACAACACAGACAATCATGGTACTCGTTAAAAAATTACGAGAGTTACCTTTGTCATTATGTTGATTTTCATACAGTGGGTAATATGTTCTAATGAAAAGTGCAATGTCAAAAGCAGACACATCATTTATGGGCATGTCCAAATCCATTTTGCTATTACAGTGGTGGGGAAAAAAAAACAATTTTGTCACAACGAAAAGTGCACAAATGTTGTCCTAACTCCCTTAACTATTCAGAGGTGTGTTGAGGGTGTAACAGGCAATAAACCAATCAGAATGGCTTGTCATCTCACCTTTAAAAGGCAGGTGCACATGATTATGTCGGACTGCTATTATAATGGCGTGTTTACGTGAGAGGGGGGATTGGTTTTCCATCAAGGAAACAAATGTGCTCATGCACAAAGTAAAAATGCTCATGAACATAATTTACAGAAGCACCAGTCCTCCACCTAAGCCTTTTAAGATGAAGCAGGTGTGGGATAAAGTAGCATCAAGTGCGTCCTCATTTTCTAGCACCCACATGTTATTAAATTAACACCACTTAAACAGATTGATAATGTGCCACTGACTTTAGATGTAGTTTTTGTTTGTCAAAAGTCCAATGTTATTGCTCTAAACTTGGAAGACATCAACTTTGAGCCCAGCCATTTTAAAAGACACCACTCCAACAAGTGCAAAGCTACTCACAATCATTTGTTATTTGGAAGACAAAGGTGTTAAGTGTGAACAGAGCCCAATGACTATGGACAAACCTTCTCATAATGTTAAGTACTCGTGCCTTATGGATTCATTCATTCATTCATTCATTCATTCATCTTCTACCGCTTAATCCTTTTCGGGTCGCGAGGGTGCTGGAGCCTATCCAAGCATCTTTGGGCGAGAGGCAGGGTACACCCTGGACAGATCGCCAGTCCACACAAAGAAACACAGAGAGACAGACAACCATTCACTCTCACAGTCATACCTAAGGACAATTTAGAATCCCCAGTTTTGATGCCAATTAACCTAGCTTGCATGTTTTTGGCATGTGGGAGGAAACCGGAGAAATCCCGGAGTAAACCCACGCAGACACGGGGAGAACATGCAAACTCCACACAGATCACTGTTGGTCAGGGGCTGGGATCGAACCCGGGATCCCCCGGCCAAGGATGAGTTGCTGTGCTGCCGCAGTGCTAACCACTCCGCCACTAATTTTAATTTGGAGGCAAAGCTCATCATGGACAACAAGAAACTTAGCTTTTAATTGCAATATATAAACTCTGTGGTTTTCAAATAGCCTTGAAGAATTGAATAGGTTTAAAAACATTTTCAACAGTTAAGTGAAAGAAAAATGACAATTTAAACTATTAGCTTTATTTTCTGAGATAACAAAAGGACTTACAAAGGTACAATTAAGGGAGATTAGTAATAAGATTCTGCTAAGACACTGCAGCACCCAATAACGCAGTTAGTGTGTCTTTATTTTGGACAAAAATAAACCAAGTAGTCAAAAAAATGCACATAAATTAAGACAATATATAACAAATGATTTTTAAATAATCCGGGCTAAAGCTAAATCTTATATTTCTAATATCAGAGTAATTCATTCTGGTTCTACAGATGTGATAATGACAAACCTTTCATGTGTAAGGAATTGCTGGTAGATTTGACTGCTGTTGCTGAGGATACTTACAGCTTCTCACAGCGCAGGCCTGCAGTGCCCTCTGGACAGGTGCAGGTGTTGTGAGGGCTGCACGTGGCCCCATGTTGGCAGGGTGGTACACAGGGAGTGGTCACCGCTGCAGACACAGCACACAGCAAGAGTATGAAAGAAAAGTGACGATAAACGCTTCCAATATACACAGTGAACATATACACGTGATCTCACACTCATGGACCAACCCTGTTCACAGAGACTTCCTATAAATTCTTTGGTACACCGGCACCTGTTGAGGCCCACACACACGCCGCCATTCTTACAAGGTTTCTGACACTCAACAGGCTCTGATGGAGACGGGAAAGGAAAAAGGAAACACAAGTCAAAGTTTATCTCTGCAGTGAAGTCTTTTCATTCATTCAACTTTGTAAGCAGAGCATCTCATTTTAGACATCAGTACTTTTTTTTTTCAGGCTAATCCCTCACCGTTATTTAGGTCCAATGGACCACCAGACCAACAACAGGTCAGAAAAGGAGAAGATCAAATGCGGCAACCAGCCATGCTCACTTGGTTCTTCATCAAATTAGTTTATTGAGTCACTCTCTTGTGGTCACTTTGCTTATTAGTAATCTACATGTAAATGATCAAACACAAATCTTGCATCATGTGACAAATGAACAACCAAAAATTTGGTATGCGTATATACAGCTCTTACCATTGGGTCTATAAAATTTCACAGAGAAACACGACCTACCTCAGCAGCTACATTTCTTAAATGCAATAGCTCATGATTTCGTATAATAACCAAATATCATTTTTTGCTGCCATACTTTTATGTGCACATTCTATTTTTAATCAGAAGTCAAGTGTCTATTTTCTACATACAGCCGTGGACAAAATTGTTGGGACCCCTCTGTTAATGAAAGAAAAACCCACAATGGTCTCAGAAATAACTTGAATGTGACAAAAGTGGTAATAAATAAAAATTCTATGAAAATTAACAAATGAAAATCAGACAATGCTTTTGAATTGTGGTTCAACAGAATTACTTTAAAAAACAAACTCATGAAACATGCCTGGACAAAGATGATGGTGCCCCTAGAAAAGATTGAAAATAATGTGACCATAGGGACATGTTCAACCAAGATGTGTCCTCTAATTAACATCACAGGTGTCTACAAACTTGTAATAAGTCAGTCGGCCTATTTAAAGGGTGACAAGTAGTCACTGTGCTGTTTGGTGACATGGTGTGTACCACACTGAACATGGACCAGAGGAAGCAAAGGAGAGAGTTGTCTCAGGAGATTAGAAAGAAAATTATAGACAAGCATGTTAAAGGAAAAGGCTATAAGACCATCTCCAAGCAGCTTGATGTTCCTGTGACTACAGTTGCACATATTATTCAGAAATTTAAGATCCACGGGACTGTAGCCAACCTCCCTGGATGTGGCCACAGGAGGAGACGGACAATACGAATGGTAACAAAAGAGCCCAGAACAACCTCTAAACACATTCATGGTGAACTCCAAGGTCAAGGTACTTCAGTGTCAGATCGCACCATCCGTCGTTGTTTGAGCCAAAGTGGACTTCATGGGAGACGACCAAGAAGGACACCACTGTTGAAAACAAATCATAAAAAAGCCAGACTGGAATTTGCCAAACTGCATGTTGACAAGCCACAAAGCTTCTGGGAGAATGTCCTATGGACAGACGAGACAAAACTGGAACTTTTTGGCAAGGCACATCAGCTCTATGTTCACAGACGCAAAAATGAAGCATACCAAGAAAAGAACACTGTCCCCACTGTGAAACATGGAGGAGATTCTGTTATGTTCTGGGGCTGCTTTGCTGCATCTGGCACAGGGTGTCTTGAATCTGTGCAGGGTACAATGAAATCTCAAGACTATCAAGGTATTCTAGAGAGAAATGTGCTGCCCAGTGTCAGACAGCTTGGTCTCAGTCGCAGGTCATGGGTCTTGCAACAGGATAATGACCCAAAACACACAGCTAAAAACACCCAAGAATGGCTAAGAGTGAAACATTGGACTATTCTAAAGTGGCCTTCTATGAGCCCTGATCTAAATCCTATTGAACATCTGTGGAAGGAGCTGAAACATGCCGTCTGGAGAAGGCACCCTTCAAACCTCAGACAACTGGAGCAGTTTGCTCATGAGGAGTGGGCCAAAATACCTGCTGAGAGATGCAGAAGTCTCATTAACAGTTACAGAAATCGTTTGATTGCAATGACTGCCTCAAAAGGTTGTGTAACAAAATATTAAGTTAAGGGTACCATCATTTTTGTCCAGGCCTGTTTCATGAGTTTGTTTTTTAAAATAATTCTGTTGAACCACAATTCAAAAGCATTGTCTGATTTTCACTGGTTAATTTTCATAGAATTTTTATTTATTACCACTTTTGTCAGATTCAAGTTATTTCTGTGACCATTGTGGGTTTTTCTTTCATTAACAGAGGGGTACCAACAATTTTGTCCACGTGTGTACATTTATTTTTCTTTTGCTGGTGAGGCGCGCATTGGACTAAGGACAAATGTAATTTGTTCTACTATGTACGCCTGCTGTATGGCCTGATTGACAATAAAGTTAACTCTGTACTATAACCCCTACCTGTCTGACATCGAGCTCCTTGCCAGCCACCAACACATGTGCATTTGTTGACATCCACACATCTTCCCCCATTTTGACAGACCGGAGTGCACAGTGCTAGAAACGACACACAGTGGCACCATTCACTCTACACAGGGAAAAGGAGCTAGAATAGTTGTCCAAATCATAGACTGACAAGATCCTGTTCTATCTACAAACTGATAGGCTGATCCTCAGTGTCATCTGCATGCCTGCTGCAGCTGATTCTAGATATGAAGGTGCTTTATTACTCACGCAAAAGGCACTGGGGGCCAGTGTAGTCAGAGGGACACTGACAGGTATTGGGCCCCACACAGCGACCACCGTTAGCGCAGGGAAACTCACACACAGCTGAGAATAAAACAGTGAATAAGATGTTAAGAAAATTCAAAGTTATACATAAACAGACAATTCTAATTGAAAATATTGCTATAAGAAGAAAAGTAATGGGGGTGACCACAAAATCTGACCTTTGCTTAGAGCAAAAAAAAAAGAAATCATTGCCATATGTTAGGGCTGGGTGATATACGTAGCTTAAAAAACTGTATCATGTTTTAATTTCTCTATATCATGACACATTATGTATCACAATATACCATATATAGTATATATTCTACATTAGCATCTCTACATGTATGCCAGTCATTCAACTTGAGTATTGTAGTGTTTAAGACTGAATATGATTTTCTTTGTATCATTTGATCTAAAAGTACATCAAAACACATCTAAAAACAACTTTTTTTGTTGTTTTGGCCTGCTGTCATTTTTTTACAGAAATGCCATAAATTATGACATTTGTTTTCAGTAGGTTAGAGAATAAAACCAAATTGTTTATTTTATTCAAACACATCTGGATAAATAGTAAAACCAGATAAAGTGACAATTTTGCAGTGGCCCCTTTGGGCTCTTAATTTTTTCCAGAACTGGACTAGATAGGACATGGCTGACATTTTTCTGGCAAAATGAGGCACCAGTGAGTGCTGTTTATTTCATACGATATTCAGCTTCTTGAGCTAGAATGAAGACAGTGCAGTAGAATGAAGAAAATGCAGTACATTGCCTATATGGTGCAATGACTTGTTGACTGATTATGACTAGCCTGGCAGCTAGCCTTGTCCCATCTAGTCCTTATATACTGTATCTATGGCTGGGTGAGGGAAGTAAGCAGCCAGCAGCAGCAGCAGCGAGAGAGAAGTCAAACTAATCTGAATCATGCTGTCAACTGACAAATTACATTCAATAGGCACGATATTGGCATTTTATGTATCGTGGATGGGTGGTACAGTGGTTAGCACTGTTGCCTAACAGCTAGAAGGTTCCAGGTTTGAATCCCCAGACTGGCAGGGGTGGGAACCTTTCTGTGTGGAGTTTGCATGTTCTCCCTGTGCTGTGTGGGTTTACTTTGGTTACCTCCCACAATCCAAAGATATGCACGTTAGGTTAGTTGGTCATTCAAAATTATCCCTAATTATCAGTCTCCTATAGGCCCTTAGAATAGAGGGTTAGTACAAGTGAAGCGCTTTGAGTGGTCTTTGAAACTAGAAAAAGAGCTATATCCTAAGTACAGGTCCTTATCCCCCCTTAAATGTATTGATACGTTGAATATCAGCATGATTTAAAATGTTTTTATGTACTTTAATTCATTTTTCAGGGGAGACAAATTAGATTTAAAAGTGATGTGAATGACTGTCAGCCTCCAGGATTTGTTTTTACATATTCCAAATGCGAAAATGAATACAGTGCGCTGTCGTATGTTCTGATGGTCACTACCAGAGGGTGCTGTTAAGAGGTAGGGCGCTGTTAGGAGAAACTAAAACATGAGGGGAGAAAGCGCTCACTTGGCATAGGTTTGCACTTTCTGGGTGCCTTCTAATATTTTAATCTTTTCAACTACTTCACACCACTCAGTCTGCTTTAAAAATAACCTATCCCACTCTGATTATAGACATTATCCACTTTAAAGTTCAGAGACAGTGTACCCGTGCGGCATCCTGCTGCCGTCCAGCCAGAAGGACACAGACACTTGTTCCAGCGCATGCATGTACCTCCATGGGCACAGGGTGGGGAGCACATGGCTAAAAAAACATGATATACGCTTGATTAATACATCCATTTATTACAAAAATATGCTGATTCCCAGGGTCAGTATTTTTCTGCACCATTAAAAAAATCTCAATATGGAACAAAACAGTAAAGAAAAGAAAACATTCTTGTACAGTCAAGCCTTACAGACATTTTTTTTAATTTTTTCCTTAACTTTTTAGCATGTGCAGTAACACTCTATGTAAACAATGCAAACAACATTTATAACATTTACAAATATAAATGTGAGAAAACAAAATGTTTGTGCTCACGTTCACTCTTAAGTAATTGATGAGTTTTAGTACCTGAGCAGCCGAGACCAGGATATCCCGGCGGACAGTCACAGCTGTTTGGGGCCACACACACACCGTAGTTCTGACAAGGGGGGTCACACACAGCTGAAGAAGTAGAGACCTTTATAAACATGTTTTGTATTTCTCAGGCTATGTGAAAAGTCTGAAAAATAAGGCCGCTGTTTTTTGTTTTTTTTTAAATAAAGTGGTACTT
Source organism: Pholidichthys leucotaenia (assembly GCA_020510985.1). Taxonomy (NCBI): domain Eukaryota; kingdom Metazoa; phylum Chordata; class Actinopteri; order Cichliformes; family Pholidichthyidae; genus Pholidichthys; species Pholidichthys leucotaenia. Next base: position 382,638,735 of record CM035839.1, on the reverse strand, counting down.
TTTAATCTCAGTCTAAGACTCACGCTGGCACTGGGTGGTGTCGTCTGTTCTCACTTCATAACCCTCGCTGCAGGTGCAGTTAAAGCCACCGGGCTGGTTCACACAAAGCTGCTCACAGCCTCCGTTTGTGAAGTCTCCGCATTCATTCACATCTCAGAGCAAAAAGACAGAGGGGGAGTTATACAGGCAAGCATCAGAAACAATCCATCAGTCTGTTAAATTGCTGAGTTCCATGCATTTCCAAGCAGTGGGTTCCATTATCTAGTATATGATTTGTTTTTACTGAACACCCTTCGTCAAAACAAACAAACACCACGGAAATCTAAAATGATGAAATGAGATGCTGATGACATTCAGTGAAACATTCACAGCTCCTTGGGTGCATCCTCTGTATCACAGATCATGTACGTATGTATATTAAAATAAGGACTGATGCATTAAATTTACTGTCAGGGCGTATTTTTTGAATGAATGAATGAATGAATGAATCTTTATTTTGGATAGGTTAAAAGTAAAGATTAAAAAGAAACAGAATAATATAACAAAGGGGAAAAAAGAAAAAAAAATCCAACAAGGTCAAATTAAACAATAACTCCTCTGATTATACAGTTCAACATAAGTTATCCGAAATGGGTGATGGCTGAAGCCGCAGCTTATATTGCCCACCCATATTCCATCCAAGAATTCAGAAGAAAAACAAAACAAGAGCGATTACAATTCGGAACAAAGCTAAGACAAAATGTGACAAAAAAAAACTAGGCAACAAGACAACACAGACTGGATATGACAATCTTTATGTGATTTTACATGTCATCTTGTATATATGTTTGGAGTATTTCTTCCTTTAGTTTTTGTTTAAATTGTCCAAGCGTTGTACATGATTTTAATTCAGGTCCAAAATCGTTCCATAATCTGACTCCTTGCACTGAAACACAGTGTTGCTTGGTGGTAGTTCTCACTGAAGGTTTTTGAAATATACATGTTCCTCTGAAATTATATTGTTTCTCCCTTATTTGGAACAACTTTTGGATATTTGCGGGCAGTGATAGATTCTTCACTTTAAACATTATTACTGCAGTTTTAAAGTCAACCAGATCTTTCAACTTGAGAGCTTTTAATTTAAGAAAAAGTGGGTTTGTTGGTTCCCTGTAAGCAGCTTTGTTTATTATTCTAATAGCTCTCTTCTGAAGCATAAAGACTGGATATATGTTTATATTATATGTATTTCCCCATACTTCACAGTATGTCATGTATGGGAGTATTAATGAATGATACAAAGTATACAGTGTGGGTTGATTCAGCAAATATTTCACTCTGTGTAGTATTGCAATTGATTTAGATATTTTACCTTTAATATAATTAATATGTGACTTCCAACACAGTTTATTATCAATTATTACTCCAAGAAATTTACTCAGAAAAGATTTATTGCCAAGTACATTAACAGATACTGATAACAGATCACTGATAACAGATCACTGATAACATACGAGGGATTTGACTTGACACAGAAAATGAACCTGCATTTCCGGTGACACGGCTGCATCTGAAACGCGCCTGCCAACAGAAGGGTACAGGTAGCATAGGAAATAATACAATAGGAAGGAGCAAAAAAAATCATTGATTTCAGAATAGTGGTCATATATGATCAATATTATGATTACAAAGAAAAAAAAAGCCCTCAATGCACAATCAGCAGACCAAAAAAGACCTCTTCACTTCCGCCCTCCAAGGAGAGCAGACGCCTCTTTTCTTCTCTCTTGCTCCCGACCCATTTCCTCCTCCCCAAACTAACTGGATCCCAGCTTGCTGTCGTCTGTCTGCGTCTTTACTGCTGATTATCGAAAGAAATTATGGAACTAATAAGCTGGGCTTTGAACGCAATTGACACTATCTTTTCAACGAGGAAAAGTGCCCCGGGGGAGGTTGTTTGCCCCGCAGGAACGGCTCCTGCGGGCTATTTACGGGAGACAAGTAATTGGAAACTCTTGTGCCTGACTGATCTTTTTATCGAAGATGTAGAAGATTTGTATGTCTTCGTAGTAATGGTGATTGGGATCGTTCTGATTGGATCTGGGATTGTCCTGGTGTACCGCAAATTGTTGAAGATGGATACAACCTATCAAAATGCTGGCCAGGCGAGGTGCATCCATCAAATTGAAAAAATGGAGAGGACCCTGATAGCGACAAATGGAGAACTGTCTCGGAAGGTGGATTACATCATGATTACGCTTAGGTCTATCCACGATGGACTCAACGCCCAGCAATGAAGGATTAAGTACTGAATCTGTAAGAGAATATAAAGTTCCCACTCTGTGATCAGTACTATTCGACTTAATCTCTCCCTCACAAAAATCCTCCTGATCATCTGCAGTCTTTGTTTTTCAAAACACTGAGCTCATGGCCTTCGGACAGGCAGCTGCATGGACAATTGCCAAGGACAATTGCCAGTAGCCAGACAAAACATCTCCTGCCAAAGAGTCCTTGTTGTTCTTAACTGATACAACACTTACTTCAACATTGCACTCATACTGATCCACAAACTGATGATAAAGATGACTCACTCACTGCTCTCTTTGTGTCCTGTGAATCTTTTCTGAGTTCTGAAGAAATTTAGTTTTGGATACCCTTTCAATCTCTACACCATTTACACTGAGTTTAGATACTAAGTTGTTGTGATGGTTGTTAAAAACTATAAATTTTGTCTTACTTAAATTGAGCGTTAATTTGTTTGAATGAAAACACAGTTTAAGCTTTCCTAATTCCTTTCCGAGTGTATCCAAAAGTTGTTCCAAATTGCTTCCACTGCATAATAAATTAGTGTCATCGGCAAACAATATTAAATCCATTTTTTCCGAAACTTTACATATATCATTTATATACTGTACATATTGAATAACAATGGCCCCAAAACTGAACCCTGTGGGACTCCACAAGTAACCTTCAATAACTGTGAGTTTTTGTTACCAACACATACAGTACATACTGATATCTATTCTTTAAGTAACTACATAACCAGGACAGTGCTACCCCACTAATACCACAATTTTGTAGTTTCTTTAATAATAAATTATGATCCACTGTATCAAATGCATTTTTAAGATCCAGGAATACCCCAACTGAATACTCTTTATTTTCAACGGCAGTTGATATTTTTTCTATAAATTCCATTAGAGCAAATGCAGTTGTCCTCTTGTGTCTGAACCCATATTGCTGGTCACACAATAAATTATTCTTCAGTATGAAGTTGTCAATTCTCTCACAGAATATTTTTTCAAGTATCTTGGAAAATTGCGGCAATAGTGAAATTGGTCTATAGTTTGAGAATTCCCCTCTGTCACCCGTCTTGTATATCGGAATTACTTTAGCTATTTTCATTGCATTGGGAAATATACCTGTTTGGAGAGACAGGTTACAGATATATGTCAGTGGTTTCACTAAGCATTCAATAATAGTTTTGACTAAGAGCATGTCAATACCATCACAGTCCGTAGATGTTTTACTTTTAAAGGATTTAACAATTTCAATGACCTCTCTCTCATCTGTGTTCTTTATGAAAATGGAGTCTTTTATAGCAGTGTTTTTGCTTATTGTATCACCTGTAGGTGCCGTAATGGGTATTTCTCGAGCCAAATTAGGACCAATTTTAACAAAAAAGGTATTAAATTCATCTGCAGGTGAAACTGCATTCACACTCTGAGTCGTTTTATTATTTTTTGAAAAATTGGTTGGGTAGCTTGTATTTCTGTTTTTATTTCCAAGAATATTGTTAAGTATTATCCATGTATTTTTAATATTGTCTCTGTTTTTCTCCAGTTCTTTACTGTAATAGTCTCTTTTACTACATCTTATTATATATGTTAACTTGTTTTTGTATGTTTTATACCGCTGCTCTGCTTCTTTTGTCCTTTTCTTTAGAAAAGCTTTATATAATGAATTTTTCTTTTTACACACCTTTTGTAATCCTTTGGTTAACCAAGACTTATCGACAAATTTATGTTTAAGCTTTTTCTTTACTAATGGACAATTTTTTCCATAAAGAGTGGTTACAATGTTTATAAATGTGTCATAGGCTTATTTACATCTGATACATAGACTTTTGTCCAGTCTTGTTTCAGCAAGTCTTCTTTAAAAGAACTGATTGCATTTTGTGATTTGTATCTGAAAGATTTTTAAATTTTTTTCTGTATTGAGCACGGTGGTGCAGTGGTTAACACTGTTGCCTTACAGCTAGAAGGTTCGTGGTTCGAATCCCCAGGTTGGCAGGGGTTGGAACCTTTCTGTGTGGAGTTTGCATGTTCTCCCCGTGCTGCGTGGGTTTACTCCGGGGGCTCCGGTTTCCTCCCACAATCTAAAGACATGCATGTTAGGTTAACTGGCTGTTCTAAATTGTCCCTAGATATCTGTTTCCTATAGGCCCTTAGAATAGAGGGTTAATATTAGTGAAAAGCGCTTTGAGTGGTCTTTGTGACTAGAAAAGCGCTATATAAGTGCAGGTTAGTTAGTTAGTTAGTTAGTATTGGCCCCCGTGTGGCCATGGATAAGTGCAAAGATTGGCAAATGGTCACTTACTGTATATCATTTATCAATAATCCACTTTCTATTTTCTTATCAATAATATTAACAAACAGATTGTCAATAAGTGTAGCAGTGTGAACTGTGATTCTACTGGGATGTGTTATTGTGGGATATAGACTCATACTGTACATAGAATTCATGAACTCTGTAATTACATTTTGTTGAAATGGATTTAGTAAATCAATATTGAAATCTCCACAAATTACAACCATTTTCTTACTAGTAATATTATTGTACAGCTCGACTAACTTATCTCTGAATGTCTCAATGCAAGTTCCCGGCATTCTATATATACAACTTATAATTAGATTTTTTTGTTTTATCTTGGTCGATCTCAACAGTAACACATTCCAAAATCCCTGGTAGTGCAAAGGACATTCCATTTACAAGCTTACACCTATACAGGTCATCAGTATACAGTGCAACACCACCACCTTTTTTTTTAGATCTGTTAATATGAAACATCTGATAACCCTCTATTGCTGTTCACAGTGGATAAAATACACTGGAAGGCCAATATCTGGCACTTGAGTTTTAATAGTCCGTACTAAGCCTTTGGAGGTTTTTCTTTAATACAGCAACCCATGGTGGCTTCAGTGTTAAAACAGAAGAGAAGATACGATATTAAAAAGATACCTTCACAGCTGCACAGGAGTAAATAAAGACTCGCACTGCTGGTAGAGATAGGTGTGGAAATGAAGTCTCACCTACACAGCTCCTTTTGTCATCTCCTAGTTTCCAGCCTGCATGACAGCTACACTGGACGTGACCCTCAGCTGTCACAGTGCACTTGTGGTCACAGCCGCCATTTCTGAGCTTACAGGATGTTGCATCTTTAAAAAATAATAAAATATTTACAAATGCAAGGTGCTAAAAGTATGAGAGGTGTGTCTACTATCATCTTCATGGTTGTATATTATTTGCTTAAAAAAGTCATTGTAAAATCAGCTCTATAAAAAGGAGGAACACACTGCTGCAGGTGAGGTCATCTGTGTCTAACAACAGAGGAGGTGGGCAGTGGCAAGTATGACCTCCTGGGGAGTTGGTGCAGGTGTGGGAGCAGCCGCCATTCTGGAGTTTGCATTCATCAATGTCTGAGTGCACAAGAACGCAAACACAGACACAAAAGAGAAAAATATGTAAATAAGTACTTTGGACAGTGTCATCTCTCTTGTGCATGAACAGATTCCTAACCAAGTCTGTTTTTCCTCATCTCACTAATCCTCTGAAATGATAACCACTTATGCTGGCACAGTATATCAGAGCAGAAAAGAGGCCAAGGAACACAAACGCACGGCACATAATGAAACAGAGCGATAACGTATTCATACCAGCCTATGTTGCCTCTGCATGCTGATAAATTGCTGATGCGTAGCCAGTTTAAATGACTGAAAATGACTAGGTAAACAGCAGTAGAGTGTTTGTGAGTGACTGACCCACACAGGTGTGGCCGTCAATGTGCAGCTGGTAGCCGGGTCTGCAGGAGCAGTGGAAAGAGCCCTGAGTGTTGATGCAAATGTGCTCACAGGTCCCATTTGGTGGCAGGCACTCATCCTCATCTGGGGGATCAGAGACGTTAGATTACTCGACAGCCATGGCAAAACACAGCTCCACATTAGAACTCATTTAGGCCCAAATTAAATACAATCTGCAATTCAATTTAGCACCAACATAACAAATGTGGTGTGCCAGGTGAGTGTAGCTTGTGTAAACCAAGGGACCAAAACTGGCAATAGCTTTGGAGAGTGATGTGTTGGTTCTAGGAGAGATAATCTTTGCTGCCCTCTGATGAATAGCCACACACTGACTTTCCTTGGAAATGATCTCCACTTTAGGGCGAACTGGGGAATTGATGCAATTTTGGAAAGAGAAAGACTGTAAAATTCTTCCTCAGGCTGCAAAGATGATTTAACTCCAGTGGAGGCTAGTGTCAGCATTCTGGATATCAGTGTTGAGGCGTATCAGTTGAAACACTGTGATTTTTTAGATTTCACTCGCTCTGAATAAAAAGTTAGTATTAGGCCTCACAAACAAAAAGCTTTACAAACTATTATTCATTGTGATTTTGTGTTGGTTACCCAGCCACAGTGTTACTCCCCTGTGCCCGTCCCAAGCCCAGATAAATGGGCAGGGTGCATCAGGAAGAACATCCGGTGTAAAACAAAAATCCTTGCCAAATCAACATTGCAATATCAGGTGATGATACACTGTGGCGACCCTGAAAGAGAGCAGCCGAAAGAAAAGAAGATTCATTGTGAGTTTAAGCAGAATTTTAAAAAGCATATGTTTAGACATGACACTGCGACCCATATCAACTTGTGTTAAAATATTTTGCTGTAAATGAATATAGGTTCATAAAAAACAATCTTGTTGACTAGTAAAAAAAAAAAAAAAAAAGCTTAGATTTAAACAGCATTTTTGTTCAGAGTAAATGCAACTACAGACAGTGAGATTTTAAAAATAAAATTGGAGCTGTTCTTCATGGGTCACGCCTTCTATCATCATCATGTACCAAATACATCCTCATATCGCTCTTTTTCCCTGTGCCACCACAACTCTGGATGGCTGCCTGTTGCATTGACCTCTCCGACACCACAGAATCCACCTACAGCCTCCAGAGGGAACTATTTGATTAAAATTTCTAATTAATATTTACAGAGAGTATTGTAACAAAGGCCTAGATGCCACATTTTACCAAATGTGTAATACATTATTTGAACACAAATTGTCTGCCAGAAATGGTAATTTATAAACTAGACGGCACTTAGAGAGTGCATACCTCCACCAAGGCTCCGTCCCTCCCTCCCTTTGACCTCCCCTCCATCCCTTTGTCCGTCCATATCGCATTCCATCTGTACATTGTGAGATAGGACCTTGGTAGAGGTATGCACTCACAGATCACCTCCAACATCTAAATGAGTTCATCTTTGGGTCAAGGGCCACCTCTGTTGAAAATATCATCCAAATCCATTTAGGAGTTTTTGTGTGATCTTGCTAACAGACAGAGAAACAGCAGCAAAAACAATATGACTACATTATAGGAACAAGCCTGTCATAATTGTATTGACCATACACTGGGGCTGGGCAATTCAACCTTAAATCAGCATGATGGTTTGTTGAGTCTTTCAGGTCGGTTTTCATTTTTTTTTCTCCTGTCTTCTCCCTTACAGCTTACTGACAAGGTTCATAATTATTAAGCAATATTACACAACAGTGCGGTATCATGTCACTGTGGTGCATAGTAAACGAGCATAATAGAACAGGCCTATTGTGATTTCACAAACAAAAAAAAAAAAAATTAAACATTGTCCAGTGCTGAAGTCTACTTTGTTTACATACCATGTGGGCCATACGGCTGCAATGACATCCTTGTCTGCAGGTCGGTTACGTCCGCATACACTCCAAACCCCGTCTTAAAACGCACACCTTGCTTGCTTTTTCTTGGCGTCTTCAGATGAAATAATTTCAATCATCACATACTATGTGGATGGAGACCACATTCCTTTTCGTTCCAAGCCATTTTACTTTTTCTGCAGTGTTTAGTGGTAAGAGTGCACTGCGTCTGGGTTGTGAAGGTGTGTGGCCCTATGGCGTGGCCACGCATGTAACTCAGTGGACACGTCTTACAGGGGCAGTGCATGAAAAGCGCAATATTAATATACAAAATTATTTTCAAAAAATTCCTGGATCCAGATTGTGAACCAGATCACCACCAAAATCTAATTATCTGTTCCCCTTGCCATTACACACATTTCCTGAAAATTTCATCAAAATCCATTCAGAACTTTTTGAGTTACGTTGCTGACAGACAGACAGACAGACAGACCAACAAACAAACCAACGCCGGCAAAAACATTATCTCCTTCCTTGGTGGAGGTAAAAAAAAAAAAATGCATGTTATCTTTTCATATATTCAATTTTAACTGAAAGTTTTCTTCATATGACTTTTCTATTATTTCAGCAAGCAGATTCTTCTTCTTCTTTCCCATTAGGGGTTGCCCCAGCTGATCATCTGCCTCCATCTCACCTTGTCCCTTGCACCCTCTTCTGTAACACCAGCATTCTCCACGTCTTCCTTCACTTTGTCCAGTATATCGACTATCCCTTCTTTGCACATGTTCAAAACATTTCTCAACTTTGCCGCTCTTAATTTGTCTCCAAACCGCTCAACCTGAGCTGTCCCTCTGATATACTCATTTCAAATTCTGTCCCTCCTAATCTTAGCATTTTCAACTCTGCCACCTCCAGTTTTGCCTCGTCTTTTTGTCAGTGCCACCGTCTCAAAACCATATGGAAGTTCTCACCGCTTCCCTTTCAGTCTTGCTGATATCCTTCTCTTACAAATCACCCCGACACTCATCTCCACCCATTCCACCCTGCCTGCTCTTTCTTGGTCACCTCTCTTGTATATTGTCCACTGCTTTGGATGGTTGACCCTAGGTATTTAAACTCATCTACCTTCACTACTGTTATGTATGAATGAAAGAGGGAGTCAGAGTCTCGATTCATGCAGCCAACAACAACCCTTTATTATCAGAAGAACAGAACTATATACAATGGGCCATGCCCGCCTGAAGACACGCCAGGGGCGGGAAGGCAACACACACACATGCCCCACTCACGACACCACAATTCTCTCCTCCTCCCCCTTACAAAAACGCAAACCACACACACAATCGAGACCCTCCCCAATTTAGGACCCGAATCATGCACTAAGAACACCAGGGAATTATGAACTGTAAGAAAATAGCCTACCACATTCACACAAAACAATTAAAATCGAACCTAATCTCTGAAAACGTATAAAATGATCCCATAACATACGTACTCTCATGCACACCAGCGAGGTATATACAGTATATACATATTTACACTTTAACATTTAAGTTATACCAATGTCCATTGGCAGCTAGGGGTAAAACTGGCCCGGGGGCCGAGGACAGCCTCAAACCATCCACTCCCTTGGCTGCCGAAGATAAGCCAGGCTCGGAGACCCCAGGCAGCCCTATGATGTGCGCGCCCCTGGCTGCCGTCTGCCCCGGGATCAAAAACAACCTCTCCCGCGAGAGTGTCCCTCTTTACCATCGCCTGCTTCTTTTCCTGGGACCCACCATACTGTTGTCCGGCACGCTATCCATCCGTGCTCATCGGTCCGCCCCAACCGCTTTTAGATTGGCTGTTGACCCAGCCCCTATGGTCTCGTGTTCACCAGTCCTCCACGGCCATGCTCCGGGAACACCTGAGACCATCGTTTGGGCCCCGCTCGCCACCGCAGATCCTCCCCCTTGCCAATCCAGGGCACACATCCCAGTGTCACATCCAGGGCAGCTTAGAGACTGGCAAAGGGGCCCTCCCACGGCGCTCCTGAGCACGGCACGGCCTGTCCACTTTCCGGAGTGCCCAGCACCTGCTGCTCACCCCCGGGGCTCACAGCATTGCTTTCACCAGCGTCACTCTCCAACCCATTGTTGCTCTCAGCACCCTTGTCCCAGGTGCTCTGCTGCGTCGACTCCATGTCCGGCTGCAGCTGTTCTCCCCCCGGGCTCTCAGCGTCACTCTCTGACCCAGGCATCTCGTCGCTGGTCCCGGCACCCTGGTCCCAGGCGCTCTGCTGTGCCGTCTCCATGTCCGGCTGTCACTGCTCTTCCCCGGGGCTCTCAGCCTCCATGGTCCCGCTCACTCGCTGCCTAGCCTCCAGCTGTGGGGATGACTCCTGCTGCTCTCCCTCTCCACTGTCGTCGCACACCGCGCCGTCCAACTCATCAGCGCTCCGGTCCTCTACCTTCCTGCGGTTCGCAGCTGGCCCACCATCTTCAGTGACCGGGGACTCCCCCGGTCCCACCTTGATGTCCAGCTGGTAGCCTGGAGCTCTCTTTTGGTGCGCAGTTAGCTTCGTGGCTAGTCCGTCCATAGACACTGACTGTGCCATTTGCTTCTCCAAGCTAACTAGCCTAGCCTCGTTTGGCACAAACACTCCTGCCACCCACAGTATCATGGTCCTCGTCTGCCCAGCGAAAAATTAGGTATAACGAGCAGAGTGCTGTTTACTTGTAGGAGACGGGTGGCTGCCGTTGGCCAAGGGAGAAGCCCGGAAGACAGCGTCCTGCTGAGCCAGTGACGACGATGAGGGAAAGATGGCGATGACGGGGTATCCACCGCCAAGGAATCCACCTGTGCACAGGGGAGAAGACTTGCAAAAGGTAAGGGTGATGATGCTTACGTGAAGCGTAGCTCAGCTGTCGTGGAGAGACGATCCAGCTGCGAGAAAGTGCCGATGTGAACAGATGGCTCCAGACCGCTGCACAGGGCTGCGTGGGCTAAATAGCCCGTGGCTGACGAGGCGCAGGTGTGCACGCAGCTGAGGTGGATGATGAGCGGCGAGTCGTGACAATTGTTGTATATTTACCCTTGTGTAAATAAACACGTTACATGGCGGATGATGAGTGGCGAGTCGTGACAGTACTCCCCCCCCCCCAGCAGCGCCTCCTGGTGCTGGTTTGTCCGGATGCACCCGGTGAAACTCCGTGATGAGACTCCTGTCCAACACCAAGGAAGAGCGCACCCAGGACCTCAGAGTGGGTCGGAGACCACGGGCTTGATCTTTGACACGTGGAAGGTGGGACATATGCGGAGGGAGGGCCAGACGCACAGCCACCGGGTTGACAATTTTAGCGATGGTGAAGGGGTCAATGAAGCGCGGGGCCAGCTTCCTCTTCTCAGCCTTGAGATTTATGTCGTGAGAAGACAACCAGACACGTTGGCCCACCTGGTAGGCAGGGGCAGGTCTCCTGTGGCGGTTCGCCGTCGAGCTGTTGCGCGCTGCTGTGCGTAATAGCGCATCGCGCGCTCTGATCCACAGACTCCGACAGCGTCTCAGGTGCGCCTGGATGGAGGGAACGGCCAGCTCGCCCTCCTTCTCAGGGAACAAAGGTGGGTCGTACCCCAAGGACGCCTTAAAGGGGGGCATCCCTGTGGCAGAAGACCATGCCATGTTGTGGGCATACTCCACCCAGGCCAGGTACGCGCTCCAGGACGACGGGTTGGAAGAGGTGACGCAGCGTAGGGCACCTTCCAGTTCCTGGTTGGCACGCTCACACTGCCCGTTGGACTGCGGGTGGTGGCCGGAGGAGAGGCTCACTGTGGCCCCCAGAGCGTTGCAGAAACACCTCCATACCTCAGAGACAAATTGGGGACCCTGATCGGAGACGACGTCCACCGGTATCCCATGCAGCCTGACCACGTGCTGGACAAGAAGGTCTGCAGTCTCCCGCGCCATAGGGAGGCCCCAGAGAGGCACGAAGTGGGCAGCCTTGGAGAACCGATCCACGATGGTCAGCACAGCGTCGTAGGTGTTGGAGACCGGGAGACCAGTGACGAAGTCGAGGGCTATGTGAGACCAGGGCCTGCCTGGGACCGGCAGGGGCTGGAGCAGACCCACGGGGGGGGAATTACCTGACTTGCCAGTGGCACACACAGGGCACGCCCGGACGTAGATGACGACGTCCTTCTGGAGACCCGGCCACCAAAAGGAACGCTGGAGGAGATCCACTAGCCGGGAGACACCAGGGTGACAGGCGAGTTTGGAGGTGTGAACCCAATGAATAACCTCCCCCCGGACAGTCGATGGAACAAACAGCTTCCCTTCTGGTCCGCCGCCAGGATCCGGTTCGATCTCCTGCGCCCTCTGGATCTTGTCCCTGATGGACCAGGAAATCGCCCCCACAACACACGAGCTAGGCAAGATGGTATGACCCGGCTCCTCCGAGGTCTCAGGGGCAAACTGCCTGGAAAGGGCGTCGGGCAGGCCATTTTTAGAACCAGGGCAGTAGGTGATGGTGAAACGGAACCGGGCGAAGAACAATGACCAGCGCGCCTGGCGGGCATTCAGTCGTCTGGCAGATCTTAAATATTCCAGGTTCTTGTGGTCCATTAACACCATGAACGGCTGGGCAGCCCCCTCCAACCAGTGGCGCCACTCCTGCAGTGCGAGCTTGATGGCAAGTAGCTCCCTGTCTCCGACGTCATAGTTGCGCTCAGCCGGAGACAGGCGCTGTGAGAAGAAGGCGCAGGGTCGCTTGACCCCATCGGTGGGTGATTGCTGAGAGAGCACCGCCCCCACTCTCGTATCAGACACGTCGACTTCGACCAGGCACTGCAGCGCGGGGTCAACCTGGGTCAGGACCCGGGAGGAGGAGAACTCCGTCTTCAATGCCTCGAAAGCTGCAGCAACCTCTTCGGTCCACCAGAAGGGGTTCTTGGGAGAAGTGAGGCGGGTCAAAGGGGCAACAATGGTGCCAAAATTGGGCACAAAGCGGCGATAAAAATTGGCAAACCCAATGAACTGCTGCACCTGCTTTCTGGAGGTCGGCGTGGGCCACTCAACCACCGCTTTAACCTTTGCGGGGTCGGGAAGGACTTGGTTGTGCGAGATTACGAACCCTAGGAAGTTAGGTGGTCTTGGTGTAAAACTCGCACTTTTCGGCCTTGACATACAGCCTGTTCTCCAGTAGCCGCTGTAGGACCCGCCTCACGTGGACCTGGTGTTCCTCCCGTGACCTGGAGAAGATGAGAATATCATCCAGGTACACGAACACAAAGAGGCCCAGGAAATCACGTAGGACGTCATTTAGGAGGCATTGAAACACAGCGGGGGCTTTGGTCAGCCTAAACGGCATTACCAGATACTCGAAGTGACCACTAGGCGTTCGAAAGGCCGTCTTTCACTCATCCCCCTCCCGGATCCGGATGAGGTGATAAGCACTGCGGAGATCCAACTTAGTGAACCAGGTCGCCCCCTGGAGGGAGTGGAAAGTGGTGTCCATTAATGGCAGGGTGTAACGGTCCTTCTCCGTGATGTCATTCAGGGCCCGAAAATCTATACAGGGGCGGAGTGACCCATCCTTCTTCGAGATGAAGAAAAACCCTGCGCCGAGCGGAGGCGAAGAAGGGCGGATGATTCCTGCGTTGACTCCTTGATGTAACTGTCCATGACCTCCCGCTCTGGCGCTGACAGGCTGTAGAGGCGTCCGGATGGCAAGGGAGCCCCCGGGCGGATGTTGATGGCGCAGTCGTAGGGCCGGTGAGGAGGGAGAGACATCGCCCTGGACTTACTGAACACGAGGCCCAGGTCATGGAACTCCGAAGGCACCAGGGTGAGGTCCGGAGGCGCGGCGTCCGAGGCCGGAGGGGGGGAGGACGGGGCGCAGGCTGCCGACTGGAGGCAGGTGCCCATGCAGAAGGAACTCCAGGCGGCGATTCTTCCTGTCTGCCAATCCAGCACAGGGTTGCGCAGGCGCAACCAGGGGTAGCCTAAGATGACAGGCGACACAGAAGAGGATAGGACATACAAGGTAAGATCCTCCTGGTGATTACCTGAGATAATTACAGGGACCGTCTGGGTGCGATGAGTCATTTGTCCAAGGGACGCACGGGAGAGGGTGACCAGGCTGAGCGGAGCGGCCAGAGGGTGGCAGGGGATGCCCAATTGGGTTGCCAGGCTCTTAGAAATGAAGCTCTGCTCTGCTCCTGAGTCCACCAGTGCGTGTGTGAGGTGCCCTGTGGCATTGTGACAGAATCGTATGGGCAGAGAAAGACTTGTGAGGGGATTCGACCGGTTAGAGTCCGCGAGGCCCCCTACAGTGACTCGCGGACCCCCCCCCCCCCCGTTTGGCTTCTCCGGGCAATGCTCCACGGTATGCTGATCACCTCCACAATACATGCAGAGGCCCAGCTCCCGACGGCGTTGTTTCTCCGCTAGGGGGAGCCTTGACCGACCAACCACCATTGCCTCCGACTCCTCGGAAGACTCTGGGGGAGGTAACGCCAGGGGGCGAGCCTGAGGCATGCGGACAGAACCTCCACGCGAGCGGCCGATTAACTTCCGCTCGGCGGATCGTTCACGCAGCCTGTTATCCAAGCTAATGGTCAAGGAGATTAGCTCCGACAGCCTCTCCGGAAGGTCTCGGCTTGCCAGCTCATCCCTCAGACCAGAGCTGAGGCTGCAGAGGAAGATGCTACAGAGTGACGCCTCACCCCAGCCCACATCCTCCGCTGCGACCCGGAAGTCGATAGCGTAATCCACCGCTGACCGGCTTCCCTGTTGGAGGCCAAGGAGATGGTCAGCGAGGATGCTATCTCGCCGGGAATGATCGAACACCTCGAGAAAGCTCTGCACGAACTGGCCGTAGGAGAGGTTTGCGTAACTGGGCTTCGCCATGACAGCGTAAGCCCAAGTTAGCACTTGCCCCTCCAGGAGATTAGCTATATAGCCAATTCGGCTGTGGTCCGAGGGAAAATCCCCGGGAACGCGCAAAAACACCGACTCGCACTGCATGATGAACCCCTGCGCACCGCCGAGCTTACCGCTGAAGCGGGCGGGGGTTGGAATTGGCGTGAGTCGGGTTGGCGTTCCCGCGGCAGGCTGGCCGGCCACGGAAGCGGCAGGAGCTGCCCCTCCATGACGAGCCGGGGGGGACACCTGCTGGGGGTCCAAGCGGTCTAACCAGTGAGTGATGTTAGTTAATTGATTTAAGATCACCTGCTGTTGGTGGGCTATTAAATCCACCCGAGCCTCGAGGGTGGAAAGATGGCGTGCAAGCCCGCTGTCTGCTGAGCCGCTCTGCTGGAGCCGTACTGACATAATGTCCGGCTCAGGAAACACGCCAAGGGAAGATTTAACAGCTTTATTCAACAAGCAGGTGTGTATGGATGTATGTGTGAGATATGGATATGTGATGAGGGTGAACGCCGATGCACAGGAAACAGAGCAGTGCGCCGTACAGCTAGGCAACCCTATGGAGAGAACAGAGGACAAAGGTAAAGGGCACCACACCTAGACAGGTATAACGAGCAGAGTGCTGCTTACTTGTAGGAGACGGGTGGCTGCCGTTGGCCAAGGGAGAAGCCCGGAAGACAGCGTCCTGCTGAGCCAGTGACGACGATGAGAGAAAGATGGCGATGACGGGGTATCCGCCGCCAAGGAATCCACCTGTGCACAGGGGAGAAGACTTGCAAAAGGTAAGGGTGATGATGTTTATGTGAAGCGTAGCTCAGCTGTCGTGGAGAGACGATCCAGCTGCGAGAAAGTGCCGATGCGAACAGACGGCTCCAGACCGCTGCACAGGGCTGCGTGGGCTAAATAGCCCGTGGCTGATGAGGCGCAGGTGTGCGCGCAGCTGAGGCGGATGATGAGCGGCGAGTCGTGACAATTGTTGTATATTTACCCTTGTGTAAATAAACACGTTACATGCTGCATTTTGGGCTGGCTGCTATTTCATATGTCCGCTGCAGTTTACGCAGTGAACATGACAGTAAGCTGCCGCCAAAGGAGCCCAAGCAGTATGTAGCATGCCTTTTTTCATTTTTGTGCTTTTTTCCTACCTGCTGTTGGAGCCGTAATGGACTTTTGGAGCAACGCGGAGCGGCATGGGCTGGCTCGTTTAAGTCTGGGACTTCTAGTGTTAAAGGAAGCCTTTTCCCGGGCGCAGGGGCAGTATTCCTCTGAGGCTGTTCGTGTCATCCAGGATACCACAGCAGAGGTATTACAGCAATGTCCCGACCTGTTGTTTTTCCCTGAGTCTGCGGACATTTTTCATTCCATCCTCACACTGTGGAGAGAGGAGCCTGAGGGGGAATCGCCAGTGGCGAAGCGGCGTCCGATGCGGAAGAGGCGTTCAGGAAGTGAAAGGCATTCCTCCTTCCTCAGCTCTCCCGCTCCAGCCACGCCCGCGCCTCCAGAACTCGGTTCCGCTCTTTCTCCGTGGGGATGGGAGAAACGCAGATTGACTTTGCTGGAGGAGATTGATCGCCGCCTGGAGGAGGAGAGATCGGTGGCTGCCATTTCCTCTCTAGCGCTGCTCAAGAAGGCTTCTCCACAGTCAATGAAGGAGTCCAGCCCCACTACAACCAGTGTGAGGAGCTAACCCTCACCAGCTGCAGCAGGAGACACCGTCAGCCAGGAGAACAGGCAAGTTTTCCTCCCTTTTGTTTCTGAAATTGTTGGAGATTCTTGCCTGCTCTCTGGTAGAGAGTCCCTGGGTGTGCAGTCCCCGGAGGCTTCTCCACCTGCTGCAGCCACTGTCATCCCACTTACCCTCTCCATATCCCCTCCTGCTTCCTCTGAGTGTTCACCGACCCTGGGGTTCCAGACAAAGAAGGAGTCCGAGAGAGAATTGCCAGCGATGGAGCAGTCCTCGACACGGAGGCGGCGTTCGCGGCAAAAGCAGCTGTCCTCCTCCGTCAGCCTGTCCGCTCCAGCCCCGCCCCTGTCACCGGAGCTCCAACCCGCCTCGACTCCAGCCCTGGATCACCGGAGAGGCGCCATTTCCTCCTCGCTAGCATCCCGTTCTTCATCCTGTGAGACCATTTCCAAGGCAGCCCCCTCTTCCAGCTCGTCCTCACTGGCTATCACGCCAGCCTGTCCTTCTTCTCCAGCTGCCGCACAGTCCGTCTCCTCGATGGCTCCTTTTGCTGCTCGGAGGCTCTCCATGCCGTCTCCGGAAGTCTCTGTCTCCATGACGCCGGGGGTGGTTCCTACTCCTCCCAGGATGGGGTCCAAGCTCTCCGGAGCCAGGGAGAGGGAAGACACCCCACACTGTACAGCAGCAGGCAGCATCCACAGCCAGGTTAACAGGCAAGTTAATTTTCATTACTCTCCAACTCATAATGAAATGTCTTGCCTGATTCCTGGTAGGGAGGCTCAGAAAGAGCAGTCCCCTGAGCCCTCCCCACCTGCTGCTGTTGAAAGCGACTCACCTACCTTCTCCATCTCTCCCCCTCACTCCTCTGAGCATCCATTGGCCCGGGAGCTCAGTCACCGGATGAAGGGGGAGCCCGCGGCTCTACAGAGCTTCCATGGACAGAGAGAGGGCACTGTGACTGACCTGAAGCCTGTGCCAACAATTGAGCGTCCCCTGGCTTCAGTCTTCCGGGGTCCGGCGCAAGGTGAAACTCCCATACCCATGTGGGAACCTTCTCTGGAGGAGGCAAAGACTGTGACCACCACCACGCCTGCTGCGGAGGCTGCCGCAGCAGAATCAGCACCCAAGCTGCACCCCTTGGAGGCCGAACCTGGGAGGACATAGCCCGGATCGTCGAAGTCCTGGACGGCGGTGGAGCTTGAGCTAAGGCAAGTGCTCTCTTTTGTCTTTCTTCTTTCCTTTATAGAGCATTTTTGCCTAGCTCCAGGTGAGGAGAGCCAGCTGCAGCCACATGCTGCACCTGAGCTCGCTTCGCCGGGCTCTGCCGCTGCCGGCAACCCTGATCCCTCCTCCTCTGTATCTAAGTCCTTTTCTAGGGTCGTCGGAGAGAGGTCCACGTCGCTGGATGAGACAGGGAACTCAGGCTCGCCCCAGGAGGTTATTGTCGCCGCTGCCAGCCCCACTGTGGCCCCGGTGGATTCAACTTGCCGTCTGCCCAGTACCCCGGGGAGGCCTATAATTGACCGCCTTCTGGCCTGGATTCTCGTGCGGGCCAGCTGGCCCTGGGTCGGGATGACGTGGAGGTCAGCAGTGGCCCAGCCGGGTCCCATCGCGGGTGCTGCAAGGGTCCTCCTGGGCTCCAGAGCGGGTGCAACCATGGCTCAGTCGGGGTCCATCGAGGGTGCAGCTGAACTCCAGTCCCAAGCCAGGACCATCGTGGGTGCAGCTGAACTTCAGTCCCAAGCCGGGACCATCGAGGACACAACCGAGTTCCAGTCCCTAGCCGGGATCATCGAGGGTGCAGCTGAGCTCCAGCCCTACGTCGGGACCACCGGGGATGGCACAGGACAGTTTGGGGATGCCGGGGCCTTCCTTTTCCTCTTGGAGGCCCTGTGGGTGTTCCTCCTCCCTCTGCTGGGCACCGTCGAGGTCCTTTTCCTTTCGCCGCCTGCGACTGCAGGGGTTCCACTTCCTCTGTCTGGCCACCCACCTCTCAGCCTTCCGGTGGGTAGGCCACCGCCGCATCTGCTCCTCCGGTCCTGGTGGCCCAATCGTATGGGCAGGCCACCTGAAGGATTAGGTTCCCAGGTCAAGTGGCCTTTTTTCTCAGGCAGGCTGCCTGATGCCATTCAGCGGGCTGCCTGCTGGCCCTGGGACTTAGGTCGGCCGCCTGAACTTACAGCCACCCGCTGGGCCTTGGACTCTGGCCGCCCGCCCCCCCCCCCGAACTCTTGGGGGTGGGGTGGGTTAGCTTGTCTTGGGGTTGGGTAGTGTTGTTGTGTTGTATTGTGGTGGTTATCCTTTCTCGATTTATCCCCCCTAACCTGTTTTCCCCCACCTCCCACCCTGGGTTGTTGTTCGGGCCTTTTGAGTGGGGGAGGGGGGTAGGTTGGTTTTTCTGATGGTACAGTGGGTGTCTGGTCCACACCTCTTGGGGGGGGGGCACTGTCATGGTCGGGGTGGTCACCCCATCCATGACTTGTGGCTGTTGGGTTTAATTACTGCTTATTAATTCCAGCTGGTGGATTGAGCCTTGCTCTCCGCCAGTCCCATAGCCACGCCTCCTTCTCTCACCAGGCATTCACCAGCTGTCTGGTTCACCACATACACACTCACACTCATGCACGTACACACTCACACTCACACTCATACCCACACACACACAAATGGTTCAATCAGTCACGCACCTGTCACTACACAGCTGTGTCCACTTGCGCTCATTTAGGCTTGTGTATTAATAGAGTTGAGTGCGACCAGTTATTGCAGCAGCTTCAATGACTACTTTGGACACTCCGGCGGCATCTGTTGGTTTTTTCCCGGACTGAACACGTGTTGTGCCTCAGAGCCCTCTGCTCTGACATGTTAGTAAGTCTGTTCTGTTATTATGCCTTTTCTCCCTGCTCCTAACCAGCCAGGAGCGCGTTTGGCATGTAACCCCAGCCAACGTAAATGTAGCCGGTTGTCTCATGCATAGGCACTATGACTGTATTTGGACATTGTTGTATATTTACCCTTGTGTAAATAAACACGTTACATGCTGCATTTTGGGCTCGCTGCTATTTCATATGTCCGCTGCAGTTTACGCAGCAAACATGACAATTTTTATGAATTACCTATTCCAAAATCATACAGTTTATAGAGAGCTCTAGACCACCCCTGTGACCACCCCTGTGGTGTTTAGAGGCTGAGGGGTAACAAAACTGGTTTGAATGAAACATATGTTTGCTGAAATATAATAAGCAGCAGTTGATACAATGATCTTGTCAGTGAATGCAACAAAAGGAAACATTAAAGGAGTGCCATGTGAGATAATGTTTCCAAAATCATTGTGATGGTACACCCACCACTGACCATCTAAATGTCATTTCTACCACAGCCTCAGAGGGCCTGTATCACCTGCAACAGCACGATGTAACTTTTGTGTTCCTGACAGGACCACTGAAAATACAGCTGGCACATTTTACAGCCTCAGTCCCATTAGCCAATCATAGTGCACAACTTAGTTGTTTATAGTATGACATCCATGACACCAAAGGAGAGACATGGTGCGCTGATATTGTCAGTGTTTCCTCTGGCTTAAAGACCTTGGTGTGGTGGCAACATTTTTTTGGGGGGGGGGGGGCGGGCAGAAAGCACATGATACCATTGTAACCGAAATATGTTAATTTTATACTATTTATTTCTTTTCTTAATTTTGCACAGTAACTTTGCATATGGAACTTACCATTTGAAGTACTGTACAAACGAGGTTTGAATGTTGGAATATTGGGCCAGTTGGGGTCCCACCCAGTTGTCCTGTATTTGGACTTTTTACTGGTGTGAACCTTTTGTCTTTTCTCTGCTCTCACCTCTCCTGGACCCTCTGCCTGAACACTTTCCTCTCCTTGGCTCCTCTCTTCTGTCTCATCTTGCCCTCACTGAGCCCTGTCTAATTCAGGTTCTCTCTCTGTCTATGGTGGTATACAAACAGGTTAGAAAATATCAAGTGTCTTGTTTTGTCCTGCAGGATTTTTTTGTCATGGTTTACATAAATAACAAAAAAATGTGTATTTTTTTGTATTTTTATTCTAGTGTTTCTTTTTTTCCATTGAGAGAGTAGGGGAGGAAAAAAAATTCATAATAGTAATTTACTCATGCATACTTAAATTATATGATCAGAGGTGGGTATAGTAGCCAGAAATTCTATTCATATAAAAGACGTGCTTTGAAATTAATAATTAAAAGTAGACAACCAAAAATTTCTAGTTGAGTTAAGGGTACAAAAAGCACACACTTAAAAACGTGAGTAATGACTTCAGTCTCGAAGGTTTGAGATTTTTCTCCAAAATTTATAACAATCTGCTAATGGTTTTCTACTTTTCTCTGTAAATTTATCTAAATTTGAAATGAATTTTCCTCAAATTTATAATTTCTTATTGTAAAATTGACTTTTCTTGTACATTTCAGACTTTATTATAAATTTGTTGATTATTTTATGGCTAATTTTTGTCCATTTTTTAAATAAAATTACTGTTTTTTAAATTAATTTGAAAGAGACTGTGGTATTTTTTTTTTTACTTTTTCCTTATAACGATTTTTGGCCATAATTTTGTAGAGCCAGAACAGAACAATAATTTAACTCTGATTTCAAAAAAAAAATGTTAATAAAACTATATTTAATGAAATAAATTAACGTAAATGGCCCAAGATTCAGTTATTTCTCTTATAATATTTCTATATATTTATAGTTTTTTTTTTTTAGAAATCTCCTCACCACCCAGACAGCAGGAAAAACCTCCCTTATTTTGAAATCCAGATGTTGGCATGTTAGTTTGTCTGAAGGCTGCTGACGGATTAAAGTTATTGACTTTGTGAATTTCGGTCATCTTAACTTGCCAGGTACATAAAAATGAACATAAATTAGTTAATATTAACTAAGGTAAAGGTAAAAGCATCTCCTTTTTATTCTTGTCTGAAATAAGAAAAACAAAAAACTAATAATTAAAAAGAAGACAAAATAAACCTACTCGAGCTCCTAACCACATCTGTTAGCTAAGCAACTCTTCCATTATTGCTCCTATTACGAGCGGGTTAAAACCATCATCAATGCCTCCAGTACTTACATATCTCTTCTGTTTTTTTCTGCATTTAAAGTACTTCAATAAGCTCATGTTTTTCTCAGACAGTGATGCTAGCGAGACACTCTACCTGGCGACTGGAATGGTCACGCAGGTGGGGAGCTTCTGAACTCCACGTGGATGACGATCACGCACATTGTTCATGTGCGTGCTTGCGGACCGTCATTCCTTCATTTTTTTTTTTAAATTTATATTACCTCGTAGAGTGGTGGAATAAATTCAAGTGTGGCAGGCCACCACCCAGAAATGTTACCAGAGGAAACCCTGATTGTTATTGCTATTTCTGCATATGACAATAAGAGCTTTTGAATTATCAATATATGACCTGTGGAGACAGTTGTAAAAAGCCTATTTATGCAACAGATAGCTTCAATCGAGCAATGTGATTGGACAATAGGGATTCCCGGAGTTACTAAAGTCCCAATAATCACACTCTGATGTTTCACAGAATATCTATCAAAAGAGAAGGTCCTAAAAATAGATTTCTGTGACCTGGAAGTCCTGCCCTTGTTATTATCTGGCTAGATGTCTCACATTTGTTTACAACAAAAGAGACAAGCTGTCATGTTCGCTGCGTAGCTTTGCAGTGAACATAAGAATTGGCAGCAAGCCTAAAATGCAGCATGTAACGTGTTTATTTACACAAGGGTAAATATACAAAAATGTCCAAATACAGTCACTGTGCCTATGAGTGAGACAACCGGCTACAACTATGTTGGTTGGGGGTTAAATGCCAAACGCGCTCCTGGCTGGCTAGGAGCGGGGAGAAAAGGCATAATAAAAGGAAGGACTTACTAACATGTCAGAGCGGAAAGGCTCTGAGGCACAACACTGTTCAGTCCGGGGAAAAACCAACAGACGCCGCCGGAATGTCCAAAGTAGACGTTGAAGCTGCCACACAACTGGTCCCACTCTACTCTATTAATACACAACCCTAAACGAGAGCAAGTGGACACAGCTGTGTGGCGACAGGTGCGTGACTGATTGAACTGTATGTGTGTGTGTGTGTGTGTGTGTGCGTGTGTGTGTGTATGTGTGCATGTGGTGATTCAAGAAGCTGGTGAGTGTCTGGTACGAGGGGGAAAGCATGACTGTAGGACTGGCAGAGAGCAAGGCTCAGTCTGCCAGCTGGAATTAATAAGACACGATCAAAACCTACAGCCACAAGTCATGGACGGAGTGGTGACCCCAAACATTACAGTGCCCCCCTCAAGGGGTGGGTACCAGACACCCACCAAACCATCAAAACAAAGAGCAAAACCTGCCCCCCCCACCCCACACCCAAAAGGCCAACACACCAAACCAGGACGGGAGGTGGGGGAAAACAGGTTAGGAGGGATCAATCAAGGATGGAGAAACACCACAAAACAACACAATAACACTGCCCAACCCCCAAGAGTTCCACGGTTCAGGGGGCCAGCCAGAGTCCAAGGCCCAGCGGGTGGCCGTAAGTTCAGGGGGCTGACCCAAGTCCCAGAGCCAGTAGGCGGCCTGCTGAACAGCGTCAGGTGACCTGCCAGAGAAAAAAGGTCACTTGACCCAGGAACCTAGTCCTTTGGCGGCCGGTCCGCATAGTTGAGTCCCCAGGCCAGGGGGGAACAATGAGGCGGCGGCCTACCCACCGGAAGACTGAAAGGTGGGTGGCCGGACTTAAGAAGGGGACCCCTGTGGTTCCTGGAGGCAGGGCCAGGCGGATCACGGCAGAGCCAGGCGGAAGGGGAAAGGACACCCCAAGGACCTCTGGAAGGGAGGAAGGGACCTCGGTGTCCCCAAGCTGGCCGGCTGCACCCTCGATGGTCCCGGCTTGGGACTGGAGCTCGGCTGCACCCTCGATGGACCCCGACCGGGCTATGATTGCACACATGCTGGAGCCCGGGAGGACCCTTGCAGCACCCGCGATGGGACCCGGCTGGGCCACTGCTGACCTCCACGTCGCCCTGACCCTGGGCCAGCTGGCCCACACAAGAATCCAGGCCAGAAGGTGATCAATCATAGGCCTCCCCAGGGACCTGGGCAGATGGGGAGCTGGATCCACCGGAACCACAGCCGGGCAGGCAGCAGCGACGATAACCTCCAAAGGTGAGCCTGGGTCCTCCGTCTCATCCAGCGACGTGGACCTCTTTCCGGCGACCCTAGAAAAGGATTCAGATACAGAGGAGGAGGGGTCAGGGTCGCCGGCAGTGGCAGAGCCCAGTGAGGTGAGCGCAAGTGCAGCGTGTGGCTGCAGCTGGCTCTCCTCACCTGGAGCTAGGCAAAAATACTCTATGAGGGAAAGAAGAAAGAAAAAAGAGAGCACTTGCCTTAGCTCAAGTTCCACCACCGTCCAGGACTTTGACAATCCGGGTGATGGCTCCATGAGCTCAGCCTCCTGGAGGTGCAGCTCGGGCGCTGACTCTGCTGCGGCGGCCTCCGCAGCAGGTGTGGTGGTGGTTGCAGTCTTTGCCTCCTCCAGTGAAGATTCCAACGTGGGTGGCTCTCCCAACATGGATTCTGGAGGTGGAGTGGATCCCAGCTTGCTGTTGTCTGTCTGCGTCTGACTGCGACCGCCGAAAAGAAATTATGGAGTTAATAAGCTGGGCTTTGAACACAATTGACACTATTTTTTCAACAAGGAAAAGTGCTCCGGGGGAAGCTGTTTGCCCCGCTGGAACGGCTCCAGTGGGCTATCTATGTGACACAGGTATTTGGAAAATGCTGTGTCTCTCTAATCTCTCTATCGAAGATATTGAAGATTTGTTTATCTTCGTAATCTTGGTGATTGGGATAATTCTGATTGGGACGGGAATTGTCTTGGTTTACCGCAAATTGCTGAAGATGGATTCAACCTATCAAAATGCTGGCCAGGCGAGGTGCATCCAACAAATTGAGAAACTGGAGAAGACCCTGATAGCGACTACTGGAGAACTGTCTCGTAAGGTGGATTACATCATGGGTTCGCTCAGGTCTTTCCACGACGAGTTCAAAGCTGCGCAATGAAGGATTAATGTACTGAATCTACAGAAGAAATACAAGTCTTCTCTGTGATCAGTCCTATTTGGCATTATTATTCCCCATGAAAATTCCTCCTGGCTGTCTGCAGACTGTGTTTTTTTTCAAAATCATGAGCACAAGGCCTTGGACAGCCAGCTGCAGCGCCAGATAAGACTGGGCGCCAGACAGACAAAACATCTTCTGCCAAGGGTCCTTGGGTCTCTCTTATTATCATCAACACTGCTCAACACCGCACACACATTGATTCATGAACTGATTAAAGATATACTGTACACTGCTCTCTTGTGTCTCGTGAATTCTGAGTTGTTGCTCTGTGCTATTGAGAGATTTTTTTTCATTGTAATCACAATCTGCTTAAAAATAAGCTGTATTTTGATAACGAAGTTTTTTTTCTCCTCCCCCCTTGTGTCGTTCCCTCCCTTCCCCTCCCTTTCTTATCTATCTCTGTTTGATGAGGCGCCTTTATGGCTGCCGTGTCGTTGTGTCGCGCGCATGCGCACCAATGTCAAGTCAAGTTCCTCGTGTGTTTTTTTACATGCTTGGCAATAAAGTTTATTCTGATTCTGATTCTGATTCTGAGTCTCACCTTGCGTCGGACCCCGGAAGACTGAAGCCAGGGAACGCTCTATCGTCAGCACAGGCTTCAGGTCAGCCGCAGTGCCCTCTCTCTGTCCATGGAAGCTCTGCAGAGCCACGGGCTCCCCCTTGGTCCGGTGACTGAGCTCCCAGGCCAATGGATGCTCAGAGGCGAGAGGAAGAGAGATGGAGAGGGTAGGTGAGTCGCTTTCAACAGCAGCAGGTGGGGAGGGCTCAGGAGACTGCTCTTTCTGAGCCTCCCTACCAGGAATCAGGCAAGACATTTCATTGAGTTGGAGAGTAATGAAAATTAACTTGCCTGTTAGCTTAGCCGTGGATGCTGCCTGCTGCTGTACAGTGCGTGCGGGGTGTCATCCCTCTCCCTGGCTCCGGAGAGCTTGGACCCCATCATGGGAGGAACAGGAACCACCCCCGGCGTCATGGAGCCAAAGACTTCTGGAAATGGCATGGAGAGCCTCTGAGCAGTGGAAGGAGCCATCGAGGAGACGGACTGTGCGGCAGCTGGAGAAGAAGGACAGGCTGGCATGATAGCCGGCGAACATGAGCTGGAAGAGGGGGTTGCCGTGGAAATGGTCTCATAGGATGAAGGACAGGCTGCTGGCGAGGAGGAGATGGCGCTTCTCTGGCAATCCAGGGCTGGAGTCGAGGCGGGTTGGAGCTCCGGTGACAGGGGCAGGGCTGGAGCGGACAGGCTGACGGAGGAGGACAGCTGTTTTTGCCGTGAACGCCGCCTCCGTGTCGAGGGCTGCTCCAATGCTGGCAATTCCCTCTCACGCTCCTCCTTCGTCTGGAACCCCAGGGTCGGTGAACACTCAGACAGAGCAGGAGGGGATATGGAGAGGGTAAGTGGGATGACAGCGGCTGCAGCAGGTGGAGAGACCTCTGGGGACTGCACACCCAGAGACCCTCTACCAGAGAGCAGGCAAGAATCTTCAACAATTTTAGAAACAAAAGGGAGGAAAACTTGCCTGTTCTCCTGGCTGACGGCGTCTCCTGCTGCAGCTGGTGAAGGGTAGCTCCTCGCATTGGTTGTGGCGGGGCTGGACTCCTCAATTGACTGTGGAGAAGCCTCCTTGAGCAGCACTGGAGAGGAAATGGCAGCCACCGATCTCTCCTCCTCCAGGCGGCGATCAATCTCCTCCAGCAAAGTCAATCTGCGTTTCTCCTATCCCCATGGAGAAAGAGCGGAACCGAGTTCTGGAGACATGGGTGGGGCTGGAGCGGAAGAGGTGAGGAAGGAGGAATGCCTTTCACGTCCTGAACACCTCTTCCGCATCAGGCACCGCTCTGCCGCTGGCAATTTCCTCCCAGGCTCCTCTCTCCGCAGCGCGAGGATGGAATGAAGAATGTCCGCAGACTCAGTGAAAAACAACAGGTTGGGACATTCCTGTAATACCTCCGCTGCGGTATCCTGGATGGCACGAACAGCCTTGAAGGAATACTGCCCCTGTGTCCGGGAAAAGGCTTCCTTCAATCAGGCCAGTCCGTGCCGCTCCGCGTCGCTCCAAAAGTCCATTATGGCTCCGACAGCAGGTAGGAAAAATACACAGAAATGAAAAAAGGCATGCTACACACTGCTTGGGCTCTTCTGGTGGCAGCTTACAGTCATGTTCGCTGCGTAGCTTCGCAGCGAACATAAGAATTGGCAGCAAGCCCAAAATGCAGCATGTAGCGTGTTTATTTACACAAGGGTAAATATACAAAAATGTCCAAATACAGTCACTGTGCCTATGAGTGAGACAACTGGCTACAACTACGTTGGCTGGGGGTTAAATGCCAAACGTGCTCCTGGCTGGCTAGGAGCGGAGAGAAAAGGCATAATAAAAGGAAGGACTTACTAACATGTCGGAGCAGAAAGGCTCTGAGGCACAACACTGTTCAGTCCGGGGAAAAACCACCAGACGCCGCCGGAATGTCCAAAGTAGATGCTGAAGCTGCCACACTAGCTGGTCCCACTCTATTAATACACAACCCTAAACGAGTGCAAGTGGACACAGCTGTGTGGCGACAGGTGCGTGACTGATTGAACTCTGTGTGTGTGTGTGTGTGTGTGTGTGTGTGTGTGTGTGTGTGTGTGTGTGTGTGTGTGTGTGTGTGTGTGTGTGCGTGTGTGAGTGCGTGCGTGTGTGTGTGTGGGCATGTGTGTGTGTGCATGTGGTGATTCAAGCCGCTGGTGAGTGTCTGGTACGAGGGGGAAAGCATGACTGTAGGACTGGCAGAGAGCAAGGCTCAATCTTTTTTTTTTTTTTTTTTTTTTTTTTTTTTTCTCTCGGCGCCACACGAGTCGGCTGCCTTTTGCAACAGCGGCTCGATTCCGAGTCTTTTTCCCTTCCTCTCTCTTTTGATCCGTCTTTTTTTTTCACCCCACTTATATCACGGACACACAGATCGTCCTAAATGTCTCCTGAGCCGGTGAACGGAGCCACTGTCTATAGCAGGATACGATACAGCAGAGAACAGCTGCTAGCATTCAACCGCCACCCGGTCCCATTGGAAAAACTCGACATACCGAGAGAACTGAGGCGAAAACGCCGCGGCTGCCGGGCTGGAGTAAGGCGGAGGACAAAAAATATAAGGTACAGACCCTCCCTTCCATCTGTTGTCATGGGAAATGTACGGTCGATACTGGGAAAGTTAGATGAGCTAGCGGCTATCTCCCGTTATGATAGCACATACCGGGAGTGCTCTCTCCTTTTGTTTACTGAGACGTGGCTAACTGAACTAGCAGCAGATGCTAACATTAAGCTGGAGGGTTTTCACATGATACGAGCTGACCGAACACCAGACAGTGGCAAGGCTAGGGGCGGTGGAGTGATAATGTATGTTAACAACAACTGGTGCAGACCGGGACATATCACTGTTAAACAACGACACTGCAGCAAAGACATTGAGTTGCTAGCTGTTAGCATGAGGCCTACATATCTCCCGAGAGAACACTCACACGTGATCTGCATTGTTGTTTATGCAAATCCGACGGCGAACGCTGGGACAGCACGTGACGTCATCCATTCAGTAACCAGCAGGCTGCAGACAGAACACCCAGATGCTCTTCTCCTCATCTCAGGCGATTTCAACCATGTTTCACTGTCTCCCATTCTACCCACGTTCACCCAGTATGTCACATGCCACACTAGAGACAATAAAACACTGGATTTATTCTACGCAAACACTAAGGAGGCGTACACCTCATCACAACTCCCCCCACTCGGGAGATCGGATCACAACTTGGTTCATCTCCGGCCGGTGTACAAACCCCTAGTGCACAGACAACCTCCGGCCATGCACACTGTGGAGTTATGGTCTGAGGAGACAATGGACACCCTAAAGGGCTGTTTTGAAGCCACCGCCTGGAAGCAGCTCTGCGATCCACATGGTGAGGACATCGATGGCCTCATTCACACCTTCACGGGCTACCTCAGCTTCTGTGTGGACAAATCCGTTCCCACCAAGACCATACGGCGTCACTCAAACAACAAACCCTGGATCAACCCTGAGATAAAAACACTTCTGAGAGAGAAGAAGAGGATCTTCAGGTCAGGGAACAGGGAGATGCTGAAGTCCGTACAGAGGGAGCTGAGGAGAAAGATCAGAGAAGGCAAGGACAGCTTCAGGAAGAAGATGGAGGACAAGCTGCAACAGAGCGACATCAGCGGGGTCTGGAGAAACCTCAAAACCATCTCGGGGCTCCAGAATACCTCCCCCCAGGCCACAGGGGGCAGGGAGTGGGCGAACAACCTGAATCTGTTTTTCAATAGATTTGACCAACCGCCCTCCCCCCTGACTGCACAACAACCACTGCTGCCTCTAAAGAAATCAAGTCCTGCTGCCCACTCCCCACTCCACCAACACCCCCCCACTCCCAACACACAGCCCCCCATCCTGACCCTGACCAGGACCCAGGTGAGGACGGAGCTGAGGAAGATCAAGGCGAGGAAGGCGTCGGGACCGGACGGCATCAGCGCAAAGCTCCTCAAGTCCTGTGCAGACCAGCTGTGTGGGATTGTGACGTATATCTTCAACATGAGCCTGAAACTGGGGAGGGTACCACAGCTGTGGAAAACATCTTGTGTGGTACCTGTACCAAAAACTTCCCACCCCAAAGACCTGAACAGCTACAGACCGGTGGCCTTGACGTCCCACTTGATGAAGACCCTGGAGAGACTGCTCCTTGCTCACCTCCGCCCCCTGGTGGAACCAGCGATGGATCCACTCCAGTTCGCCTACCAGCATGGCATTGGGGTGGAGGATGCGGTGATCTTCCTCCTTCACCGTTCTCTGTCCCACCTGGAGAAGCCCGGGAATATGGTGAGGATCATGTTCTTTGACTTCTCCAGTGCTTTCAACACCATCCAACCGATGATCCTGAAGGACAAGCTGCTGCGCGCAGGGGTGGACCAGCACCTGTCATCATGGATCCTGGACTACCTCACGAACCGGCCTCAGTTTGTGAGAACCCGGGACTGTGTGTCCGACACGATCATCAGTAGCACGGGGGCCCCCCAGGGAACGGTGCTGGCTCCCTTCCTGTTCACTCTTTATACTGCGGACTTCTCACACAACACAACACACTGCCATCTACAGAAGTTCTCTGATGACTCTGCGATCGTTGGCCTCATCTCCAATGGAGATGAAGCTGAGTACAGAGGGCTTATCCAGGACTTCGTGGACTGGTGCCATCGGAACTGCCTCCAGATCAACGCGAGGAAAACTAAGGAGCTGGTGGTGGACTGCCGCAGGCATGGGCAGCCCCTCACAGTACCAGTAAATATACAGGGAACAGACATCGAGATGGTGACATCCTATAAGTACCTGGGTATTCATCTGAACAATAAACTAGACTGGTCACACAATACTGATGCACTCTACAAGAAGGGACAGCGCAGGCTGTTCCTGCTGAGGAGACTCAGGTCTTTTGGTGTACAAGGGGCGCTGCTGAAGTCATTCTATGACACGGTGGTGGCATCAGCCATCACTTTTGGAGTGGTCTGCTGGGGCAGTGGCATTACTGCAGCCGATAGGAAGAGACTGAACAAACTGATTAAGAAAGCTAGCTCTGTCCTGGGGCAGCGCCTTGATCCGATGGAGGAGATAGGAGAGAGAAGGACGGTGGCTAAACTGTCATCTCTGCTGGAGTCCGAGTTCCACCCTATGCAGGACATACTGAATGCACTGAGGAGCTCATTTAGCAGCAGACTACATCATCCCAGGTGCACAACCGAGAGGTTTCGTAGGTCCTTCCTACCAACGGCTGTCAGACTGTACAACCTAAGCAGGGCTGCTCGCAGAGATAGCAAAAAGACATAACAAACTAATAGTTTTTTGAATGCAAAAGATGCAATAGACTTACACAATGGTCCCCTCCGGCATACAACTAGGAACATACCGGTCGCTATGGAGGGTGAGAATATGTATGGGCACATAATCATACCATGTAGGATAACTAAGTAGATGGTTATGCTGTTTCATTCCATCTAGCAACAATGCTCTGCACTGTGTGTGTTTATATATTTGCATATTTATTCCATCTAGCTACAATGCTCAGCACTGGGTGTGTTTATATATTTATATATCTACATATTATTCCATCTAGCTACATTGCTCCGCACTGTGTGTGTTTATATACTTGCATATTTATTCCACCTAGCTGCAATGCTCCGTACTGTGGGTGTTTATATATTTACATATTTATTCCATCTAGCTACAATGCTCTGCACTGTGTGTTCATATATTCATATATTTATTCCATCCAGCTACAATGCTCTGCACTGTGTGTCTGTGTGTGTGTGTATATATATATATTTTATAGTAATACGTACATATGTTTATTAGCTGCTCTTGCTTGCTTGTTTTTTTTTCTTGCCTTCTGATTGTTGCTCTGAGTGTTGCTATCCCTGTGCTGTTGCAATCCTGGAATTTCCCCGTTGTGGGACTAATAAAGGCTTATCTTATCTTATCTTATCTTATCTTATCTTATCTGCCAGCTGGAATTAATAAGATGTGATCAAAACCTACAGCCACAAGTCATGGACGGGGTGACGCCCCGTCCATGACACAAGCTAGAGTTTGATTTATTTACCGTCAACTAGAAAACCATGATACCCTTGTGGTGATGAACTCTGTATTTCATCTGAAAATGTTAAGAAAAAGCAAGTGAAGTGGGCAGAAACTAAAACAGAAATGCACCAAAGCTAAACCGCTAGCTAGCCGCTAGCTCGAGTAATGTGACCCACAAACCCTACTCAACAGGTGACTGGTAAAAACACTGACTTCTCCACTGGACAATATTTAATTTGGTTATATGTGTGTGAAATGACAATAGGCCTATTGCTTTTTCTGTACTGTGCTCAATGAGGTGCTTAGCAAAAGTTAACAGTACATTCGGAAGGGACTATTTTTCTTGGTGGAGCAAAATAACTGATTAAACAAACAACTAGAAAAGCACTCAGAGAGCACATACCTCCACCAAAGCCCATTCCGTCCCTCACGCATCACCTCCAAAATGTGATGGGTTCATGTGTAGGCCACGAGCCAGTTCTGGAGAAAATTGCATCAAAGTCTATCCAGTAGTTTTGGAGGATTCTTGCTAACACACTGCGAGAAGATAAAAGCCTTGGTGGAGGTATGCATTCTCGGATCATCAACAAAATGTAGTGGGTTCCTCTCTAGCCCAAGAACCACCTCTGGTGAAAATTTCATCTAAATCCATCCAGTAGTTTTTGTGTTATCCTGCTGCACAAATACAAACAAGGTCCTTGGTGGAGGTATCCACTCTCAGATCAGCACCAAAATTTAATGGGTTCATCCTTGGCCCAAGGGCTACCTCTGGTGAAAATTTCATCAAAATCCGTACAGTAGTTTCTGCGTAATCCTGCTAACAATCAAACAGACAGACAAACCACCCTGGAAGCATAACCTCCCGGGCGGAGGTAAAAAATCATAAAATTTGGTATTCCTGACATACACTGTGCTTGTGTATCTGTTGCATAAAAGCAATAGTATACTTGTGTGGTGTTATAAATATACATTATAGCTGTTATATGTTATACAGTATATTCATGATACCACACTCGCTCTAGTGTAATATTTCTATAAGCTAAACTCTCAGTATTCTTGCTTTTGTGTCTATTACCTGTGCAGTTGTGTCCATTCTGCTCCAGCTGGTAACCTGTGTTACACTGGCAGGAGTAACTTCCTGGCTCATTTCTGCAGTTGTGTTCACAGAGACTGTTGTTGACATTGCATTCATCTATGTCTGTAACCAAGAATAAACCTGTGACTGCTGTGAACTGCTCATGAAAAAATGTTTGCCAGACCTAACACACATGCACATAACTCTTACCCACCAAAACAAGACTGTCCATCTCCACTGAAGCCCTGGTAACACTGGCAGAAATATGACCCAATGATGTTGCCACAGCGAGCGTTGGTGTCACACCTGTGACCACCTGACGCACATTCATTCTCATCTGGAAAGGGTTGTTTTTTTTAGAATTATTATTTAAAATCGTCATTAAAGTTATTATTTAAAAACAAGAACTTAAAGTTCATTTTCATTCAATCAAACATTATGCTGCCTCTGGGGATAATCTTAATGGAAGGGATAACAGCCTTCCTTAAAACATGCACACATGAGTAGACTGACCCCATCCACAGGAAACATAGTTTTCCACGAGAGGACGTCAACACTAATTACTTACCCTCACAGTGTGTGCCGTTTCCCCGGTAACCTGGCCGACAAACACACTTGTAGCTCCCAATCGTGTTCTCACATATGCCCCGACCATCACACAACGCAGAACTCTCCATACATTCATCCACATCTGGGACAAGGGACACAATGAGATAATGACACATGCATACATTATAAGACTTTTATCTTATTGCTAATACAGTTTGCAGTTAGGGATAATACTGCCTGGAGAAGAGAGACTGTCATGCGCAAAAAGCATTCCTCTAAATTAACTTCAACCATTAGAGTTTCGAAGTCATTTTCATGTCTCCAAACCTGATTTTAACAGCCTAAAACCTCTTTTTGATAAGGTGTATAATACAAGACTCTTTTTTTCTCCTGCAGCACTTCTATTCCAGCTCTATACAACTCATCAGTCACAACAATTACTTTAAAAACACACCACAGCCATTATAATAAATTACAAATAAAGTGGACCTATTATGCTGATTTCCATCCACATACTTTAATTTTTAGACTTCACTCAGTAGCTTTACAAAAAATCTTTTTTTTTTTATCTCTTGCTGGGTCCGTGATGCAGTTCAGTCTGAAATTTTTAAACCCATTCCCTTTTGGGGTCACACTCCATTTAGTTAAATGTTCTTCTAATTTGCTGGGTGGATGGAACAGCTGTGCTTTGAGTCAGACTTCTGTGTCTGAGATGACCATATTAACCTCATTATTCTACTATCATAATTATTGTCATCATTAATATGAGCACTGGCAATTGCAACTATACTGTAGAAAGAGCTTGATATTAACTTTTCTGCTCATCTGCCAGTGTGGTCAGTAGTTTTCCACAGTTAGTAGCCACTCAAACCTTTCACTAGCCAAGAGGTTAGTAATCTGCTATGGAGAGAGCCTTTTTGGGGAATTATTTTAGCATTAACAAAAACCAAAAAATAAACAAAATCTGCGTAGTGTCACCAAAATGATTTTACATTAAAATGAAGGTAAAACACTTCTAAACTGTGCTGTCTCTACAAAGGCAATAAAGGCATTTGTTTTAAAATAAACGGGCCCATCAGTATTAGTAAGAAGTGAGTTACCCCCACTAATTTTGCAGCTTTTCTTGTAAATTTGTGAGCTTTTACTTAAGAATCTACAACTTTTATCAGTTGGTTAGGCAAGACCTCACAGAATTTTCCCCAAACATAACTGTCACTGTCTATTTTATTATGACTGAGAAGACCAGGGGGTCACCAACTGGTGGATTCCGGTCCGAATCCGGACCCTGAGAATGAGAACCTGAAGCCTTATGATACAATGTGGGAAAAAGGGAGACCGTTTTGTTTTGATGGGAAAAAAGTGGGGAAAAAAAGCAGAACTGAACTGCAGTATTGGCGACTACCCTGACAGATTATGGCACTGTCCTGCTGCAGACTCCCCCCTTCACTGTCCCACGAACGACACTCTCACTCTCACTCTGCGGCTCCAAACACTCCAGAATAAATGCAGCGGGTCACAAAATCATGGTTCACTGCGCTTGAAGATTTTTCTTCTGTTTGTTTTAATAAAAGATGTTGGAAGTAAATTCATAGGTCATTGCAAATACTTTGCTTTAAAAGTATCAAGTTGCCACACGGTAGGAGGGAAAAATCCTGAATCGAAAAAAAAAAATCATGAGGACCATGAATCATGAGGTGCCTAAAGATTCCCACACCTAGTTCAGACCTCAGCTGGGGAGGAGGACCAACTTATCGGACCTCTTGCAGTTTTAGTTTGTGAACCCTGGCGTAGACTATGATAAACCAAAGCAGAAATTACAACCCCCAATTCATATGAAGTTGGGACATTGTATAACAGGTGAATAAAACAGAATACAACAATGATTTTCAAGTCCTTTTCAACCTATATTCAAGAGAATACACTACAAAGACAAACTATTTAATGTTCAAACTCATAAACTTTATTTTTTTAAAATATTCACTAATTTTGAATTTGGCTTGGCGAAGAGCTCCAAGACCAAGAGCTCCCAGCAGGCCACCTGGTACTCTGGGAACCGAAACATGGCTTTTTCCACCCAGGACAGCCATTAACATCATTCGTGGACACTCTGAAAGGAGACACTGGGGCAGCCAACACTGGCGAGCTTGCCACCTGCATGCTAGACCGTGAAGACTGGATCGCTAGGCATGCAGCTCGGCTGAGGCCGCTCTGACTTGACTTGAATTTGATGCCTGCAAACACGATCCAAAAAAGCTGGGACAGGGGCAAGAAAAGACTGGGAAAGTTGAGGAATACTCAACAAAACCTTTTTAGAATATTCCATATGTGAACAGGTTAACTGGAAACAGGTGAATGTCATGACTGGATATACATAAAAGGAGCATCCCTGAAAGGCTCAGTCATTCACAAGAAAGGATGGGGTGAGGTTCATTACTCTGTGAACAACTGCGTAGGCAAATAGTCCAACAGTTTAAGAACAATGTTTCTCAATGTACAATTACACGGAATTTGGGGATTTCATCATCTACAGTCCATAATGTGATCAAAAGTTTTAGAGAATCTGGAGAAACTTCTGCACCTAAGTGGCAAAGCTGAAAACCACCTGTGACTTTTAATCACTGAGGTGGCACTGTATTAAAAACTGATATCATTCTGTAAAGCAAGTGTCTCCAACACATCGCATGCGTGTGACCTGTCGCACTCTTAGCCCTTCTGAGTCGCACGCACAAGGCCTGACTCAGAGGGCACAAGGAAAAAAAAATCCAACCGCACCCTTAACTGTTTCTGTCCAATCAAAACCATTGTTGTCCCACCCACTCCCTGGACATAAGGACTATTTGTGAATCTGCTGTCAATCATAGTTTTTTTTTAAAGCTTTTAGTTTTATGTCACGTGATACCCAAAAGGAAAAAGGAGGGAATGTGCAGAAGCTTGACGAGCAACATGCCACATTTTGGCTAGTAAACTCAGTATATGTGAAAACAGGAGCACCAAGAGAAAAAAGAAAACATGTGATTCATGGCATTCATTGCCAACCCATTCTCTGAGGTGATTCTTTGAGCTGAACTCTTTAATCTTAATCATGTGGAGATGGAGATGGAGATTATAACACTCCAGAATGACATCGGCCTAAAATCACAAAAATGTTCACCAGATTTCTGGAGCCTGTTAAAGCAGGAACTTTTTAAAAACAGCTGCTTTGTTCAGCTCTACATATCTCTGTGAAGCAGCATTCTCTGACATGAATGTCATAAAATCAAAATTCAGAACAAGGCTGACAGATGACCATTTAAATGACTCAATCAGAGTGAACCTGAGTGGATATACTCCCACATACTGTTCTCTTGTGGACTCCCTTCAGTGCCAGTCTTCTCACTGAATGTAACATAGTGCAAGAGTGAATGCAATGAAAAAAAGGGAATGGTTGGGTATGTGAAGGGAGGGGGATGCATCATACAAAAACATAAAACACAAGACTAAAGGTTTATTTTGATATTTAAGTAAATTATGAGACTTTATTTACACTTCTCTGTGACATTTTGTCTTAGATTTGTTTTGAATAGTAACCACTTAACTTAGCTTAGTTTTCTTTTTTTTTTCTCTCAGTCACATTTTGTCTTAGCTTTGTTTTAAATTGTAATCGCTCTTGTCTTGTTTTCTCTTTTTTCTCTTTTGAATTCTTGGATGGAATATGGGTGGGCAATATAAGCTGCGGCTTCAGCCATCACCCATTTCAGATAACTCACGTGGAATTGTATAGAAGAAGGAGTCTTTGTCTAATTTGACCTTGTTGTTATATTATACAGTTTCTTTTAACCTGTACTGTACTATCCGAAATAAATTCATTCATTCATTCATTTTGGACATACACTGGCTTTCCACCCACCATGCTAAATGTTTTACTTATTGTAGGAGTTACCATTGTTTGGAGTTGTTGTGACTGATTGTTTGTGCACGTTTTGTAGAGCGGTAGCCGGTGATTTGGGGGTTTCAGATTACCTGAACCATTTTGAGGGGTTGTGTGCTGTAGCTGGTGGCCTGCGATCTCATGTTCCAGCTGATCTGCATTTGCATCGTCTGTATGTGTGCTGGCTTTAGCAGTGGCTTTGGCAGATACTAGCCTAACATTTGTGATGGGCAGGCAGCAGTACATCATTGTTGATAAAAATAGCTGTTTCTATCAGCTATTTTATTTGCATTTTGTGTCAAGTTATCAATCAGTCCACCTCAGCCAATTTTTAAGCTAAGAGTTACTGTTTCACACAGGATTTTTTTTTTTTTTTTTTAGATTCAAAATGTGCATAAACATAGTGGTATCGAAACCCAACGATGTGC
Organism: Pholidichthys leucotaenia; assembly: GCA_020510985.1. Taxonomy (NCBI): domain Eukaryota; kingdom Metazoa; phylum Chordata; class Actinopteri; order Cichliformes; family Pholidichthyidae; genus Pholidichthys; species Pholidichthys leucotaenia. Next base: position 382,601,521 of record CM035839.1, on the reverse strand, counting down.
AGTGAAAATACAGCTAATAAGATCCTGATGTATACCAGTATAGTTGTTTTCGGTACAGTTATGCAGTGCAGTTGTTGGAAATAGACATGTGATGCATCTTCGTGCATAATAAAGTTTAATTGTATTTGAATTTGAAACTGACATTGACTTTTTTCTATCTTGCAACTTGTATGACAAATATTTTTTTACAAATGTGCCACTATTTTAAAGAGCAGATTACTTGTCTTCTTGGTTTATCAATAGTTCTTTAACTTGAATCAGATTTTTAGAATTAATTTATTTCAAATCTGTACTCTTGAAATTTTTTAAATTTTCTGGCTATCTGCATTTTTCCCCTGTATTGAACATTCAAACTAAAAAGTAGTTTTATGATGCATTTCAAGTATGTGAATACATTATAAAATTAATATTAGTTTTTTTCTAGTTATGCACTAAATTCACATTGCATGTGAATGCATTCTAAATTAAATGACCCTGCTTTTCCCTATAAGTTTGTGCATCATAATCCTTTTTGTGATGTTGCAAATATGCAAGTATGGAAAAAAAAAGTCCAATTACACTGATATCTGATACCAATATCAGATTATAAAATTTGAGTAGCCCCCCGGGTGTCATGAGCGGGGGTTTTGGATTTCCTTTTTCCAGGCCCCGATTCATAAACGTGGCTGTCCTTCCTTTATTATTTTCTTTGTCTGTTTATTAGCTTGTGTCTTTATTTGTTGTCAGGCATGCTCGGGGCTCCTCTGGGGCTCCCCTGCTCTCTGACAGCTGACTGCCACGCCTCTTCCTCCTGTCAGTGAACAGCTGCTTGTCATTTGTCTTTTCACTCTGCGCACTCACTCACTTACTTACACACCTGCATTCATTTAGTTCATCTACATTTTCTCATGCACACACACACATACATTTACATGCATCTTTCAGCACACGCACTCATCTGTCCTCACTCTCCTCACACCGGTAATCACTTTGGTTCATTATGTTGGAAGTACTATATCCTGTCAGTTCTCCTGTTACCCGTCGGTTCATTGGATGTCATCCCCACTCCTGAGTAGGCCACTCAGTAGAGTCATCATTTGTAAGTACTCTGCCCACCATTCTGCCGGGAGCATTTCCTCATCTCTATTTGCAATTTTTTTCCACTACCTAGTCCTGACCTGGGAGCGCATGGGGCCAGCCTTCCTTCCTTCCTCCATTGTATCCAATGAACCGGAGGGTGCAGTTGAGTAGTCCTGTGTTGTTCTGTGTGTTCATTGGACCCTTCTGTCATTTTTGTTTTCGTGTGCAAATGAATTGCACTCAACATTTTCCTGCGTTGGATTTTCATCTCCTTTTTCTACATGCGTTGCGTTTTACGCACGCATATGACAGAATGAACTGGCCCAAGTAAGAAGATTCATGGAAGTGTTGAGTGTTGTCTCGTTTTTATCATATTGTCTGTGCTTTCTCTTCAATCAGAACTTGTCACGGACTACTGAAGCAACATGTACTAAGCCGTCTAGAGGATGCTTTCTTCAAGACGCAGGGGCAGTGTTCACCTGAGGAGGTTCGTGCGGCCCGGGACACCGCTGCGGAGGTATTGGAGTCGTGTCCCGACCTCCTGTTTCAGGTTCAGGTTACTTTATTTGTACCCGTAGGTAGATTTGTTTTGCAGTCTAGTGACATCCATATTTGCAAGCCACAATTACATTCAACATAGACACAAACACAGGCACACATGAAGCTGACTATAAACATGATAAAAATACTTAAGGCTCCATCAATCAGGGTATAAAGACAAAGAGATGAGAGAAAAACCAGAGATAAGAGAGAAGGGTCATATTAAAAAGTTAAAGACTAGTCAAAGAGGTTAAAAACTCAAAGGTCTAAAACCCAATAAAAGATTTAGAACCCAAATAAAATCCTACAAAAATAAGTAAATATAAAATGGAGTTAATAAATAGGTACCTAAATTATGTGCAATATATTGTTACAACTTGTTCAACTCTTTGACAGTAGCAGGAACAAAGCTGTTTTTGTAGCGCTGGGTTTTGCTTTTTGGGACAGCAAACCTCCGTCTTGAGGGAAGAAGCTGAAAGTTGCAGTGCAAAGGGTGGGAGTCATCATTTAAAATGGAGGTAGCAATCCTCTGTACCTGTCTGGTGTACAGGGATGTCAGGCTCAGCTGTGACTCGCCAAGCAAACGACTGGACCATCTAACTACCTGATCCAAGGATTTCCTCTGTTTCAGTTTTGTCTGACCAAACCATGACACTAAAGAAAAGGATAAAACGGATTCAATAAAAGCCCGATAAAACATTGTCATTATGGTTCGGTCAATTTGGAAGCATGCAAGTTTCCTCAAGCAATGCAAATGTTGCTGACCCTTTTTGCACACCTTTTCACAGTTCTCTTCAAACTTTAAATTACTATCAATAATCGTCCCAAGATATTTGTAGGATTGTACACATTTGGTGGTCTGACCGTTTAGTACGGTGACTTTGTGCCTGGGAGTTTTCCTCCTAAAGTCAATCATATCTTCAATTTTTGTCGTATTCAGCTGCAGGTAGGAATTGTCACCATGGGTTGAGATGCCGTCTCGGCACTCAGCCCATGTTTTCCCTCATCCCTGCTTCCCATTGAGCAGCGTCTCAGCTGGCCCCCAGCTGGCAGCATTATGGACGGCTGGGGCCAATTAGTCTTCATCAGCTGGGGCGCTGCCAATGAGGATAAATAGGAGCAGCCTCGATGACTTGGGGCTGCGACATAAACACATTGCTAAGCTGAAGCCCCTTCGTCTGGTGTCAGCTTATACTCCTCTTGCAGCATTCCTGTGTTTGTATCCCGCTGTGAGTATGTACGTCTTGCTACCCCCACGTCCGGTACGAGCTGCTTACCTCTGCGCTGTGCAACCTTGTGAGTGTACCTCTGCATGAGTATCTATGCTTTCCTCATCCCTTCCCCTTTACCCTGAATAAAATATCACGACTCACTGGCTTGTCCCTGGCTCTGATTGCCCGGCTCCCTAGAGCCGGATATGACAGTATGTCGCAGCCAGAAGAGTTGCCGGCGGCCGTGAGTCGCTGTAGAAATGTACCTTTCTGTCCGGGTGTCAGCGCTGCTAGCATGCCGTTTCCCAGGAGTCACTTCCGGCGCCAGGGCGACGAGCTGAGGTCCATCTCGGAGGCTGGCGACGGGACGCTCTTCACCCTGCACGACGCCTCCAACGCAAGACGCTGGCATCCGGGCCGTGCTGAGGAACTCCTGGACTGTCACCCTCACTCTCTGTACCATCTGGAGGACAGTGCCAGGATAGACGCTGCAGGTACACAGCGAGAGAAGCTCCACGGGGTGGATGGAAATCCCGGCAGGGAGTCGAAGTGGGCGACGTCTTTCCCCGCTTCGGAGTCCCGTTCCTGCCGCCATTCCAGTCCGGGAGTTCGCGCCAACCAGACGACTTCCCCCGACCTGCGCCACGTCACTCGGGATTCCCTTCAAGGAGCCGCAGCTGACAGCAGTTATGTCCGGGGTCGAGTGGCTGTCGCGAGCTCTACTGTGTTTCCTGTCACCACCTTCAGGCATGTGGCGGCGGCAGGGAGATTGATGGTGTGGACTTCAGGGCGACGAAGCTTTCCCGTGCTCGGCGCCTTCCTCGCCTCGTTCTCTGATCTGGAGCGGCGAATCCTGGGTTTCCCCCTCGCTTCGTTCCCCGGGAATAGCCGCCATCACATCGCCGAGTCACCTCTGCACGAACCTCGTCCGGATCCAGTTCTGGGTCATCGTCAGGACCGTTCCTCCCATGCAGCTGTCATCCCTTCGCCTCGTCAGTGTGGAGACTCTACAGCCTCGTCCCTTGAGCCTCGTTCCCCCGCTGTCATTCCTGGACATTCGGGCTGGCTCACCCCGGCTGTTTTCCCCTCCTCCTCGACGCGCTTCCTGACTGCTGTGTGTGCCTGGAATCCCGGCCTGGTGAGCTCTCTGCTGGAGACAACGTGAGCGATCCTCAGACTAACTCCCGGGGGGTCCTCCGTTATCGCCGGGCGGGGAGAGGAAGAAGCAGAATCCACTACAGCAGGCGATACTCAACCTCCAGGGGGCAGGCAAGTCATTGTTTTTTCACACCTGCTTAACGATTTGCTCTGTCACATCCCTGGAGGAGAAGTTCAGGGTTCGCAGCTCCCTGAACTCTCCCCACCTGCTGTAACTTGTATTCCTAATCCAGCATCCTCTGTGTCTCTCTCCGCCGAGCGGTCCCCGGCTCCGGGTCAACGTGGTGGGATATGGAGAGGGCCTGTGGTTCCGCAGCTACGTTGCGGATGGAGGAGGGGGACTGACTGCTGCGTGGAGTCTACGCCGACGATTGAGCGTTCCCGGGTCTCCACGGAGGAGCGGTCCGGTGGGACGAGATTCTTCTGGCTTCACGCCGAGTGGATCGTCGGCGGGGTTACCTGAGCTGGAGGGATCTCAAGCTGCGCTGACAATCGTGCTGGCTGCGGGGCCCGACGCGGCTAGATGGGAGCCTGACAACGACCTCCTGACGACGGATCCTGGATCTTCGTAGTCCTGGACGGCGTCAGAACCCGAGATCAGGCGAGTGCTCTCCTTTCTTTTCTCTCTTTTTATCCCCGAGCACTTCAGCCTATCTCCAGGGGAGACGAGCCGGGTGCAGCCGTCCGCTGCGTCTGAGCTCGTCTCGCCGGGTTCTGGCGCTGCCGGTGATCCTGATCCCGGTTCTGTTTTCTCTTCTGAGCCTTCTTCCAGGGTCACCGGCAAGGAGTTGCTGTTCCTCGTGGTGCTGGAGGGTCCGGGTTCAACGTTGGAGGTCGGTTCTGGTGCAGTATTCAACGTGGGTTCACCCGAGACCCAGTCGGGGTCCAACGTGGGTTCGCCTGAGGCCCGATCGGGGTCCGACGTGGGTGCTGCCCCAGTATTGTCCAGGTCCGGTGAGGAGGTGGCCGTTTTCCTGCGGCCTGACGCCCGCCGCCCTCGTCATCGGCTCTCCCCAGAGCCTCTTCCACCGGGATCCGCTCTGATCCTTCGCCCGTCTCAACGGTCCTGGTGGTTGAGTGATGCGGGTCGACGACCCGACCCACAGAACTTTCGGTTCGGTGATCTGGTTCCCCCCACTGGTCTGTGTTTCCCTCTGGGCAGCCTGGTTCGGCTGCCGGTGGACTGGATTCCTGGGATCTGGGTCCAGAGTTCACCGTCCGAACACTTCTCTTCCCCTGATTCGCCAGCTGGACAATGGGCGGGGAGATCTCCGGAGCCATCTCGGCCATTTTTGGACTCTGCCTGCCATTCACCTCGGGTGTCACTTTTTCTTTTGTTAAGGTCACTCGGGTGTAATGTTTTGTCCTGTTGGTGGATTCGTTTTTATAGTGCTGTGTTTTCCATCGCTCATGCTCAGCATTTTACTTTTTGTGCCATGTTTTTAGCCTCGTTTTTTGTATTGTACAGTTATGTTTTGTTTTCCGTAACACCATGCTCTGCAGTTATCCATTTATTCCAGTCACTTTCATTTCTTTAGGTGACTGGGTATTTATATATTCGTGTGTGTGGGTTTTTCTTTGCCTGCACTCAGTATTTCTTTTTTGTCCTGTTGGTTCATTATAGAGTCATGTGCCTTGTTTTCCGTAACACCATGCTCTATAATTGTCATTTGTTCCAGTCACCCTCACTTTTCTTGGTGACTGTGTGTGTATGTACTTAAATTAGCGCTGTGTATAGGTTCCCCTTTATTTAACCGTACTCAGCATTTTTTGCCCTGTACCTTTTTGGTGGTTCTTTTTTCCTTGCTCTGGGTCACGCATGGTTGGTACTCTCTGGGTAGTATGTAACCGGCGTGCTGACCCAGTTCTTCTCCCCATCTGTACCTGGGTTAATTATTCTGTTTTGTCAGTATTGTATTTGGGTTTTTCTTTCCCGCTACCCTACATTGCTCCATTGGTGTTGTCCTTCCCTTGGCTTCTTCCCCTCCGGTCCACCTCCCTTCCTCCCACCCTAGGTGGGGGGGGGGGGGGGCTGGGATGTTCCTGGTCGTTCAGGAGCCCAACCTTGAGGGGGGGGCTCTGTCACCATGGGTTGAGATGCCGTCTCGGCACTCAGCCCATGTTTTCCCTCATCCCTGCTTCCCATTGAGCAGCGTCTCAGCTGGCCCCCAGCTGGCAGCATTATGGACGGCTGGGGCCAATTAGTCTTCATCAGCTGGGGCGCTGCCAATGAGGATAAATAGGAGCAGCCTCGATGACTCGGGGCTGCGACATAAACACATTGCTAAGCTGAAGCCCCTTCGTCTGGTGTCAGCTTATACTCCTCTTGCAGCATTCCTGTGTTTGTATCCCGCTGTGAGTATGTACGTCTTGCTACCCCCACGTCCGGTACGAGCTGCTTACCTCTGCGCTGTACAACCTGTGAGTGTACCTCTGCATGAGTATCTGTGCTCTCCTCATCCCTTCCCCTTTACCCTGAATAAAATATCATGACTCACTGGCTTGCCCCTGGCTCTGATTGCCCGGCTCCCTAGAGCCGGATATGACAGGAATCCTCACACCAGTGAACAAAATCATCAACTACTGGGCCGTGGCCACTCTCACCATCCTGGAGGAGAATGACAATAACTGAATCATCAGCATACTTTATAATGTGTCTGTCATGTCTGCTCCGACACATGTTTGTGTACAGGATGAAGAGTAGTGGTGACAACACACACCCCTGAGGAGAGCCAGTAGAAGAGCACTTTAGGTCAGACAATGTACCATTGACCCTTACTCTCTGCGTCCTGTTGGTTAAGAAATCCAGAATCCAACCCACCAGATTATTGCTCAAATCAAATTGTTGCAGGAGCCTTTCAACTAAAATATGAGGTTGGATTGTATTAAAGGCGGAGGAAAAGTCCACAAATAAAAGCCTGGCATGTGTTCCATTAAAATCCAGGTGTTTAAAAAGCATGTTAAACAGAGTGACAGTGGCGTCCTCCACTCCTCTGAGGCCTATAGGCAAACTGCAGAGGATCCAATGCATGCTCAGTCTGCTTTAGGACCTCACATCTGACCAGTTTTTCAAAAATTTTCATTAAAATTGAAGTCAAAGCAACTGGTCTAAAGTCGTTTACTGTTTTAGGACAGCTGGATTTGGGAACGGGAACAACCACGGCATTTTTCCAGATCTTGGGCACATGTTGTGTCTGTAAGGACTTATTGAAAATGTAATGAAATACAGGACTCAGTTCATGTGCACAGGACTTTACCAAGCGCCCACATATATTATCAGGGCCCTGACTTTTGTTCACTTTTACAGTGCAGAACTCCCTTTTAATATCCTGCACCTCAGTATTAAAGTGCTGATTGTCTTTGAGTTTCTGTTTCAAATCTTGGGTTTCTGTGCTAAAATCAAAGGAGTCAAAATGACCATAAAAACAATTAAGAGCATTAGCCAGCTCTGTGTCTGAATTAAAACCATCTAAGAACACACGATTACTGTGCTCTGAAGGCCTGCAATAGTTTTCATGCTGGCCCAGGCTGAACCAAGTTTCTTTGTTGCCATCTTACTTTCCAATTCTGATTTATAATTCTGTTTTGCTCTTAAAATTTTGGCCTTCAGCTCTTTTGTGGCAACCTGTAGCTCAGAAACAGACCCCTGTTTAAAGGCAAGTGCTTTCCTCTGTAAGCAGGATTTAACTGATTTTGTAACCCATGGCTTGTTGTTGGGATATATTTTGACACGTTTACGTGAAACGATCATATTTTTACAGAAAGCCATGTATGAGCATGTGACGTCCACCAAAGAGTCCAAATCATCTCAGCAGGACAGTGTGAACACCTCCCAGTCCGTACGGTTAAAGCATTCCTGGAGGCAGTGCACTGAATCCTCTGTCCACACCTCTATGTCTCTGGTCTCCACCTTGCCTCTTCTGAGAGCAGTTTTATGTGGGCAGCAAATGTACACAGTTGTGATCTGAGGATCCTAAAGGAGGCAGGGGGAGTGATTTATAGGCCCGCTCTATGGATCCATAGCACAGGTCCAATGTCTTTTTTTCGCCTGGTTGGGCAGGACACATACTGATAAAAGTTTTTAAGTGTCTTCTTGAAAGAAACATGGTTAAAATCCCCAAGAATAAAGTTTGGCGCCTCTGGAGAAATTGACTGCAGCCGCTGTACCACATCAAAGATGGTGCTGGAGGCGGAGTCAGCGTCTGCCCTCGGGTGAATGTACACAGTCGTGATGAAAAGCTGGGGGAACTTGTGGGGCAGATAAAAGGGGCGTAGCGATACGGACAGAAGCTCCACATCGGGTGTACAGATGCGCTCTCTGACCGTAACAGATGTACAGTACTGTTTATTAATGTATAAACATACGCCGCCCCCCTGACGTTTCCCCGTTACCGCTTCCTGCCGATCCGAGCGGAGTGGGGCTCCAAAGCCGTCAATCCACAGGTCCGCGTCCCGGTTATGCGCAGTAAGCCAAGACTCCCGTTAGGCCACGACACAGCAGTTCTTGAAGTCCTTCTGGTAGCGTACATTCCCTTGAATTTCATCCACCTTGTTCCTCAGAGATTGTACGTTCCCAAAAATCATGGAAGGAAGAGGAATGTTACCAAACTGACATTTCCTCAGGCGTAATTTCACGCCTCCACGCTTTCCGTGCCTTCTTCTCTTGTCTCTTTTCACCGCTGTTTTTCCCAGAGTCGGCCGACATCCTACAGTCCATCTTGGCTCTGCCGCGTGAGGAGCCCGGGAGGGATTCCCCAACGCTGAAGCCGCCACCGACACGCAGGAAGTGCTCGCAGTGGAGGAGGTTCTCCTCTCCCTGCAGCTCTCCCGCTCCAGCCCCGCCACCGTCTCCTGGCCCCGGGTCCGTTCTACTCACAGAGTGACGCAGACTGGCTAGGAACAGAGACTGGTTCTGAGACTGGCCTGGGAGGAACAGAGACTGGTATTATTGGCTGATATCGATCACCTTAAGGAAGAGGAACGGGAAAGCCAATCTAATGACGGACCAGTTTCCTCCATGGGAGACTGGGAGGAACGTAGACTGGCGTGGCTGGTGGAGATTGATCGCTGTTTGGAGGAGGAAGAGCTTGTAGTGGAGCCGTCTTTTTCTTCTGCCGCTTCGCCAGCTGTCACCTCATCCTCTACGCTCTCCACCTTGGCGGATGTAAAAAATAGGTTTCTTCCCGACTTCACCTGCCTCCGTGCTCAATGGGGAGCCATTTCTGCAGCCAACTGAGGGGCCCAGGACCGCTATGGACATGGAGTGGGATGAGAGTGATATTGACGCCACTGGAGACAACATGGACCTGATGAACAGGCAAGTTCCCTCTCATATTATTTTTACAAATAATGAACAGTCTTGCCTGATCCCTGGTCTAGAGACTCAGGTCTTGCAGTCCCCTGAGCTCTCACCACCAGTGGTGTGTGACACCCCCTCACCCATTCCCTCCGTGTTTTCTCTGTGTGCCTCTCTGAGCTCACTGGTTCCTGAACCAAGTCGCCTGAGGGAGAAGAAGCCTGCGGAGGGTCCTACCCCAGGGTCGGGGGTGAGGCAGCTCCCAGCCGCCACGCCGGAGGAGTTGCTGGTGTGGGATATCTCACCCAGGGGTTTGAAGACTGCTTTGACCATCATGCCTGCTGCGAAGGCTGCCGCAGTGGAGTTGGAGGCTGAGCCCAGCTCTCCATCTTCGCCCGGATCGTCAGAGTCCTGGACGATGGTAGAGCTTGCACTAAGGCAAGTGCTCTCCTTTGTTTTTCTCCTTTCAATTATTGAGCATTGTTGCCTAGCTCTTGGTGAGGAGAGCCAGGCGCAGCTGACTGCTGCATCTGAGCTCTCCTTGCTGGGCTCTGCCGCTGCCGGCAACCCTGACCCTTCTTCCTCTCCATCCAAGTCCTTTTTGCAGGGTCACCGGAGAGAGTCCAACACTGCCAGACAAGTCTGAGGATCCAGGCTCGCCGCTGGAGGTCACCGTGGGTCTGGTCTTCCCTGCCAAGGAGGTCATTGTGGGTGCACTGCTCCAGCCTAGGGTGCCCGTAGTCGACCGCCTCCTGGCTCGGGTGCTCAAACAGGTCAGCTGGCCCATGGTTAAAGCAGTGTTGGGGTCGGCAGTGGCCTAGCCGGGTCCCATCATGGGTGCTGCAGGGGTCCAGCTGGACTTCACTGTGGGTGCAACCATGGCTCGGTTGGGGTCCACCGTGGGTGCAACACAGGCCCAATCGGGGCTCACCGCGGGAGCAATGAGGCCCCGGGAAGGGGTCACCGCTGGTGCAGCTCTGTCCCAAGCCGGGACCGCCGCGGGTGCAGCCTTGTCCCGGACTCGGACCATCGCGGGTGCTGCTGCCCTCCAGTTCCCTACCACTGGGAGCATAATGTTTTTTTCCCCCGTCAGCCGTGGGTCTCCCTGTAGAGAGGCTACCGCCCAGTCCGCTTTTCTCAGACTGGTAGCTGAAGTATCCTGGCCAGCCACCTGATGTTCTGTGCCATTGGGTTAGGTGGCCAAATTTTCCTGGCAGGCCACCTGACCTGTTTCTCTAGATGGTTCGGCCTGTCGGGGATGCTGGTAGGCCACCTGAATGGCCCCATTATCCGGACTGGGGGGTCTGGGACTCTGGTCGAACCCCCTGAACTTTGAAATCTTTAGTTGTGGGGGGGGGGGGGGGTGCTTGCCTTGGTTCTGGGGTGGGAGATTCATTGCATTATGAGTTATTGTATGTTTGTTGTTTCCCTCTTGGCCTGTTCCCCCACCGCCCACCCTGGGAAGTTTGGTAGTGCCTCCGGGGAGGGGGAGATCCTTTTTTTTTTTTTTTTGCTATTGTACTCTGGTTTCTCCTCAGGTGTCTAGAATCCACCCATTGGGGGGGGGGACTCTGTCATGAGTGGGAGTTTTGGATTTCCTTTTTCCAGGCCCCGCTTCATGATGTGGCTGTCCTTCCTTTATTTTCTTTGTCTGTTTATTAGCTTGTGTCTTTATTTGTTGTCAGGCATGCTCTGGGCTCCTCTGGGGCTGCCCTGCTCTCTGACAGCTGACTGCCATGCCTCTTCCTCCTGTCAGTGAACAGCTGCTTGTCATTTGTCTTTTCACTCTGCGCACTCACTCACTTACACGCCTGCATTCATTTAGTTCATCTACATTTTCTCGTGCATGCACACATACATTTACATGCATCTTTCAGCACACACACTCATCTGTCCTCACTCCCCTCACACCAGTAATCACTTTAGTTCATTATGTTGGAAGTATTTATATCCTGTCAGTTCTCCTGTTACCCGCCGGTTCATTGGATGTCATCCCCACTCCTGAGTAGGCCACTCAGTAATCATTCATAAGTACTCTGCCCACCGTTTTACCGGGGGCATTTCCTCATCTCTATTTGCCCTTTTTTTTTTTTTTTTTTCCACTACCCAGTCCTGACCTGGGAGTGCGTGGGGCCAGCCTTCCTTCCTCCATTGTATCCAGTGAACCGGAGGGTGCAGTTAAGTAGTCCTGTGTTCTTCTCTGTGTGTTCATTGGACCCTTCTGTCATTTTTGTTTTCGTGTGCAAATAAATTACATCCAACACTTTCCTGTGTTGGATTTTCATCTCCTTTTTCTACATGCGTTGTTTTACACACGCATATAACACCGGGGTACATTCATTTTTGTAAAAGTAGCCCTTATTTAGGTTGGAGACCACTGCTGTAAAGAATATTAACACCTGGGCTCAGGAACACTTCAGAAAACCATTGTCAATTAAGTTCAAAAGCCAGCATCTGTGATAGTATGGGGGTGTATTAGTGCCCATGGCATGGATAACTTGCACATCTGTGAAGAAACCATTAGGTTTTGGAGCAACATATGCTGCCATCCAAGCAATTTCTTTTTCAGGGATGTCCCTGCTTATTTCAGCAAGACAATGCCAAGCCACATTCTGCACGTGTTACAACAGTGTGGCTTTGTAGTAAGAGTATGGGTACTAGACTGGTCTGCCTGCAGCCCAGACCTGTCCCCCAGTGAAAATGTATGGTGCATTATGAAGGGCAAAATACGACAACGGAGACCCCAGACTGTTGAGCCACCAAAGTCATACATCAAGCAAGAATAGGAAAGAATTCCGCCTACAAAACTTCAACAAATAGTGTCCTCAGTTCCTAAATGTTTATTGAGTGTTATTAAAAGGAAAGGTGATGTAACACATGCCCCTGTCCCGACTTTTTTGGAACGTGTTGCAGACATTAACCTCCTAAGACCCAAACTCTTGCATGGCATGCATTTTTAATTGCATATGTGGACGCCAGGTCCTAGGAGGTGTGCATATTTAAAAAAAAAACAAAAAAAAAAACAGTAAAGTTTATTTGAACATTAAATATCCTGTCTTTGTAGTGTATTCAAATAAATATAGTTTGCAAATGATTTTTAAATCATTCTATTTTGTTTTTATTTAGAATAGGTTTTATTGTCATTGTACAGTTGTACAGCACAATGAAATGTTGAAAGTAAATGTGCATTAAATTGTACATTTACTGTCCCGACTTCACCAGAATTGGTTGCACAGTAAATATTTTGTTTAAATTGCCCTTTAAAATTGCCACAATTCATTTAAATGACAAGCAGTATGTGTAGTAAGTACTTATCTATGTCTGTTGGTCACAGAGACAGCCTCTTAATTATTTCATTTCCTCCATAATTTTTTTTTTTCAATTTGTCATCTGCTGCTGGTCTCATTCATGTGTGTTATGGTCATAATTACAACGCTGTGGTCCTCATTTGAATACATACTCACATTTACCTCTTCAAAGTCAAAACTACTGCTAAGATCCATTGTTGTAATTGTTGACAGAAGAGGGGTTTAAACATTGCTAGAAAATTACTTCAAGACTTGTTTTAAGGCATTTACATCTAGAGTTTTTTGATTAATTTCTCAACATGTTAATTCACTGGGTTCGTGAACCTACATGTTGCCCTTTAAGGCAAGTATTTTTAAAACACTCAAACCTTTACGTATTATACTTTTGACATTTAAATACACAAAAAAACCAACCAGCATGAGTTTAGCACAGAAAGCAAATCATACCTTGACAAACAGTGTAGTCTGGACATACAGGACCTACAGCCAGAGGCACAAAGTGCAAGAGTGTCACAGGAAGAACAGGAGATTTTAAAAAAGAAATCCACCTTATTCCTGAGGGTGCCGCTGTAGGAACGATTATGGATGGAACTTTCGGTTTCGGCTGCTGCAGTGTTAAATCAGTCAGTTTGAGTGGAGTAGCAAGGGCATTTAAATTGCGTTTTTAAAAGTTTTTCAAATTCATTTTAATGTATAGTCCACATGTTTTCCACTCAAGTGGCAGCTAATTTCAGCTCTTCTAGTTTTTGTATTTTTTTGAATGTTTTGGCTCAGTTCTGGTACTTGTTGCTGGTGTTCGTGGTTGTGCCAGATTGGATAAATGGAGGCTTCTCATCACACGGTGACAGACGACATCGAAGCACGGTGTTGTGGCGTACATTTGCTTTAAGGTAAATTTGATTATGTCCAACATATTTTAACAAAATGCAGCCGACTTTATTGCGGTGGAGACATTGATATATGTGACCCGTGCTGTCAAAATGAGTCAGAATGTGCACCATGTCATTACGAGCTACAGGCACGAGAAGTCATAAATCATGACTCTTTCTTTGTTTGGTAGCGGCAAAGTCCCAGGAACCCCCCCCCCCCCCCCCCCCCATGAGTGTCTGGTATTATTTGAAAGCTTAGAAATTGTACTTTGTAAAAATACCTGTTTTTGCGGAAGACATAATTGCGGACCGATCAAACGCGAGTTTTCAACCTGGCTAAAATATAAACAAATCATCTTTTTCTGGGTCAGTTTTTGCACACTACTTACAAATTAAATATAATTTTGAAGGTCTTTCAATACAGAATATGGAAATAACGTTACATCAGTTTTGAAAATGTCCTCATAGTGACTCATTTTTCCAGCAAGGGTCATTTGTTTACATTGTTAGCGTCGTAGCAGCAGCGCTAACTAACGGAGCTACTGTGTACGAGGCCACTTTTTAAGGGCATCTTTTCATCCCTCGATAGTGGTGGGAAGTGGTATGATTATGTTACTGTTTTGAGGTGCAAGAGGCCATGTTCCCGCATTCCTGATGCCGAAGTCATTGTTTTTTTAACAAGGAAAAGTGTCCCGTTTCAGTGACAATATGTTCTAAACTAGTACCGGAGGTTGCTACTGTAATTCACGCAAGGCATCATGGGGCCTAGGAATAAGGTGGATTAAATATTTTAATAAGACAAAGGAGAAAATCAGTTAATTAAGGCAATAATAAAGAAGAACCAGTGGAAAAAAAGCTAAGAAGCAGCAAACATGAGCTGTGTAATGGAAAATACCCCCTCCTCTCAACACAAGTTTTTACTGTGTGTGAACTCAAATTAAAAACTCAAAAGCTCTGAGGAACAGATCCGGTCTGGTCATCTGTCTGATGCAGCTGTGGTGATGTGAAACAACAGACTTACCCACACAAGCTGGGGCCTCCGCTCTGAAGCCTGACTGACACTGACACAAAAAGCTTCCGGGAGTGTTAACACACACATTTCCCAGCTCATGGCGACACTGCTCCTCAAAGCTGCACTCATCCACATCTACACAGAAGAGAAATCAAGACTACATCTATAAACAGGAGGATGAGCAGACATTAGTGCATCAAAGTCAATCACGTAACCAATGCTGACCAACCGCCTAGCCAAGTTAATGCTAACAGCGCTCAATGTAGCATCTCGGCGAAAATATAACAAAATAAGTGAGAATAGCACAAGATATATTATCAGCCGTGGATTAGCAAACCAGGTGGAAACAGTGATATCTACTAGGGTGACTAAAATCTGAACAAAATGATAATATAAACCACACTTGGTAAGCTAACTTGTTAACTGACTGTTGTCTACATGAATGACAGCTAACCTGGCCAATAATACAGCAGCAGGTGGGAATCAAGGATGCGCAAGGCTGGGTTTACTCTGCTGAAAAAAACAGCATAGACCAACAAAGAAAACCCAGCATAGACCAGCATTTTTGTGCTGGTCTATGCTGGTTTATGCTGCTGGTCTATGCTGTGTTGGTGTTTGGTGTTTGTTTAGCTGGTGGACCAGCTGTTATGTCCATAACTGGGCAGACAATGAGTAGGCTGGAAGTGCAGTAGAACATAGCTTTATTAGATGAACCAACAGTATAACAGGTGCTCCGTACAAGTCAGTGGGTCAACGGCAAAAGAGACTACGTCCCTTCCGCCCTGGCCCTTTATACCCCAGGTGATGCCACCACCAGAAAGGTGGGCCGTCACCTCCCACTACACCCAGGGTGCCACAGCCGCCATCTTACTACACTACATTCCATCCCCACCCCACCCCCCCGTAGAAAAATCCAAGCATACCAATTAGGCCCTCCCAAATCTGTAATTCGACTCATGCACTAAAACACAGAATATACAATATATACAATTCTATCCATGCACACAAAATAACTAGAGGGGCCAGGTGGACTGCTGGCTCACCTCTACGTGGCCAGGTGGATTATTCTGCCGCTTTAATCACCATAGTCCAAAAGAAGAAAAAAATAGCCGTGTTCCCAAAACTAAATCAATCCTAGCACAATATATATGTACATACAATCAAACATTTCTAACACAATAAACTATAACAGGTAACATATACATTCACTCTCTTATTGCCCCCCCAACACATCCACCCCATAACCCAGGCACATCACAACAATTCCAAACTAACAGTGTTGGGTACTTTTTTTTTTTTTTTTAAGCACAGGGCAAGCACACAATAAGTAAAGCAAAACATATTAACTCAATGACTTGGGGTCATAAAACCAAAATACACATTAATAAAGTCACCCCCAGTCATTTTACAGACCCGGTGGAAGGGCCACCCCTTGGATTTCCATCTGGTGGATCCCGACCAGAGCGCCTCCGCTCCTTGGCTTCTGGGGATGAGATGCGCCGGAGTCCCCTCTTCTCCACACACCACAGCTCGTTGGGGTGTCTCCACGAGTCATCAGACAGCTTTAGATAGCCATCTTCCTGGGCAGCCATCACTCTCAACCGCCCCTGTCCATCATGTTGTTTCCTTTTCTCATGGGTCCCCCTCAGCCAAGCCTCTCCTCTGGGCTGAACCTCGTCCATGACCCGTAGTGGAGCATGACTCAGCTTCAAATGCCTCCGACGTCTAATCTGGACTTCTTCTCTGGGTCGCACCATTCCTCTGACCTGGTCTGAAGCTCCCGTTGGCCCCCAGTGTTGCTAGGAGGCACATCATACTACCGTGCTGGCCGGTCCTGCCCCGCTCTCTTTCATTTGGCACGTCGGCAAGGCCACTGTAGTTCCTTGCTTCTCATGATCCTCAGGCTGCACTACAGAAGCAGAGAGTGCTCGCAATTCGGCTCCATCTGTCATCGCTGGCGTCCCACCGTACTGTCCAGTTCCCACACCAAGGGCAACGTGGACACTGGTACCGGAACCTTCCTGCGACGAGCCATGGTGAGTCTCGTCCTGATCCTTCCCCAGACTACTAGGCCAGTCAGTGTCCCAAACTGCATCATCTTCCACATATGGGGCAGGACAGTTCCACAGGCCACAGCCCGGCCACTCCTCTCCAGCTCAACACCGAAGCTACCTTTCCCGTGTCCACTAACAACGGCACTTCCACACCATCCAGCAACACGTTACAATAAATGTATCCATCTGTGCTCGGAGAGACAGTATGAACAAACGTAGAAGTCACGGATGAGGAATCCGCTCCACGTCTTCGGTCCTCCCACTCAAAATTCCTGCAGGCCCTGACGAAGTGATGCAGGAGACCACACTTGCCACAGCGCTTGCCTTTCGCCGGACACTCTCTTGCCTTGTACCGGTGCCTCATGGACCCACAGTCATAACACCTTGATGAACCCAGGGCGGATCTAATTCTTACAGCAGCAGCGTACTCTTTTTCATCCTCACTGTCCTCGCTATTCGGGTCCACAGCCAGCGCCTTTATCCGTGGTTCCATGTGCCCCAGCGGACTTCTCTCTCCCAAATTCTTTGATAGTTTCTCTGCAAACTCGAACTGTTGGGCTATCTCGACAGCCGTGGCTAACGTCATCTCACCCGTGTGTATCAGGAGCCTTGATCATGCTGCTGAACAGAGGATGTGCTCCGCCAATTGATCACGGATCATTTCATCCTCTAAAGCTCCAAAATGGCACTCCACCACCAGCTGACGCAGATCTGCGACGAACTGCAGTACTGACTCTCCATTCCGCTGGCGGCACTGCCGAAACTGAATTCCTTTGACTGTGACATTTTCCGGGGCATGAAAGTAGTGTGCCATTAGCCCCACTACGTCGTCAAAGCTATGACTAGCACCCAGTGTGCTGAGAATTCACTGACCCTCCATGCCAAGACTGGACTAAAATGATTCTCGCACGCAGTTTTTCCAACTCACCAAGGTCCAGAGCCACAAGATAGTTTTGGAAGGCCGCGTACCACCTCTCCCAAGGAACGTGCGGCTTGCCCAGGACCTCCAGAAACGGCCGCAAGCAGGAAAAAACCCTCTCCATACCTTTTACCTCGTCCCCAAATGTTATGTCCATAACTGGGTAGACAATGAGTAGGCTGGAAGTGCAGTAGAACATAGCTTTATTAGATGAACCAACAGTATAACAGGCGCTCCGTACAAGCCAATGGGTCAACGGCGAAAGAGACTATGTCCCTTCCGCCCTGGTCCTTTATATCCCAGGTGACGCCACCACCGGAAAGGTGGGCCGTCACCTCCCACTCCACCCAGGGTGCCACAGCTGCCATCTTACTACATTACACCAGCACTGCAATGCTGGTCCACCAGCTAAACCAACACCAAACCAGCACAGTATGTTGGTATGACCAGCTTTAAAACACAATAAATCATGCTGGTGACCAGCATGCTGGTCCACGCTGGTTTTTCTAGAAGCTATGGAAGTAATGTCTTGTGGCAAATCCAGAACAGTCAATTTTGCTTTTTGGAGTGAAAAACAATATAAAAGCGGTGAAGATGGCTTCACAAAAGGCATCCACATTCTGGAACAGGCATCCATTTTTGTAAACTTCACTTGTCATCCATCCCCAAATGGTCTCAATGCGATTTAAATCAGGGGAACACACAGGATGGTCCAAAAGAGCGACATTATTCTCCTGGAAGAAGTCCTTCGTCAGACGGGCATTGTGAACTGCAGCATAGTCCTGTTGAAAGCCCAGTCATTACCACACAGATGAGGGTTCTCAGTCAAGGGGGATGCCCACTGCAAAATCTCCGCATAGTCGGACGTTTGATGCCCCTGCACAACCTACAGCGCCATTGTTCCATTGAAGGAAAAACACCCCAGATCATGATGGAGCCTCCTCCACTGTGCTGTGTAGAAAACATCTCCAGTGAGATCTCCTTGTCATGTCAGTAATGTTGGAAATCATCAGAACTGTCCAGGTGAAAGTTTTTCTTGTCGTGTTTAATAAATTTCACAAACTGCAGTCCTGCGCGTGGGTCTCACCTCTCTGCCCTGAGGGGCAATTCATGACACCCTGCAGTTGATTACACCACCTGCAGCTAATCAGAGGAGCCCTTTATATTGGACGGGCTCACTCCACTGCTCACGCCAAGCTAAACTGTGTTTCAACTTATTATGCAAACAGGATTTTAGTGTCATAAACACTCAATTTTTTTGTTTTTCAATGAAACTCATGGATGGTATTGTGTCTCAGGGCTCTTTGGATCACTGATATCAATCTCAGACACCTGTCATAATTAGTTTGCCAGGTGAGCCCAAAAACTACTTAAGAAGGATGTTCCACATTATTAAGCATGCCACTGGTTTCAAGCAATGTAGGAAAGAAAAAGGATCTCTCTGCTGCTGAAAAGCGTCAAATAGTGCAATGCCTTCGACAAGGTATGAAAACATTAGATATTTCACGAAAACTTAAGCATGATCTTCGTATTGTGAAGAAATTTGTGACTGATTCAGAGCACAGACGGGTTTGTGCAGATAAAGGCACAATGAGGAAGGTTTCTGCCAGACAAATTCATCAGATTAAGAGAGCAGCTGCTAAAATGCCATTACAAAGCAGCAAACATGTATTTGAAGCTGCTGGTGCCTCTGGAGTCCCATGAACATCAATGTGTAGGATCCTCCAGAGGCTTGCAGTTGTGCATAAACTTACTATTCGGCCACCCCTAACCAATGCTCACAAGCAGAAATGGTTGCAGTGGGCCCAGAAATACATGAAGACTAATTTTCAAACAGTTTTATTTACTGATGAGTGCTGTGCAACCCTGGATGGTCCAGATGGATGGAGTAGTGGATGGTTGTGGATGGCCACCATGTCCCAACAAGGCTGCAACATCAGCAAAGAGGTGGCGGAGTCATGTTTTCGGCCAGAATCATGGGGAGATTGCTGGTAGGCCGTTTAGGGTCCCTGAAGTTGTGAAAATGACCTCGACAAAGTATATAGAGTTTCTGACTGACCACTTTCTTCCATGATACAAAAAGAAGAACCGTGCCTTCTGTAGCAAAATTATCTTCATGCATGACAATGCACCATCTCATGCTGCAAAGAATACCTCTGTGTCATTGGTCAAATTGTTTTCATTGGGAGGTTTGATCAGTAAAATTTGAATTACGCTTTAATGGTTGATGACTTGAAAATTATACTGTCATTTGCATCGACTATTTAGGAAAATCAGAGCCAAAGATCATATGCATAATAATTTGGAACGCGGTGTACCTCCGCTTCTCACTTAGCCGTGGACCGCTTCCACCCATGATCCACCAGAACCTATGGCAGTAGGTCATTCCAAACTCACCCCTTCTGAGAGACAGTGATGCCAGGATGAGGGGTTGTGCATGTATTGCGGACAGGCTGGTCACATGGTAGCTCAGTTTCCCGAGAAGCCAAAAGGCCTGACCCGTCAGTCGCAGTTGGGGGACTGGCAGGCGGAGCCGAAAAGCTCTCACAACCACATTTTTCATTACCAATCTGTTTAGTGCTCCACACCACTGAGTATGTTGGCACCGCCTTGGTTGATTCAGGGGCTGAACAAAACTTCATCTCCAAGAGTCTGGCAATCCAGTTTAAAATTCCCTGTAGGCAGGTTAATCTACCACTTAGCCTCATTGCCCTCTCTGGCCAGCCCTTTTGCCAGGTCACCAAACACACTGCCCTTCTAGCTGTATTGACCTCAGGTAACCACCATGAACAATTATTTTTTCTAGTTTTCCATATCTCTATGTCCCCAGTTGTCCTCGGTTACCCCTGGTTAAAAGCTCATAATCCTGTTTTTGATTGGTGCAAGGGTGTTATTAGGTCCTAGAGCCCCTATTCCATGGCCTCATGTCTCCAGTCCGCTGCTTGCTCACCCACAATCTCTGTTCAGGCCCCAGTTCTCGAGCCGCAGATCTGTCTAAAGTTCCTTCGGAGTACCATGATTTGGCTCCTGTTTTTAGCAAAGCTAAAGCCCTGTCTCTTCCCCCACATTGATCTTATGACTGCACCACTGAACTCCTGCAGGGGGCCCTACTACCTTGGAGTAGGTAATATAACCAGTCTGTCCCTGAGCAAGCAGCCATGGAGAAATACGTTAAGGAATTGTTGGCTGCCGGTTTAATTTATCCTTCTTCATCAGCTCTGGGAGCAGGGTTTTTTTTCGTGGGGAAGAAGGATGGCTCTCTGCGTCCCTGTATTGATTTTCAAGAGCTTATTAACATTCACAGTTAAAGACAAGTACCCATGCCCCCTCATGAACTCAGCATTTTGATCTGCTCCAGGGGTCCAAAATCTATACCAAACTCGACCTCTGGAATGCATACCACCTTATCAGAATTAGGGAGGGGAGTGATTGGAAGACGGCTTTTAAAATGTATCTTGGTCAATTTGGAATTGTGTTATGCCCTTCTGCCTCACTAACGTCCCAGCTGTCTCCAAGCGTCTGATTAACGATGTGCTCAGGGACTTTCTCAACTTGTTCATGTTTGTGTATTTGGATGACATTCTCATCTTCTCTCGCTCCCTAGAACACCAGATTCATGTCACTATGGTCCTGCAGCACCTCCTGGAGAACCAACTCTACATTAAAGTGGAGAAATGTGAGTTTTACACCACCACCACCACATTCCTCAGTTGTATCATTTCCCATGAACACACTGAACCCGACCCCAATAAGATTAGAGCAGCCACTGATTGGCCTGTCCCCACCTGGCGCAAGCAGCTCCAGCAATTTTTAGGATTTGCTATCTTTTACCGACGATTCATGAGGAACTAGAAAAGCACTCATAGAGCGCATAACTCTGTCAAGGCTCCTTCCGTTTGTCATGGATCACCTCCAAAATTTAATGGGTTTGTGTGTAGGCCTATAGCCACTTGTGGCGAAAATTGATTCAAAGTCTGTCCATCAGTTTTGGAGTATTGTTGCTAACACACTGTGAGAATATAAGAGCCTTGGCTGAGGTATGCATTCTCAGATCATCACCAAAATATAATGGGTTCCTCTCTAGCCCAAGAACCACCTCTGGTGAAAATTTCATCCAAATCCATCCAGTAGTTTTTGTGTAATCCTGCTGCACAAATACAAAGCCCTTGGTGGAGGTATGCACTCTGAGATCATCACCAAAATCTAATCATCTGTTCCCCGTGCCATTACACACCTTTCCTGAAAATTTCATCAACATCCGTTCATCAGTTTTGGAGTATTGTTGCTAACACACTGTGAGAAGATAAGAGCCTTGGCTGAGGTATGCATTCTCAGATCATCACCAAAATATAATGGGTTCCTCTCTAGCCCAAGAACCACCTCTGGTGAAAATTTCATCCAAATCCATCCAGTAGTTTTTGTGTAATCTTGCTGCACAAATACAAAGCCCTTGGTGGAGGTATGCGCTCTGAGATCATCACCAAAATCTAATCATCTGTTCCCCGTGCCATTACACACCTTTCCTGAAAATTTCATCAAAATCCGTTCATCAGTTTTGGAGTATTGTTGCTAACACACTGTGAGAAGATAAGAGCCTTGGCTGAGGTATGCATTCTCAGATCATCACCAAAATATAATGGGTTCTTCTCTAGCCCAAGAACCACCTCTGGTGAAAATTTCATCCAAATCCATCCAGTAGTTTTTGTGTAATCCTGCTGTACAAATACAAACAAAGCCCTTGGTGGAGGTATGCACTCTGAGATCATCACCAAAATCTAATCATCTGTTCCCCGTGCCATTACACACCTTTCCTGAAAATTTCGTCAAAATCCGTTCATAACTTTTTGAGTTATGTTGGTAACAGACAGACAGACAGACAGAAACAGACAGACAGACAAACCCCGGTAAAAACATTACCTCCTTGGCAGAGGTAATTATAGCACCATCGCCCACCCACTCACCACCCTTACTTCAGTGAAAAGTCCCTTTCAGTGGCCTGAACAGGCGAATATGACATTCTCCCTGCTCAAATTCCATTTTTCTGAAACTCCGATCTTGATTCAACCCAACGCAACACGGGAGTTCATTGTTGAAGTGGATGCTTCTGACATTGGGGCAGGGGCAGTCTTATCGCAGCGCTCGGCAGCCGACAACAAAATACATCCCTGTGCATTTTTTTCTCGTCGCATGTCTCCAGCCGAGAGAAGTTATGACGTTGGTGACCAAGAGCTGCTAGCAGTAAAGTTGGCCCAAGAGGAATGGCAGCACTGTCTTGAGGGGGCAGTCCAGCCTTTCCTTGTGTAGACAGACCACAAAAACTTGGAATATATTAGGTATGCTAAGAGGCTCAATCCCCGTCAGGCAAGGTGGGCTCTGTTTTTTGCTAGGTTCCACTTTTCCCTCACCTACAGGCCCAGCTCAAAAAACACCAAACCTGACACCCTTTCAAGCCAGTTTGTGGCTGAGTCATCTGTCCCCAAGGTAGAGACAATTGTCCCTGAGAACATTGTCGTCGGGGTCCTTACCTGTCAAGGTTATTCACTGGCTTCACACGGCCAAATTCTCCTGCCACCCGGGGGTGGCTAGAACCCTCTCCTCACTCCGGCGCTCTTTCTGGTGGCCTTCGATGGATAAGGATGTGCAGGAGTACATTAAAGCCTGTCCCCAGTGCTCCTCCGGAAAGGCCCTAACCACTCTACCTGCCAGCCTGCTTCAGCCTCTTTCGGTCCCCAGCCATCCATCCATCCACATCCATCCATCTTCTTCCGCTTAATCCTTTTTGGGTCACGGGGGGACTGGAGCCTCTCCCAGCCATCCGTGGTCTAATATTGCATTGGATTTCATCACAGGGTTGCCCCTCTCTAACAGACACGCCATCATTCTTACCATGGTTGACAGGTCCTCCAAGCCCGCACATTTTGTGCCTCTCAAGAAGTTACCATCCACCTTGGAGACAGCACATCTCCTGTCCAACTATATGGACATGACTCCACGGCATCCCTGTCGACATTGCATCCAACCGTGGCCCCCAGTTTATTTCTCTGGTGTGGTGGGCCTTCTGTAAATCCATCGGGGCCATGGTCAGTTTCTCCTCTGGCAACCACCTGCAGAACAATGGGCAATGTGAGCGGGCGAATCAAGAGTTGGAGGTTATATTGTGCTGTGTGACAGCAGCGGACCTTTCATCATGGAGCACTTACCTGCCTTGGACAGAATATGCACACAACTCTGCCATCTCTTCTGCCACAGCATTTTCCCCTTTTGAGGCCTCGCTGGGGTACTACCACCTGCTGCTCTCCATCTCTGAAGAAGAGGTGGCGGTCCCCTCCATTGCCGCTCACATTGCTAGGTGCAAGTACTTCTGGAGAGACACCAAAGCTGCCCTGCTCAGGTCTGCCCAGGAGAATTCATGTCGAGCCAACAGGAAGCGGCGTCCTGCTCCCGCGTATACAGTCACCCAGAGGGTGTGGCTGTCAACCAAGAACTTCCCCTGAAAATGGAGTCCTACAAGCTCGCCCCCCGGTTCGTTGGGCCATTTACCATCAAGGCCATTGTCAACACCTCTTCAGTAAGGCTCAACCTCCCAGGTCCACCCCACCTTTCATGTTTTACATATCAAACTGGTATTTGTCAGCTCCCTCTGCCTTCCATCCAATCCCCCACAACCACCCAAGATGGTTGATGGAGACCTGGCTTACGCCATTACACACATCCTGAATGCTCACCGCAGGGGGCGTGGTATCCAGTTCCTTGTTGACTGGAAGGGGTATGGAACTGAAGAGAGATCGAGGCTCCCAAGATCCTTCATCATGGATGATTCTCTGATCCACAATTTCTACCAGTGACACTCAGACAAGCCAAGGATTACGCCACGAGGGATGCTCTCCCTCCTCTCTCTCTCGCTGCGTCAGATCTCGTGCCTGCCTGTATCCTACCTGAGCTTTGCCTGTTTATGCTTGTGAAGTTGTCTCTTGTGCTCTGACGCATGCCCTAGAATCCCGAGCCTGCCTGACAAATTGGAATTGCCCACTTGCTCTGTTTGCCTGTCGTGCTCTGACCATCGCCTGTCTGACCCCCAAACCTGCCTCACGGATCCCAAGTAAGTCGACTTACCACCATTTACCTTCACTGTTTCCTCCACTCCTCTCCCCTGCACTCAGGCCTGCCCAGCCTACCACTGTTACCCTCAGGGGCCCAGCCCAGCTGCTCCCCGTTCCACAGGATTCACCATCTGGCAATCCAGCTTCCCTGCACCAGAAGGTTATCATCAGATGCAAGTTTCACCTTCCAGAGAAACCTGTAAGCACATTTTTCCAATTATCACCTTAATAGGATCTGCCCATTCATATACTCAACACTGTGTCTCTCTCTGACATAGCGAGTCCTACGATCACCAGTAGCGAGTCCTATGATCTTTGATGATGTCATAGTGAGTCCTATGATCTTTTAGCGAGTCCGATGATCGTGATATAGCGAGTCCTATGATCTTTGATGATGTCCTAGCGAGTCCTATGATTGTGATGTCTGCCTTTGATCTTTGATGATGTCATAGCAAGTCCTATGATCTTTTAGCGAGTCCTATGATCATGACAGATACACAGACAGACAGACACAAAGACAGATTTCTTGAATTTTATATAGAGTGATATACAGAGTGATGTGTATGCGGTAGAATTAAGGAAGATATTCTGGTTTTGAAGGAAAATAATTTTGTCTTATTTGTGGTAGATGTGATAAACTGCACTGCACAGATTTCCAAGAAAATGGAAAAAAATCGAAATCATTGTGAAAGCAGCAGAAAAATATCTTGGCATTAAGGGGCTACATTAGGAAGCAGTTGAGGACTTGTTAAGTGAGGGACCTTTAAGTTCAAAGACATCGTGGGCTGGTGGATCAACCGCCAATCAAGTCTAAAAGAAGAAGAAGAAGAAGAATGAGATGAGACGCAGATGCGGACAACAGCTAGAAGAGTAATGAGATGAGATGCAGATACGAGATTAAAAAAGAACGTCACAAAGCTATGAGGAAAATATCATAAAGCTATGAGGAAAACGTCACAAAGCTATGAGGAAAACATCACAAAGCTCTGAGGAAAATGTCACAAAGCTCTGAGGAAAACGTCACCAAGCGATGAGGAAAATGTCACAAAGCGATGAGGAAAACGTCACAAAGCTATGAGGAAAACATCACAAAGCTATGAGGAAAACGTCACGAAGTTATGAGGAAAAACAGACACAGAAAGATATGGAGTGTGTGGCGGTAATGCACCCGTAAGCTGGTTGCCAACCGCCAATCAAATCTAAAAGAAGTATGTGGTAATCCGAGATGAAGTCCCAGCTCCTGGACACAGTCCAAGGACGAATAATTCTTTCACACATAAGGAGTTGTTCAGAACTCCTTAAAAGAACTTATACAGAGATATAGAGTGATGATGATCAAGTCAATGGCGGTAATGCACCTGTAAACTGGTTGCTAACCACCATTCAAATCTAAAAGAAGAAGAAGAAGTACGTGGCGGTAATGCACCTGTAAGCTGGTTGCCAACTGCCAATCAAATCAAGAAGAAGAAACTCATACAAAGATATAGAGTGAAGTACGTGGCAGTAATGCACCTGTAAGCTGGTTGCCAACCACCAATCAAATCTAAAAGAAGAAGAAGAACCGCAGTTGAGGATATAAAGTGAAGTATGTGGCAGTGAGTGATGTTGGTGGCAGTTGCCACGGCCAAGATATATAGAGTGATGATATATAGAGTGAAGTGATAGGGAAGTGATGATATAGAGTGAAGTACGAGGAGATGAAGAAGCATAATGTCTGAAGATAGAGTTGAGGTTTGATTGGACACAGCAATGATGATAGGACTACAGCTCCTGACCAGGTGGAGTGATGATATAGAGTGAAGTACGAGGAGACGAAGAAGAGTGATGTCTGAAGATAGAGTTGAGGTTTGATTGGACACAGCAATAATGACAGGACTTCAGCTCCTGACCAGATAGAGTGATGATATAGAGTGAAGTATGTGGTGGTAATGCACCTGTAAGCTGGTTGCCAACTGCCAATCAAATCTAAAAGAAGAAGAAGAAGAAGTGATCATTGTTAAACACTATACAAATGTTCTCATTTGTGTCTGCTTCCTCTTCTTCTTTTAGATTTGATTGGTGTTTGGCAACCAGCTTACAGGTGCATTACCGCCACGTACTTGGTGTTCACATTATAAGTTCTATAGAAACTGTGTCTGCTTCTGGGTCTGGGTGTCAAACCATGTCAGCACCGTTTTTTTCTTTGTGCATTGTAACACTCTACTTACAAGCTGGTTACGATCCACCAGTGCAAAATGTGAATACTTGTAATTTTTCCCCAATTTTAAGATTTTGATCAGGAGTGTATATATATATATATGGCATCAATATGAAAAGCCTACATCATTTCCTTCTTAAGTTATCACGTTAATAAGATTTAGGGAAAATCCGACCTCTGACGTTGACACCCAAATTTGAACTCATCCAAGATTTTTCTCAGAAACAACTATGGTATTGATTTCAAAAGCCTGCATAAACTCTTTCTGCAGTTATTGTGTTTACAAGGCAAGTGTTGATGTTGCTGCCCACCTGCCCACCTTTTCAAAGGCTGAGGGGTAAAAACTGAACTATCCCTTTAAGTTGGAAAAACTGGCTTTTCCAATGACAAGCTTAGAGCTAGGATATTCCCATTTAAAAAGTTCACAACTATCCCAAAAGCATTGTTTTTGTTTTGTGTTGTAAGCTACTTCCTAGAACAAGGACCAATCACTTTTCAACCTCCAGTGGTGTCAGGCAAACTTCTGTGAGAGAAAATAGTGTCTGCAGTCACAAAAATAAGCCAGGGAGTTAGGCTAGAGAGGTCATTTTTACTTACCTAAAAACACTGCAAAGTGTCTATCAGCATAACAGCTTACTGTGTAGAACAGTGTTTTTCAACCAGAGTGCCCTGGTATGTTCAGGTTTCTGTAGGAAATTGTCTAATTTCATTTGTTAATTAGTCCAAAAAATTGCAAATGATTTGTTGTTGTGCATGAGTTCTGGGAACCCATGTACAACAATGACAAATTATTTGCATTTATTTGACCAATTAAGAGGTAAAATTAGACATTTTCCCCAAAAAAAACTCAAAGTAACAGGACACCCTGGTTGAAAAACTGGTGTACAAGTGATCGTTGCTTGCCATTGTGTGCTATAACTCCCTGTAAGTTCACAGTGAGGTCCTCATGTTGGCAGCCTGTGTGACTCCATGTAAGGAAAGGAAGGGAGAGCGAGGGAAGAGCAGGATTGATTTGTACTCCAGTATCATTTTAAAACGCTCGCTGTCAGGATTACATAATGTTCCTTTAATAGCAATGAAAAAAAGTAGCATCCCCTGTGACAGAAGATGCTGTTTTTTTGTTTTGCTGCTCTCTCTTTTTGAATAGATTCACACTAAATCAGTGAATTAAACAGAATGAATGCTGTTTAATTTTTTTTTTCTGAATTTATTATGGTTGTGTTTAACAATTTGTCAAACTTTGCACAGTTGGCTTATACATTTTTTCAACCTTAAATCATTTTGACTTGCAACCTCGACTAACAAGGTGTTACAGACTTGTTGTATAACCATCAATGATGGAGTAGCTCGTTTCGGCCTGATGAAAGAGCGTTTAGATCTCCACACCATTAACTGTGACCTTGAGCACAACAGCCTAAATGCAAACCAAGTTCCAAGTTGAGGATCATTGAGCATGAGTTTGCCAAACACTGGGGCAATTGATAAGGAGTAATGTTTTTCATGAAATCATAAATGCTCAGATCTCCTGAACTTTGACAATAATCTTGAGTGCAGTCTGGATGCAGAACAACCTGAAGATCTTTGTGTGTGTGTTTGTTGAAAATTAGGGTAGTTGCTTAGGTGGAGTAACAATTTTCAAAAAAATTATATAAGCACTCAGATCTCCTGAACTTTGACTATGACCTTGCCCTAGAACACAACCTTAATGCAAACCCACCTGATGATCATTGTGCATGAGGTTGGTGAGCATCAGGGCAGTTGCCTAGGAGGAAGAGTGATTTTTTTTTTTCTGAAATCACATGAATGTTCAGATCCAGGGACAAGAGTTGCAAATTAGCTAATAGCTATACACTCTATGTGCAACACATCAGATTGATTGTCTTTGATTAATTGTCTATGTTTATTGCACTGTCCCTGTCAAATAAACTAATCTACTACTACTATCTTCTGATCTTTGATCTTGAGCACAACCTGGATGCAGACCCACCTAAGGATCATTGTGAGTGAGGTTGGTGCCTATCGTTCCAACTGCCTAGGAGGAGTAGCAGTTCTGATGAAATGTGGACAGACAGTAGAGGTGGAACAAAAGATTGATTCAGTGATGGATTGCGATACTTCACACGAACAATGATGCACCGATCCCTAAACGCATGGATTGATCTTTTATTAATTATAAATATTCATGTAAATGTTGCATATTGGGTATTCAACCAATTGCGTTTTCAGTCCACCAGATGGCGCAAAGCAAGCACCCAGTCAAGTGAAGTCATCGCTTGTCTTGTAGCAGACACAAAATGCATATTGTAGAGACTAGGGTGAGTCAGACAGCGTCTCAGCCAGGATGCAGTGGTTAAACATAAGAGGACAATAGTCAGGGGCGTCATGGGGAGTTGGCAAGAAGAGGGAGACGGGGGTTCAAGGGGAATGTATTGTGTTGTTAGATGTCATGCAGTGTGATGTGAAATGTCATGCAGAGGTGAGATGATCTGTTGGGATATAAGGAGAAACTGTGCTCGGCTGTATCATGCTTTTTCTGCATATGACTGATGTGAGAGTGTTAATAAACTTCGTCTGTTCGTAAGCCTGCATCCTCATTTCCTACACTCTCCACACTGGTGACCCTGGACGTATTATGGAACACGAGGCAAGAACCCCGGAGTCGGCCCGGACGGGAAGCCCCAGCAACGCGGCAAGCATCCCACAGACGGCCCGGACGGGAACCCCCAGCAACGCGTGCGCTTTTTCAGTCAAGCTACCGGACTTTTGGCAGCACAACCCGCGCTCTTGGTTCCACCACACCAAGGCCCAGTTCGTCCTCCGGGGAATAACGGCAGACGACACCAAATTTTACTATGTGGTTGCAGCGCAGGACGCTCACGCAGCTCAGCAGGTAGCGAGCCTGCTCGACCAGCCCCCAGCCCACGGCAGATACAAGGCTCTCAAAGCTGCGCTGACCCGGCGCTACATGCTCTCGGACTGTGAGAGAGCAGAGAGGCTCCTGAGGCGTTCCGAGTTAGGAGATGGTTCGGCTGTTGATCTGGTGGAGAAGATGTTGGCGTTAATGGGCACGGACGACGGGCATTTTCTGTTTGCCCACCTTTTCCTCCGGAACCTTCCAACAGAGGCGAGAGCGGTTCTTGCCAATTCGCTGTTGCTGGCTGCGCGTGACTACCGGGCGCCAGCCCAGGAGGCAGACTGGATCATCCTCACCACCAGAGCGCTCATAGTCAATGCGGCCGCGTCGGAGCCCAGCGAGACGACCAGAGGAGGCGAGGAGCCACCGACGGTAGCGGCAGCGGGGGCCAAGGAGCGCCAGAGAGACACGCTCTGCTTCTACCACCGTCGCTTCGGAGAGAATGCACGCAGATGTGCGCCACCGTGCCAATTCAAGCGCTCAGGAAATGCCAAGGCCGGCAGTCAGTATCACTAACTAACTAACTAACTAACCTGCACTTATACAGCGCTTTTCTAGTCACAAAGACCACTCAAAGCGCTTTCATTAATACTAACCCTTTATTCTAAGGGCCTATAGGAAACAAATATCTAGGGACAATTTAGAACAGCCAATTAACCTAACATGCATGTTTTTGGCATGTGGGAGGAAACCGGAGAAATCCCGGAGTAAACCCACAGCTGCGACCACCGGTGAAGAAAACAAGCTGCTCTACGTGACGGACTCGCGCTCAGGGAGGCGTTTCCTCGTGGACACCGGAGCCCAGAATAGCATCATCCTGCCAACCTACGCCGACCGGCTGACAGGACCTAGCGGCCCCGGGCTGGTGGCAGTAAATGGCTCGGGCATTAAGACCTTTGGTGAGAGAACGCTGACTTTATCTCTACACGGCCGTACATACGAGTGGACTTTTGTCATAGCAGAACTGAGTTTCCCAATCCTGGGAGCTGATTTTCTGTGTGCGCATGGTTTACTAGTTGATGTTGCTAACAGACGCTTGGTTAATGCACTGTCCTTTGACTCTCTCCCCTGTACAGCTCGAGGGGCCGGGCCAGTAACACAAGCCAACGTCACAGCTCCAGGCGGTAAGTTCCACACACTGCTCACTCAGTTCCCAGCACTCACGGTCCAGACGTTTTCGGCGGCCATCGCTAAACACGGGGTGGAACACTTTATCACCACCACCGGGCCGCCCGTTTTCGCACAACCTCGGCGCTTGAACGCAGCTAAACTGGCCATAGCGCGCGAGGAGTTTGCCAACCTGGAAAGGTTGGGCATCATCAGGCAATCGAACAACCCATGGGCATCCCCGCTACACATGGTCCCTAAGGCTGAGGGGTCTGCGCATGCCATTCGGATTAAAAGGAGTGGCACAGACGTTCCAGCGCATGATGGACGCAGTGATGCGCGATCTCCCGTTTGTGTTCGTCTACCTGGATGATATCCTGGTAGCCAGTGCGTCCGAAGATGAACACGTAACCCCCCTCAGGACGGTTTTCCAGAGGTTGGAGGAGCACGGGTTAATAATCAACCCGGCATAGTGCCAGTTCGGCGTGACGGGGATTGATTTTTTTGGGGTACCGCGTATCACCGGAGGGAGCGATACCCTTGCCCGACAAAGTGCACACCATGGCGAACTTTCCCTGGCCTCAGACGGTCATGGCGCTGCAGGAATGTTTGGGGATGGTTAACTTTTATAACCGTTTCCTCCCCCACACAGCTCAACTCATGCAGCCATTGTACGCCGCGCTCAAGAAACGGAAACCCGCGGATGGAGCCGAATGGACTCCGGAGCGAGAGCAGGCGTTCTCTGAGGTTAAAACAGCCCTGGCAAACGCCGCACTGTTGGCGCACCCAGACCCGGCGGCCCGGATAGCGCTCACTACTGACACCTCGGACGTGGCCATAGGGGCCGTCGTGGAACAACGTGTCGCCGGTTCTTGGCAGCCGCTCGCTTTTTTCAGCAGGGCTTTGTGCGACAGTGAGCGTAAATACAGCGCCTTCGACAGGGAGTTGCTGGCTCTCCACCTGGCCATACGCCACTTCCAGTTCTGGCTGGAAGGGCACAGCTTCATCGCGTTCGTGGACCACAAGCCGCTGACATTCGCGATGGCCAAGGTTTCGGAACCATGGTCGGGCCGGCAGCAGAGACAGCTGGCCGCGATCTCGGAGTTTACAACCGATATTCAGCATGTGTTGGGTAAACTGAATGTGGTGGCGGACTGCCTCTCGCGTGCGGTTGTGGCCCCGGTCTGCGTAGGGATAGATTATACAGCCATGGCCGCAGAGCAGATTAGCGATACAGACGTGCGCGCGCTCCAGTCTGGACCAAAAGGGTTAAGGCTGGAGAGCAGAGTACTGCAAGACGGCAAGCCCCCCCTAATCTGCGACGTCTCCACAGGACGCCCGCGCTTGGTGGTCCCAGTCGCTTGGCACCGCCGTGTGTTTGAATCAGTTCACACTCTGGCGCACCCAGGAGTGCGCGCGTCAGTCAAAATGGTGGGAGCGAAATTTGTGTGGCCAGGCCTGCGCAAACAAGTGAAAGAGTGGGCGGCAGCCTGCGTAGACTGCCAACGAGCCAAAGTGCACAGGCACATGAAGGCTCCTTTGGAGCCATTTAGTATACCAGCTAAAAGATTCAACCATGTTCACGTGGACCTCGTGGGCCCCCTCCCGCCGTCGCAAGGGTGCACACACCTTCTGACAGTGGTGGACCGCACCACACACTGGCCAGAAGCAGACCCACTGGCGGCAACCACGTCTGCGGACGTGGCGCGCGCTTTTTTGACAACATGGGTGGCACGTTTTGGAATCCCGTCAGACATCACATCTGATAGGGGCCCTCAGTTTGTTTCCGAACTTTGGTCAGCGATGGCCCGCAGCCTGGGTGTTGCAATTCACCGCACAACCGGGTACAACCCACAGGCAAATGGGTTATGCGAGCGTTTTCACAGGTCACTGAAAGCAGCACTCAGGGCTTCGTTGACGGATGCAAATTGGGTTGACCGGTTGCCGTGGGTTTTATTGGGGTTGTGTTCTGCACCAAAAGAGGATTTGGAGGCTTCCCTGGCTGAGCTGTTTTTTTCTCAGCCACTGCGGCTGCCCGGGGAATTTTTGCCAGATAATCCCACGCCGGACAACTGCCCGTCTCAGCGTTTGCTGCGTAGTGCAGTCACAGGCACACTGCCCGGCCCACCATTGTTTTCCACGCGCTTTTGTGCCAAAAACTGTGAAGAATGCGGAGTTCGTGTTCGTCAGACACGATGCCCACCGCCCTCCATTGCACCCACCCTATGATGGCCCGTTCAGAGTGCTGGAAACGGGGGACAAGCATTTTTTGTTAGACTTGGGGGGGCGTCGGGAGAAAATATGCATTGACAGACTTAAGCCCGCCTTTGTAGTGGCGGACGAGCAAGTGCTTCTGGCTCGGGCCCCTCGGCGTGGAAGACCTCCACTGAGAGCTCCCCAGGCAAACGATTCACCAGGACAGCCACACGGGAAAAGTGGATTCCCCGCCCCCCTCGCCATGGCCCACCCGCAGTCAGACGCACGTCCAGCAGCCCCCCGCCGGCACAGAGACCCCCGTTACAGCAGATATGGGAGGAGACTGAAGCCCAAAAGACATGCGGACTGAAACGCTGTCCGGGGGAGGGGGGGTGTAGCAGACACAAAATGCATATTGTAGAGACTAGGGTGAGTCAGACAGTGTCTCAGCCAGGATGCAGTGGTTAAACATAAGAGGACAATAGGGGCGTCATGGGGAGTTGGCAAGAAGAGGGAGACGGGGGTTCAAGGGGAATGTATTGTGTTGTTAGATGTCATGCAGTGTGATGTGAAATGTCATGCAGAGGTGAGATGATCTGTTGGGATATAAGGAGAAACTGTGCTTGGCTGTATCATGCTTTTTCTGCGTATGACTGATGTGAGAGTGTTAATAAACTTCGTCTGTTCGTAAACCTGCCTCCTCATTTCCCACACTCCCCACAGTCTCATGAAATTTGCAGCCAGCTTTGAAAGTTAGAAAGCAGTTAGCGCAACATTAGCTCAAATGTCGGGCCTTTTTTGGATTTTATAACAAAGATTGAAGAACAGACCTTGACATGACACACAACCTGCACAAAAACACAAAAAACACACGGGCCAGCACACATCTCGGAGCAGGGCTAGCAACGGCTAAGCTAAAAACACACCAGCATGAAGCTTGCGAGCAGTGCTGGAGAAAAAATAAGTAATGTTTATTTATGAAGTGCATTTCAGAGACGTTGCTGTGTCTCAATTCAGGTTCTCCATCCTCCAGGTGCGCATTTCTAGGCCAGATATGTCACTGTGCTGCATCGAAGGGTGTCGTGTCTGAGGTCCAATGTCATCCCAGACCTCAGACACAGTTGATTGTTGTATTTTGTATCTCTGTTTTTGTCTGCTGATTTGTCTAAGTTATTCTGCGTTCTGTTTCTGCCCCTCTCTCTCCAGGCACTCCCCATGGGCTGCTCAGCCTGCTGCTGCAGTGAGCAGCTCGTAATCAGCACACCTGTTGCAGCTACTCACCTGCCTCCACTCAATGTCATTAGTGCACTGTGTATTTATTCCCTGTTAGTTGTATCACTCCTTGTCGCGGTGTTAGTCTGTTCCCTGCACTTAGTCTGCATCCTGTGTTTAATCGTGACTAGTAGTCTTTCCTCTATGACTCGTCACTCTCTCCTTAAGACTGTGTTTGGTGCTGTTTCTCTCGGAGCCCAGCCTCACTCTGTGACACACCAAGTAAGTCTCCTCTCTTCTCTATTTTCAAGTTCATGTTTTTGTGTTCCCTTCGGTGGCCCAGTTTGGCCCGAAGGCATGACGTGGACTTCCTCCTTATCCCTGCAGCATTGTGTATTTTTCGACTGCTGTTGGACACTTTGTACAATTGATTTCTTGTTTAATAAACACATGCTTCACCTGCACGTGGGCTTGTCTCCTTTATCCGTGCGCTGTGTAAAAGCACACGTATAGTACACCGCGACCAGTCAGAGCCCAGTGGTGAAGTTAGTGTGTTGTTTTTTTCATCTCTCCGTATGTGTTTCTCCACTTACCTGAGCTGACGCCATGGACTTCTGGACAGATAAGGAGCTGCGTGCATTGGACCTTCTGGAGAACGCCTTCTCGTGGATGCAGGGGCTGTGTACTCCAGAGGACGTTTGAGTGGCCCGGGACACCACAGCGGAGGTGCTGGATTTGTGTCCCGACCTCTGGTTTTTCCCGGAGTTGGCCAACATTCTGCATTCCATCTTCTCCCAGCCTTATGAGGAGTCCGGGAAAGAATCTCTAGCACTGGAGCCGCTTCCGTCACACGAAGAAGCACTCGTGACAGAGGAAGCTTTCCTCCCCCTGCAGCTCTCCCGGTCCAGCACCGCCTCCGTCTCCAGAGCCTGGGTCGACTCTATCCACGGATATTCTCTCTTGCCAATTTTGGAGCTATCTTTCCTGACTCTTGTTCAGGAGAGCCAGGGGCAGCTCACCGCTGCACCCAGGCTCACCTCACCGGGCTCTGCCGCTGCTGGCGACCCTGACCCCGTCTCTCTTTTGTCCTGTCTCTGAGCGTCCTCCCAGGATCGCCGGAGAGTAGTCAGCACCACCTGAGGCCGCCGAGGATCCAGGTTCACTGCTCGAGGTCGCTGTGGGTGCCGCTCGTCCTCTGCCTGAGGCCGTCATCTGGGTTCCTCCTCAGTCTGAGGCTCCATGGGTGCTGCATCCCAGCTGCGGACCATCGTGGGTGCTGCGCCACAGTTTCAGTCCCACGTGGGTGCTGCGCTCCAGTTTTGGTCCGCCATGGGTGCCGTGCCTCAGCCCGGGGTCCACCAAGGGTGCTACGTTGGCCCAGCCCGGAGCCACCGCGGGTGCAGCCATGTCCCAGACCAAGACCCCCTCAGGTGCAGCCATGTCCCAAGCTGGGACCACTGAGGGTGTCTCTGGCCAGCTTGAGGATGCCGAGGCCTTCTTTCCGCTTCCAGAGGCCTTCGGTGTGTCTCTTCCTCCTCTGCCGGGCGCCATCGTGGTCCTTTGTCTTCCACCACCAGTCACCATGGGGGTTCCTCTCCTCCAGTCAGGCTGCCCACCTTTAAGCCTCCCGGTTGGTAGGCCACCTTCTCTCTCACTCCTCGGTCCTGGTGGCTCAACAATGCTGGCCGGCCGCCCGAAGGACTGAGTCTCTGGGTTGGGTGGCCCATTTGCTCCAGCAGGCCACCTGACGCTATTCAGTGGGCCATCTGCTGGGCCTGTGACTTTGGCCGGCCACCCGAACCCTGGAGCCCTGGGACTGGGGGGCTTAGGGGTTGTCAGGGTGCAGGTGTGAGCTGATCATTTTTCCCTCCTAGCCATTTCCCCCCACCTCCCTCCCTGGGTGTTTTTTGTTGTTCTCCTTTTTTTGGGGGGGGGGGGGTCCTTTCTTGGTGTTACCGGGGGGTGTCTGGACTCCACCCCTTGAGAGGGGGGCTCTGTCATGTGTCTGAGGTCCAATGTCACCCCAGACCTCAGACACAGTTTATTGTTGTATTTTGTATCTCTGTTTTTGTCTGCTTATTTGTCTAAGTTATTCTGCATTCTGTTTCGCCCCTCTCACTCCAGGCACTCCCCACGGGCTGCTCAACCTGCTGCTGCAGTGAGCAGCTCGTAATCAGCACAACTGTTGCAGCTATTCACCTGCCTCCACTCAATGTCATTAGTCTGTTCCCTGCACTTAGTCTGCATCCTGTGTTTAATTGTGGCTAGTAGTCTTTCCCCTATGACTTGTCACTCTCTCCTTAAGACTGTGTTTGGTGCTGTTTCCCTCGGAGCCCAGCCTCACTCTGTGACACACTAAATAAGTCTCCTCTCTTCTCTATTTTCAAGTTCATGTTTTTGTGTTCCCTTCGGTGGTCCAGTTTGGTCCGAAGGCGTGACATGGACTTCCTCCTTATCCCTGCAGCGTTATGTATTTTTTGACTGCTGTTGGACACTTTGTACAATTGATTTCTCGTTTAACAAACACACGCTTCACCTGCACGTGGGCTCGTCTCCTTTATCCGTGCGCGTCGTAAAAGCGCACGGATATGACAGAAGGCTGTCCCATTCCCCAGGCTTCAAATGTGGCCAACAAACGCAGCTTTCAAAACCCCGAAAACGAAGGATACATAAAGAGTATCCTTGTGACCCTAACATATCCCAGCATTCAGCGCATGGCTCAGCCTGGCTTTTTTTTTTCTTGGCTCAGGCAGAAGCGTAACAAAGTTAGAAACAGTTCAAAGTAAGTTTTTTGCTTGAATTATGCAGCAGTTTGAATGTGAAAAACACCAATAATCCAGAAAACAGCAACATCTGATTATTTAAGCTCATGTTACGTGACATTATTTTTTCTGATGTGCTGTATGCTTCACTTAATGTATTAATTAAACATGTTGAACTGATATTTTTTCTGAAGTCAAACTTTTTTTTGCCACTAATGTCGGTTTATTAACTAATATAGTAATATAAAAACACAGTATGACATGGGTGAAGTAACTCGCTTTAAGATAGCTTTTAAAGTCCCGTAGAGACATCAGGAAGTTGATATTTAGTGCAAAAAAAAAAAAAAGAAAACACACTTAAGGTTATTTTATCCAATCTGAAGTGATAATCAGATTTCTGTTTTGTTTTGTTTTTTCTCCTTTTTTCTGGTTTATTTCTGAGGTCCACGGTGGAGAACCTGCAAGAACCAAGGGTCAGCTATGGAGAGAACGGGCTGGACTCAAGATTTATAAAACTGATATTTGACTGAAATGACCACAGTAAAAAAAGACTTAATGAATTGTTTTATCAATTGTGATTTTTTAGCAGTTTACTTTGCAAGCTGAAACAAACTAAATAAAAATATTGCATGTTTACTGTTAATAGTTAGAAAAACTGCATTTCAATTAAGCAGTTTTTTGAAAAAGATTATTTTTTTGCAAGATAATTCTGAAAGAGACTTTCATATTTACACACAGAGTGAAATATTTTAAACCTGATTTAATATTGATGATAATGATTATAGTTTTTAAAATTAAATGACAAATCATGATTTTCTAATTTACTGAGATGCACTAGTACAACTGAAATGAAGCTGAAGATGGAATCTGTTCTACTGCTGCGGAAAATCAATGAGGGTCATCATCCTACAGTACAGGACTGTGGTCTGGCTTAGAACATTACAAACTAAATGTCAGAGCTGATACAAGGCAAAACAACTAATTATTCAGCTACATAATGATCATAAATGATAACAGTAAACTTTCATATTTTCTACTGGTCATGTAATTAAGATATTTTAGAACTGATATACATATTTAAAATAACAATTTATCTGTTTTGTGGTTTTAATTTACCTTCATTTTACCTGCTGACTTTAACATGAGTTAAAGTCTTATTTTATCTGTCATGGTCCTCTTTCTGTCTGGTGAAGATTCTCAAGTAAAAGGTAAAGAAAATACAATAATAAAAAAAGATAAAAATAAAGTTTTATCTCTGTCAAAATGTCAGCAAAAAAAACTCAACTGTCACTGTCATGGTTGCTAGGCAGTGGGGTAGTCACGCAAACATACATCCTCCGAAGACAAGCTCGTCTCATTTAACAGTCATAAATCAGCCTTTAGATGCAGCCTACCTAACCTTTGAGTGTTCCGGCCTCCAGGGCCGCAGTCTATGAGGCTGCAACACCTGAACTGAGACACAGCCATAGAGTCACAAAGGGCTGTA
Organism: Pholidichthys leucotaenia; assembly: GCA_020510985.1. Classification (NCBI taxonomy): domain Eukaryota; kingdom Metazoa; phylum Chordata; class Actinopteri; order Cichliformes; family Pholidichthyidae; genus Pholidichthys; species Pholidichthys leucotaenia. The sequence continues at coordinate 382,563,121 of CM035839.1, read as the reverse complement.
CAAAATAAAATGGAATAAAAGGAATTTGACAGATAAAAATAATTTTAAAAATGCAAAAACATGTTCAAACATGATTAAAATAATTTAAAAATATCAGACTTACGATTAAAAAGCAGTTAAATTAAAACCCAATAGAAAGCCTCCTTAAAAGTTTTCAGCTGCTTTTTAATAGAGCCCACAAAGTCAGATAAACAGCTGAAGTGGAAATCTATTCCAAACAACACCGTCCACCGCATTCCTTGTGTGCCGAGATGTCAACAGTATTACTTTGGGACATGATTTGAGGATGAATAAGGTGAAAAAAAGTTACTCGATACCACAATATCGTGATTATCATTAAATCATGATAGGATCGTATTGTGACCCAAGTATTGCAATCTGAATCAAATCGTGAGGTCCCTTGCGATTCCCACCCCTAACAAATGGACATTAACTCCTTTCAGCCTTGGCAGAATGAGCTAAAAGTTTGTTAGAATCCTTTAAGGGTGTATTTAAAACAGACAACAATGTGTGATTAATTTGTGATTGATAGTGCTAACTGTGGGCAAATATACGATTAATAGAAATGAAATATTTTAATCAACGGACAGTTTTTGGTTTTTTATACTTTTCCACCTGAGTGGTGGACTAGAGGTAGAGCATCCGCCCCACAACCGGGAGGTCGGGGTTCAAGTCCCAGCCGGGTCATGCCAAAGACCATATAAAAATGGAACTTTCTGCCATCCAGTTTGGTGCTCAGCAAAAATGGAACAGAGGGGGAAAATGTGGGTGGCAGTGGCTCAGGAGGGAGACCGGCTGTCTAATAACTGGAGGGTTGGTGGTTCAAATCCCGCTCTCTGCAGATCTCCTACCATTGTGTCCCTGGGCAAGACACTTAACCCACCTTGCCTCCAGTGTCCATGACACTGGGCATAAATGTGTATAAATGTTCAGTAGTGGTCGGAGAGGTCATTGGCGTGGACTGGCAGCCACATTTCTGTCAGTCTGCCCCAGGGCAGCTGTGGCTACAGTAGTAGCTTACCACTACTAAAGTCTTACCACTTCTAAAGTCATTGAGACCTGCTGTCCACACCCCACTCCACCAACACCCCCCCCACTCCTAGCACACAGCCCCCCAACCTGATCCTCACTAAGACCCGGGTGAGGACAGAGCTGAGGAAGATCAAGGCGAGGAAGGCCTCGGGACCAGACGGCATCAGCGTGAAGCTCCTCAAGTCCTGTGCAGACCAGCTGTGTGGGACTGTGGAGCACATCTTCAACCTGAGCCTGAAGCTGGGGAGAGTACCACAGTTGTGGAAAACATCTTGTGTGGTACCTGTACCAAAGACTACCCACCCCAAAGATCTGAACAGCTACAGACCAGTGGCCCTGACGTCTCACATGATGAAGACCCTGGAGAGACTGCTCCTTGCTCACCTCCGCCCCCTGGTGGGACCAGCGATGGATCCACTCCAGTTCGCCTACCAGCATGGCATTGGGGTGGAGGATGCAGTGATCTTCCTCCTTCACCGTTCTCTGTCCCCCCTGGAGAAGCCCGGGAATGCGGTGAGGATCATGTTCTTTGACTTCTCCAGTGCTTTCAGCACCATCCAACCAATGATCCTGAAGGACAAGCTGCTGTGCGCAGGGGTGGACCAGCACCTGTCATCATGGATCCTGGACTACCTCACTAACCGGCCACAGTTTGTGAGAACCCGAGATTGTGTGTCTGACATGATCATCGGTAGCACGGGGGCCCCCCAGGGAACGGTTTTGGCTCCCTTCCTGTTCACCCTTTATACTGCGGACTTCTCACACAACACAACACATTGCCATCTACAGAAGTTCTCTGACGACTCTGCGATCGTCGGCCTCATCTCCAACAGAGATGAAGTTGAGTACAGAGGACTTATCCAGGACTTCGTGGACTGGTGCCATCAGAACTGTCTCCGGATCAACGTGAGGAAAACTAAGGAGCTGGTGGTGGACTGCCGCAGGCAAGGACAACCCCTCACAGCACCAGTAAACATACAGGGAACGGACATTGAGATGGTGACATCCTACAAGTACCTTGGTGTTCATCTGAACAATAAACTAGACTGGTCACACAATACCGACGCACTCTATAAGAAGGGGCAGCGCAGGCTGTTCCTACTGAGGAGGCTCAGGTCTTTTGGTGTACAAGGGGCGCTGCTGAAGACATTCTATGACACGGTGGTGGCATCAGCCATCACTTTTGAAGTGGTCTGCTGGGGCAATAGCATTACAGCAGCCGATAGGAAGAGACTGAACAAACTGATCAAGAAAGCTAGATCTGTCCTGGGGAAACGCCTTGACCCAGTGGAGGAGATGGGAGAGAGAAGGATGGTGGCTAAACTGTCATCTCTGCTGGAGTCCGAGTCCCACCCTATGCAGGACATACTGAACGCACTGAGGAGCTCATTTAGCAGTAGACTACATCATCCTAGGTGCGCAACCGAGAGGTTTCGCAGGTCCTTCCTACCTACGGCTGTCAGACTGTATAACCTAAGCAGGGCTGCTCGCAGAGATAGCAAAAATCATGACGACCTAATAGTATTGAATGCAAAAGACGCAACAGACTTACACAAATGGTCCCCTCCAGTATACAACTAGGACAATATCAGTCGCTACGGAGGGTGACAATACTGTATGTATGGGTACATATTCCTACTATGTAGGATAACTAAGTAGACGGTTATGCTGTTTATTCCATCTTGCTACAATGCTCCGCATTTTGTATATATATTCATATATTTATGTGTACGTATGTATATTCACTGCTCTTATTTTTATTTTTCGTATCTTCTTAATTATTGCTCTGAGTGTTGCTATCCCTGTGCTGTTGCAATCCTGGAATTTCCCCATTGTGGGACTAATAAAGGCTTATCTTATCTTATCTTACCATTGTCTTTGGAGTGAATGAATAATGTATCCATTGTAAAGCGTTTTTGTGTCTATAAAAAGTGCTATATAAATCTGATGCATTATTATTATTAATATCCATCTTCCATAGTCATAAAGACACACAGTAAAAGAGGACTTTAACATCATACTCACCTATACAGTTCTGTCCATTTAGCGCCATTACATATCCCACAGGGCATGAACAGATGAAGGAGCCAAGTGTGTTTTTGCACTCAGCTCCACCTTGGCAGCCCTGCAGGCCGGTCACAGCAGCCAAGGCACACTCATCAATATCTATAAAACACATAACGGACACATATAATATGGTACATATAGTGCATATGAGGCTCCATATAATGGTTTCTGACACCAGTGATTGCAACATCCTCCCAGGCGTACACACATCTAAGGAGACACACAAATACACACAGAGGCTGACAAACCTTGGCACCCTTCAGAACCCATCAGGTAACCACGGAGACAGCTACACGAGTAAGAGCCGGGGGTATTAGTGCAGCTGGCATGGAGACCACATGGTCCCAGTCCCTCTCTCTCACATTCATCAACATCTGCCAAAATAGACAAAACACTGATTCTAACTATGATACACGGGAATACACACACATGACAAATTCTTCTGTCAAGTTATGACACGTAAAAGGATTTGGCACAGCAGTGAGGTATGAAATGCATATTTAATATGCATTTAATATTTCAGATGCATATGCAGTTTATTCCTCTAGTACCCTTTCATCACGGGGCAGCTGCAATGATCTACATTTCAAGCACTGACAGAAAGTAAATGTTCTGCCTTTCAGTGAAAGATAAATATGCTGGAAATAATCTCTTTTGCGCTGCATGAGAAGGTAGATTCTAAGGTGGGTATATGAATGCACACATAATTCATTAATTCCTCGCAGCTGCATTAGTGCGTGTTCAGATGAACACTGAAAACTGTCAAAAACCACTCACTGCCAAACAAGGTGGAGGGGAGCGGGAGACATGGCTTTCATTAGAAAGACAGCAGGAGCAGTTCAGCTTTGGTTAAAATCTATCAAATTAAAACATATGTCATATGCTACTGCCTCCCCTCTAAATTCCTGCAAAAGCATTATCATGTCCAATTTATTTTAGTTAATATAGCCCAAATTAACCATATTTGTACCACTACTGTATTATTAAATAACTTTATCTCCTTTTTTGTTAGCGCAAAGAAATACAAGTACAAAAAATGGGAAAAGTCCCCATATATTTGCCATTAATTTACTTTAAGTTTTGACATCCTTAAAGGTACCTTTAGACAGCACAGAGATCGTTGAGAGACTGGGCCAATGTTTGATCTGTGGGATCGTTTGGGAGATCCTTGTGTATTTTGGACTGATTCAAGACTTTGAGGAGACTGTGGCGACTGTGGAGATCACTGAAGATCATTGATAGATCAAAAATTGGCCAGATCTCTCAACGATCTCTCGGTGATCTCCACTCCTATGTAAAGGGGGTATGACTAAGAGAAGTGAAGGCAGGCCTTTATGGAATACTACACAGGAAGTGCAATTCACTCATCTTTATTGAGTTTAAGTAAAGACAGCATGCATTTCTCAGTAAAGTTTTATTATCTTCACATCTACACGTGACCTATGGCTGTACTGTATTTATAAGCTGGGTTCACACTATAGCATTTGGACCGACTTTTACAGACATTTTGAAAAATGACACAAATTAGTCCAAACATCAATAAAATTACATTCATGAGCAGTTTTGTTTTTTTTAATCCAGTGCACACCAACTTTTATGAACTTTTACAAACGTTAAAGGAGCTTTTTTAACTCCACAGCCTTGCTTGGCCATGGATGAGAGCTGTCCACTACAACTGAGAGATGACGCCAGTCTTTCTCATTGTCCATGAGTTTGAGAGTTGTAAAATTTCCTTCAGTTATATAATCGTTCATCCGAGCTTCTCTTTTAAACCAAGAAAGAGCTAGCCCTTCATCTTGGCCAGAGTTCTATTAACCTGCTCTGGTGAATGCAAAATTGTAGATTTAATTCAAAACAACTGTCGGGATATTTTCATTTTGAATCATTCTTTTAAAAGTATGACAGTGAATGAGGTTAACATTGTAAAAACTGTCATCATTAGATAATGAATATCAGGTTTGTGCATACATAACCTTCTCTGAGCACAAACTGACACGAGATATGATGATGTGATATATGATGACACAACACACAACAGATTAGCGGACAAAACATTTTCATATAGTGAAATCTGTAGTAATCTGTAGTTTAAAATCTTCAGATTGACAGTAGCCTATTCCACCACCTCCCCCATGTGCTGCACCCTCACCAGAACGTATGCAGGCTCCCTGTTCATTCGTTCATTCATTCATTCATTCATTCCTCTAAAAAAATAATACATTAATGCCTAATCTTGTCATGATCCTGAGCACAAGTAGGGGCCATGCTCAGTCTCCAGTTTGAGTTTAATCTTTGTCTCTTTGTTTATTATGGTCTGCTATATTTGGTCTCTGTTTTTTTTCTTCCCTTGTCCTGTCAGGCAGCTAGGTGAGCAGAACAGAAATCTGCTACCCTTACTGTGCCAAAATAGATTTACTTTGCCAAAAGAAGCTTTATACAGTACCTATCTATGTACTGTATACTGTTGTAAACTCCTCCTGTAATAACTTTTAATACTTTATTTAAATTATTTTACCCATGAAGGGCCTGACAGGATGGGGAATGGGGAAAGGAAGTGTGGGAAGGGGGAAAGAAAAGGAAGAGGAACAGACAAAAAAGACAAACAAACCAACAACTAAAATAAACAGAAGACAGACTGCGTCTTCCACCGAAGAGGTCTCAACACAAGTCTGGCATCCGCACCTGATAAAGGGGAGACATTTGTGCATCTGCGTCCGTGTGCGTGTATATTTATTTATTTATTGATTGATTTTATTGATTTATTTGAACATCAAGACAAAAAGAAAATTAAAAACAAGGAATCAAAGCCAAAAAAATAAACATTAAAAAATGACTTGTTCAAAAGGAGTGGGAAGAAGCCAATGCTTATATAGTCCCACCCCTTCTCCATACCCAATAAATTATAATATCATTCTAGTCATTATCCATCCCATAATTACATTCATTATACAATACCATAAAATTATAATGCATCTTATAATTAAATCATGCAATAGAAATAATACAACAATGATAGTTTATAGTGACAATAATACCATCATCCATCCATCCATCTTCTTCCGCTTAATCCTTTTCGGGTCGCGGGGGGGCTGGAGCCTATCCCAGCATCTTTGGGCAAGAGGCAGGGTATACCCTGGATAAATTGCCAGTCCATTGCAGGGCCAACACAGAGAGACAGACAACCATTCACTCTCACAGTTATAGCTAAGGACAATTTAGAATCCCCAGTTTGATGCCAATTAACCTAACGTGCATGTTTTTTGGCATGTGGGAGGAAACCGGAGAAATCCCGGAGTAAACCCACGCAGACACGGGGAGAACATGCAAACTCCACACAGATCACTGCTGGTTGGGGGCTGGGATCAAACCCAGGATCCCCCGGCCAAGTAATACCAACATCTAATAATAATTGTAATAATAATAAGTAAAGCACACGCAAAGTAAGTGTGTGCATGTGAGTGGTTTGTCATGGAACAAATGAAGAGGGTGGCTGGTCGCAGCAACTTCCCTTCCCCCCTGGAAACCCTGAGCAGGCAAGGCAGCACCACCAACCCCCACAGGGCACAAATACCCAAGGTCAACAAGCCCCAGAAAAGCCAGGCATCCGCCCCAGGAGGGATGACCAAGGAGGCCAAGCCGCTAGGCAGCCAGTGCAGCGGGCCCACGCCCCCAAGCCCGCCAACCCCCTCCCCATCCCCCCAGTGGGGCCAACACAAGCCCCGGGGCCCAGGCGCCGGGAGGCCAGTGCCCCCACCCACTGGGCCGGAGACCAGCTCGCGGCCCCAGCGCAAGCCCCCCAGGTACCCCCCACAGCACCACCACCACACACCCCGGGGACCCCCCCGCCCCTGTCTAAAGAGGCCTCCCCCCATTTAGGGGAGCCCACATAGCCGAGAGGCACCAAAAAAATATTTTCCCCTCAATCCAGTACCTCCTGACTGGCAGACACACCCATTCCCACACATTAACACCTTCATGCTCTCATACGCACCCACATGCACTCATTCACTCTCGCTCACCCACTCCCGCACACAGTCCCACACTCGCACTCCTGTACCCACCCATTCTCTCTCACTTCTGTATCCATTCAATCTCACTCCCACTCGCCCCGAGGGTTACCCACTCTGACTCACATTCATCCATACACACACTCTCACTCACACTCCAACCTACTCACGTCCATTCATGCTCTCCCCCACACACTCACCCACCCTCATTAACCCTTAGTACTTAGGGCGACCACGACGCAGATGCAGTGAGCCTGAACATGCACCAGCGCCCGGCAGCAGCCGGGGAGACTGCCGGCACGGGCCAGCAGCCACCCTCCCGCCGACCCACCCCAGGGTGGCCATGACCACAACAGCAGACCCCTACCCCCAGCGCACACCTGAGCGACTGATCAGCAGACCACCACAGGCACCACAAGATGCCACCCGACACACAAAGCACCATAAAAAACTGACCCACGATCACCATCTCCACTCATCACTCTCTCACTCTCTCTTACTCTCTTGTTCAATCACTCTCTCACTTCCTTGCTCGTATCTATTCATTCGGCAGCACCCAGGGATTTTGAAAACATGACGGGTCCCAGGCCCCCCGCCGGGCCCCTGGCAGAAGAAGGGCAACAGGGGTGGGGGATCTTCCTCCTCTCCCTTGCACAAATCGTGATAGGTGTGTGTCAGTTGTATGATGTGATTGTGTGCAGGTGTGTGAACTACCACAGTGCAGTTAAAATTGGGGGGATGATGGTTGGAGCACCACTAGCCACTGCAATAGGTACTGGGGCCCCCATCCCCCCAAGCCCTTAGTGCAATTAAAATTGAAGTGAGGGCAGTCCCACTGCGCAGCAGAGGTTCCCCTTCACTGACACAGTGCGGCACACCCCTGTCCCAAAACCCTAAGTGTATCCAAGAAGATGTATGTTGCATCCAGAATGGGGGGGGGGGGTGGATAAGACTGTGAGGGAGGCAGTCAAAAAGGAAACCTATCCCCCCCAGAAGCCAGCTTGCAAACTGGTTCAGACAGCCATCCACTGTCCCCAAATCCCAACTCAGGGCAAGGGCCGCCAGGCCGAGCAGCCCCGAACCCACCAGCGTCACGCCCTGGCGCTCCCAGCACCACAAACATGATGGAGCAGCCATACCCATCCCCACTCATCTTGCACACATGAACATGCACAACAACAATCATCATAATAGTGAACAATGGGCCGGACCCAAACACCAAGTAACACCCCCGAGCACCCACCGCAAGCCCACCAACCACCCACCCCAGACACACACCGACAGCAGCAGGCTGCCCTGCAGCCACAGGCACCCCAGAGCAGCCCAACAGCAACATGGCCGCCAACCTGCACCAACGCTCCCCCCCAACCACCCTCACACACCTGGCACCAAAGACACCAGGGGCAATGCGACAAGTGCCCCACCCCATAACACAACAACAGGGCAGCCGGGACAAGCAGGCCCTGAATCACCAACCCCCAGGCCACTAGATGGTCCGCTCCACCCCCGCTATCCAATGAGGTTCCCCCACCCACACACACATCCTCCACCCCCACACATCCACCCACAGGTATCCGCACCCGTAAACACACACACTCCTCCTCATGTGCACACACACACTCACCATCACACATGCCCACCTAGACCCACACACAGCCCCACATGCCCACACACAACACACACACACACACACACACATGCACCCACATCCGCACCTGCACACACACACGCACCCACTCACACCCACACTCACGTACACCTATATTTACACACACACAGATGCACACCCACAGGCTCCGGAGGATGGGGAGGGGGACCCCCTAGGACGCAGGTACCTGTCCCAGAGCGCCGCCAGGGCCCCAGGGAGGGCACGACCCCACCGCACAAGGACGCGTCTGGGCCAGCCCCACCACCAGCACACACCCAACCCTGACACAGAGGGGGAACACACACCCCCAGCACCAGGGGCCCAGGGCCAGACCAAGCCACACCCAGGAGGCAAGGCCTGCTGGCCCGGAGCCACGGCCCCCCGGCCCACCCCGAAGCCACCACCCCACACCAAAGCCCCAACACCCCCCCCCCCCCCCGGGCCAGACACACAGCCACCCTGGAACAGTCCCCCCAGACACTGGCCCCAGTGGGTCACAGAAACCTCTCGTGGTCAGGGCGCAGCCAACCGCCAGAGGCGCCAAGGAGAGCGTATCACTGCCCGCCACCTGAGGGGTGGTGGGCAGTGATACTGCCAATACTGGCAGTGATCCTGCCAATTGGTTATGTTAGGAGGCAGATATTCTCTCCAGGCTAATATAATCTGATAGTAGGTTATTATAGTGAGTCATGCATAAATTATTTCTTGATTTCCAATTCATGAGGATAATTTTCTTTATGATGCATAAGGCAGTGAGAACCATGTCTGACATCGTTGCTTCTATATCTATTTCACTTAAATCACCTAATACGCAAAATGTAGGTAAGGAATGGATATGATACCTGAGTCATGCCGACAAGTCATCATATGTCTTCTGCCAGAACTTTTGAACCGGTGCACAGGACCACATAGCATGCATATAACTATCCGGGACGTTACTGGTGCAGTATGAGCAGGTATTTGTGTGACTCGGGCCCATTTTGAACATCCTTTGTCCTGTGTAATGAGTTCTATGTAGAACTTTGTACTGTATGAGTCATAAATTAGAGTTTTTAGTCATCTTAAAAGTGTTTAAACATATTTGTGTCCAAAAGCTTTCATCCTTATTGATCGATAGGTCTGTCTCCCATTTTGATTTTGGAAGAGATACTGACTCATTCAGTTTTAATAATAGTCCGTGTATTTTCAATATCAATTTAGGGGAATGAAGATTTAGAAACTCTGCCACCTTAACTGGTACCTCTAAATCTGTCTGATTAAGATTGAACCTTGCTTTTATGATGTATTTAAGCTGTTGGTATTCAAGAAATTTTTTATCATTGACATCGTACTGTGACACTAGTTCCTGAAATTGGATACAATTTCAACTTCGAATAAGATGCTCTAAGTTTGTTATTCCTTTCTCATGCCATAGTGGAAAGTTTAACGTCCTCTTTTGTTGCAAGATATCAGGATTATTCCAAATAGGCATGAGTTTACAAGGGACAAGTGAAGACCCCGTTATTTTTAAAAATTTCCACCAGGCTGTCAGAGAAGAGCTAATGTTAATGCTTTTAAAACAGTCATGGTGTTGAATACAGGGACACATAAAAGGTAAGTCAGAGATATTCAGTGACCCACAGAGAACCTGTTCAGCATCTAACCATGGGTTTCTTAGTGGGGTTGATTTTGTCCATTTAGAAATAAACTGCAATCTATTGGCTAAGAAGTAATTGAAAAAATTGGTAAATCTAAACCTCCGCACTCTTTTGCTTTATGAAGAGTTTTTAAACTGATCCATGATGGTTTATCCTTCCATAAAAATTTACTTACAGTATATTTGAGTCTAGAGACTTAAACCAGGCCATAGATGGTTGAGTAGGTATCACTGAGAATAAATAGCTAATTTTAGGAAGGACCATCATTTTAACGGTTGCAACTCTTCCCATTAGCGATATAGGTAGTGTCCTCCAGCACATAAGGTTGTCTTGTATTGTTTTTGAAAGGGGAATATGATTTAGTCGCAGTAACTCTGAGAGCCTGGGAGAAATATCTATTCCTAAATATTTAAGATTACCTGATTGTAATGGAATAATGGATATATTTGAAAAATTACAATTTATAGGTAAGACTGTTGATTTACCCCAGTTAATAGAGTAGTCTGATAATGATGAAAATTTATCAATGAGCACCACTGTCTGAAGAAGAGATCTTTGTGAGTTTTCAAGGGAAATCAATACATCATCAGCATAAAGACTTATCTTGTGTTCCTTTTCTCCAGTTTGGATACCTCTGATATCAACATTTTGTCATATGGCTGCTGCTAATGGTTCAATAAAGATGGTAAAAAGTGAGGGAAAGAGTGGACAACCCTGCCTAGTACCTCTCTAGAGATTAAAGCTTTGAGAAGTCTGATCATTTGTTCAGACAGATGCAATTGGACAGCTACGATATAGTGTTTTAATCCAGTTTATAAAAGATGAACCAAACCCAAACTTGTTTAACACCATAAAAAGAAATTTCCAATAAACATGGGTGAAGGCTTTCTCTGCATCCAGAGATAATATTGTGGTTTCTAAATTGTTAATCTTGCAGTAGTCTATTAAATTAAATAGTCTGCGCGTATTATTAGCCGAGTGCCTACCCTTGATGAAACCTGTTTGATCTGCGTGTATAATAAATGGAATTCTCCCTTCCAGTCTTTTGGCGAGAGCGTTGCAAATTATTTTAAGATCGACATTCATCAGTGAGATGGGACAGTAGCTGGATGGAAGCGTAGGTTCTTTTCCAAGTTTAAGGAGCAGGATAATACTAGCCAAGTTCATATTTGGAGGGATCACATTATCTTCTTTAATTTGGGTCACCATTTTAAAGAAAGTAGGTGCCATCACAGGCCAAAATTCTTTTTAAATTATAAATTCTTTATTAATTACAAAAAAAAAAAGAAATGCTACTGTAGTGTCCGAATAATAAGGAGGCGAGTTGACGTTGTATAAGGTTTATTATCAAGAACTACTGAGCACTTGGGGAGACCCTACCACAAGTACAGGAGTGACGGCAAGGAGACAATATGTCTCCTGCACCAGGCTTTTATATCCCAGGTGACGCCACCCCCCAAAAGCGGGGCATCACCCCTCCCAGCCTAGGGCACCACCATGCTAAAATATTATTAAATTAAATTAAATCACCCTTATTGTCATTCAACCGTACAACCAATCATGTACAGTAGAACGAGATTGTGCTTTACCTATCTACAGTGTCAATCACACACACCCCAGTGCAGAATCAGAGGGCCGCTGTCATGCAAGGCGCCGCCACAGATTTCCCTCCTCCATTCCATTATTGCTGAGCACCAAGCTGGACGGCAGGAAGTTCCACTTTTATATGGTCTTCGGCATGACCCGGCCGGGATTTGAACCCCTGCCTCCCGGGTGTGGGGCGGATGCTCTACCAACTGAGCCACCACTCCGGTATACTATGTTACGATCCAATATCCCCCCCCCCCCCCCTTGAAAAAAATCAAGCACACAAATTACCCAACCAAACAATTTGCACCCGAATCATACACTAATACAGAGGGGAACAGGCCTATCCATTCACACCACACACTGGCTCAGCGGAACTCTCCGCTATGTAATTAAAATAGTCTCTGAAATAAAATTGGCCACACACCAAAATAAATTAATCCCTCCTAAGCTAAACACATAACACACACAGACCTAGACAATGGCAGTGCCCAATCCCATAAACTCACAGGATACATAAAACACATACACAGAGAACTCCCCAAATAATTACACAGTTTCACACTATAGGGCATTAAACTCAACCATTCACACGTAAGTGCTACTGCACCTCACACTCACAACAATCACCCAACAACGATGGCCTAGTGCTTTCAATACTTAACTCACCCTGTCACAGTGGCAAACATTTCCTTAATGACCACAAACAGCCATAAAGGCCCAATCTAAGACAGGGGAATATATACAGCATCACATACTGGACATAGAAAAAAAATATAATACTGTAAAATGCTGTGAACAATTGCACCGACCAAGTGGCAGCTCACACACCAACAGGTCAAATTGCAATAAAAAATTCTATAAACACACTTCTTTTCTTTTTTTTTTAAATACAGAACAAACTAAACAATCACATAACAGTACCATAACAGGGTAAATGATCATAGGCACCAACTTACACATATTACACAACACACACATGGTTCCCTTCAACCCCATTCCCATACAAGTCAACATGTGAATATTCAGAGCATATCAACCATAACATATATTAATAACTGCACATTTCAGACACATTGTAAGCCCTCACACATTCAACCCGGGTGTCCCAAAGGCCCCCCCCCCCCCCCCCCCAGAGTGTCCGTCACGCGGCCCACTTCCATAGCGTCTCCGTTTTTTCGTGACCGGAGACGGACTGCATAGACACCCTTTGGTGCCCCGGCATCACAGCTCGTTGGAATGCCGTCTTGACCCATCAGTCAAACTCAGGGAGCCATCGCCACCGGACTGGACCACCCACAGATTATCCTGTCCCGCTGTCCCTATTCTGGAACTGCGCACCCGACCAAGCCGAGGCTCAACCCTAGAACGCACGTCATCACCCTCGTCCAGGAGAGCACTCACTGGCTTCTTCTGTCATCTGTGCCGTGATCTGGATCCCTTATGACTCCTCAGCGGATCGCCAAGTTGACTCATATCATGTCCCTTGCCTTTGGTATCGGCACAGCTAGGGTTCGTGCCGTCTGGTGTTACCCCGGATACCAGATGATGTGCGTTGGAGCAGCATCAGTCACTATTGGCTCAGCAGCTGGAACTCGTCGGCTGCCGGAGCCCTGTAGCTCACGCTCTTCGGACCTTTCCGCCACTGCAGGGATCAAACTACGCTGTTTGAGTCCCCCATTCATGGGACCACAAACACTAGCACGGGATCCCCGCCTTGTCGGCGTACTAAGGTGCTGGCGGTGTCCCTCTTCACCCGGAATAGGCCACTTAAAGTCCCACACTTCATTGCCACTTCCCACATAAAACAAGTCACTACCCATCAGATTAATGCCTTCTTAAGACAATATAATGTCAAGGGGATCATTACCATAATCACAACAGGCAGTGCCCGTTTTACTCACATTGTGGTGGGGAAAACACCGTCTTAAGATTTCCAAGTTCAAAATGGAGGTTGCCAACTCCGCGTTCGCCAACATCAGCACCGGTGTCCTGACTGTGTTGGGAGAGACAGTGTGGGCCACTGTAGGCACCTTCTTCTTTCCACCATCCCTAGCAGACCTCCGTTCCTCCTTGTCAAAACTGCAGTAAATTCTGGCGAAGTGATGGAGCAGACCACACCGTCCACAACGCTTGCCCCTCCTCGTACACTCCCTGGCTCAATAACGGTGCTTGCTGGATCTGCAGCCATAGTATCTCAGCGTCTCCGGGGTGGACTGTGTTTTCACGATGGCCACGCTGTCAGCGTCGCTTCCATCGTCCGAATCCGAGGCCAGGGTCATCCCGTATGTGTCGTTCTTCTGCAGGGCTTCACTGTTCTTAAGACACGTTGTCATCCATTCTGCTGTCTCGTTTTGTCAAGCTAGCTGCATGGCTGCTATGGGTGCTAGCTCACCAGCGCAAGTTAGCAGGCCTCTTGCCAAGGAGCCAGCCACGTGTTCTGCTAGCTGGCCATGGACCAACTCCTCCTCCAAAGTCCCAAGCCTGCACTCACCCACCAGCCGCCAAAGGTCTGCCACAAACCGTTGAACCGACTCTCCAGGTCGCTGGTTCCGCTGCTTGACTTGCATGCACCGCCTTATGATGTTTCCAGCGGCACGAAAGTAGCCCACCATGAGCCTTGTCACATGGCTGAATAGGTCACCTCTTCCAAATGTGCTCAGGACTCTCCGGCTCTCCTCATCCAGGTTATGGACCAGGATAGCCCGTGCACATAATTTATCAAGGTCGCTGAGGTCTAACGTGAGTAGATAGTATTCAAAGGCCACCCGCCACCTGGTCCACAGGACCAATGGCTCACCCAGAACCTGCAACACAAAGCGTAGCGCAGCAGCAGCCCTTTCCATCTCCGTATACCCTCGTCACCAAATGTAGTGTCCAAATAATAAGGAGGCGAGGTGACGTTTTATAAGGTTTATTATCAAGAACTATTGAACACTTGGGGAGACCCTACCGCGACTACAGGAGTGGTGGCAAGGAGACAATATGTCTCCTGCACCAGGCTTTTATATCCCAGGTGACACCACCCCCCGAAGGCGGGGCATCACCCCTCCCAGCCTAGGGCACCGCCATACTAATATATTATACTATGTTATGATCCTATAGCTACTTGTGGAAAAGTTTGTTTATGCTCGGTTGACACAAGTCACCATTTTGGATTATTGCGCAACAGTCTTGGAACGTCTCGCAATCACTGCGTCATGCCTTCATCACGCCAGTCTTAAAGTCACTGCATTGGATCCCCGTGTCCTTCAGGATCGATTTTAAGGTTCTTTTACTGGTTGATAAATGTCTACACAATCTTGGTTCTTCTTATTTATCAGAACTACTTTTAACATATGAGCCCCTACGGCCCCGGAGGTCATCTGGCCCTGGTCTTTTAATTATTCCTACTCGTCTCTGTTTCTTTATAAGTTGTCTGTATTCTTGGTTTTGTCCTTATAGTTCTGACTATTTATTGTGTGTCATTTTGCAGTAATGGCATCTTTTGAAGTTGTGTTATCTTATTCTTGTATTATTATTTAGTTTCCAGTCTGTGCTTTTATTTTGACAGCGTCATGCAGCTTCCGGCTGTCAAACTCTGTTTCGCAGGCTGCACAGCTGTCACTGATTATGCTACATTCCTATTCATGTATCCACACCTGTCACTCATTAATACTCTGTTCATTTCACTATTTAAGAACAAGGCAATGTTTCCCACATTGCTGTGTCCTACTGTTTACCTCCTCAGAGGAATCAGTTTTACTCTGTGTGAGCATGGGTTGCTGCAGAAGAGAACGGGTGTGCTCCGACCAGGTAATATTTATCTTTTCCTATTTTTCTCAGCCGTGAGCCCTGTTTCCTTTCGGGTGTGCTCAGGGTGGGGTTCATCTCTGTGCCCCGGCATATCTGTGCGCCTCAGTCAGTGCTCCGTCTTGACTGTTCACCATTACCACTGGTCATGAGCCCTGTTACCCTAAGCGCCTTTCATCCCTCCCTTATATGTAAGTTTAGTGTTTTATGTAGTGTTTGTCTTTCTGTTAATAAATGCGCAAACTCACAGTGTGAATTTGGTGTCCTTCTACAGCCCTTAAAAAGGGTGATTCATGACAGAAGGACACAGCCAGTGTGTGCAGCTGTGGGTTTTTGACTTTTTTTTTCTCTTTTCTGCTCTCTCCTGTATTTTTGTTTAGTCCAGGGTTTTTGCGGAGATGTCTGCCATTATGGACTTTAGCGTGTTGGGACTAGACGGGGTGGAGTGTGGGGCTGCGGGACTAGTAGTGGACTCTATCTCGGATGCTCGCACCTTCCACACTCCCGAAGTGGCCCTGAGAAGTCTGGACAGCGCAGCACGGGTAATCGAAGCCTGCCCCAGCCTATGGAGCTATTCAGCACTCACGGTTCTCCTCGCTTCCATTGCCAAATCGCAATACAAGCTCCGTAAGCAGGTGAGAAGTTCTCCATCTACTATGCCTAAGCCGACAAAGAAGCGCTCTCAGATGCGGAAGCCTTCAGCCTCTCGCCGCTCTCCAGCAGAAGTCCCACCTTCTCCTCCCAAACAGTGGCCTGCTTCATCAGCCGTTCCTCTGACGTTGGAAGAGCCTGCAGCCTGCCAGATCAGGCACCTCTTCCTCATGCCTCCTGACAGTCCCACTGCGGAGGAGCTGGAGGAGCACCAGCGGGTCTTGGCAGTGGAAAGGTTGCTGTTACTGAAATGTAAACCATGGCTTCTCCTAGAGTTTATGCAGCAGCTGGAGGAGGGTTCATTGGGTGGAGCAGAGCTTGAGCCGAACACAGTGCGCCCCCTGACTCCAGAGCCTTGCCTACCTCTTCATGAGCCAATGTCTCCGCCTACTCTCCAGATGACCTCCGCAGTTCCTGGACGAGCTTCATTTGGCGCCACAGCAGTAACCATCACGCCCAGGGAATTAAGGCAAGTGCTTTTTCATTCTCCAACACATAAAAATGATTTTTCTTGCCTTATTTCCAATAGTGAGGCTCAGTATCAGCAGTCCACTGAAGCTGAGTCCTTACTGCCTGCTGCTGCCATTTCATCCTCACCTGTTCCTCCCGTGTCCCTTTCCATGCATCCGCCAATCCTGGGAGGGAGATGCCAGACATCTAAGGGGCCTGCGGTCCAAGAGGGTTCCCATCCAGTCCCAAAGTCACATTCTACATAGAAGAAGAGTGCCCCCTGTGTTCCGAAGCCTGTGCCGACAAAGGAGTGTCCCCTGGTTTTGGCGTCTTGGGACCTGGTGCCATCAGTGAGGCGTTCCTTGGCTCTGCCACGCGGGGCAGGGATTTCACCTGCACTGAAATCTGTGCCAACGAAGAAGCGTCCCCAAACTCTGTCACCCCGTCCCCCTCGCCAGAAGTCCATGTCACCGCCACCTTGCCAGATGACCTCAGCTTCTGGATGGACGTCGTCTGGTCCCGCAGCAGCAGAAACCATCACGCCCCGGGAAATAAGGCAAGTGTGTTCTCCTTTTTCTGCACATGAAAATAAAAAGTCTTGTCTTATTCCCAGTGGTGAGGCTCAGCGACAGCAGCCTAATTTGGCTGAGTCCTCACCATCTGCTGCTGCTATTTCACCCTCACCTGCTACTCCTGTATCTCCTCCCGTTTCCTCTGAGTGTCTGCCAGTCCTGGGATGGAGCTGCCAGACAACAGAGGAGCCTGCAGTCCTGGAGGACTCCGTTCCAGCCCCCCAGCCATGTCCTGGATGGGAGAAGAGTGATCCAGGTGTGCTGAAACTTGAGCCGACAAGAGAGTGTCCCCTGGTTTCAGTGGTATGGGAGCCAGCATCATCGGTGAGGCAATCTCCAGCATTAGCTGCCACGCCGGGATTCCCACCAGCATCGGCTGCCCCGCCTGAGAGTTCTTCAGCTGCATCCATCATCGTGCCTGCTAAAAGAGTTGCTGCAGCTGAGTCACCGGAGTCCTGGATGGCGGTGGAGCTTGAGTCTAGGCGAGTACTTTGTTCTGTGTTAACATCTGCAGATTTACAGAAATCTTGTCTGGCTCCTGTTGGGGGAAGTCGGTTGCAGACATCCTCTGCTCCTCAACTCTCCTTGCCGGGCTCCACTCCTGCCATTAGTTTTCAAGGTTTTTTTCTCTTCTTCCCCATCTGAGGTGGTTGAGCCGGGGTTGGAGCATCAGATGACTGGAATGGAGATGGCCCAGCCCAAGATGCCTGGAGATCCTTGGGCTGCATCCACCATCATGCCTGCTGCTGGAGTTGTCGCAGCGGAGTCACCAGAGTCCTGGACGGCAGTGCAGCCCGAGCCCAGGCAAGTACTCTGTTCTGTTTTAACACCTGCAGATCTAGAGAAATCTTGTCTAGCTCATGGTGAGGAGAACTGGCTGCTGATGTTCTCTGCTTCTGAATTCTCCTCGCCGAGCTCCACCATTGCTGGTAACTCTGTTCCAGTGTTTTTCTCTTCCTCCCCATCTGAGGTGACCATGTCATGAAGAGATGCCCAGGTGAATGGATCGGAGATGTCCCAGTCTGAATCGTCGGAGTCCTGGATGGTGGTGGAGCTTGAGCCAAGGCAAGTACTCTGTTCTGTTTCTACGCTATCAGTTCTAGAGAAACCTTGTCTTGCTCATGTTGGGGAGAATCAGCTGCAGATGTCCTCTGCTTCTGAGCTCTCCTCGCCGGGCTCCGTCACTGCCGATGATGCTGATCTGGTGTCTGTCTCTGTCCTTTTGTTCGGGCCATCACCTGAGGTTGCTGACGGTTGTCCACCTTTGCCAGAGGTCACCGAGGATCCTCTATCTCCATCAGAGATCACCATGGGCCCTTCATCTACACCCAAGGTCACCGTGGGTCCTCTGCCTCCGCCTGAGGTCGCTGTGGGTCCTATGCCTCCATCCGAGGCTGCCGTGGGTGCTCCGCCTCCGTCTGGGGCCGCTGTGGGTGGTCCGCCTCCATCCGAGGCCACCGTGGGTGTTTCGCATCCCCCTGGGGATGTTGGGGGGTCTCCGTCACTGCTTGAGGTTGTTGGGGGTTCTCCGTCTCCGCTCAAGGTTGTTGAGGATTCTCCACCATCAGCTGGGGACATCGCGAGTCTCCCGCCTTAGCCGGAGGCTTCTGCTAAGCAGTCACTCCCCTCATCTGGCCCTTGCGTCCGACAGCTACGCTGGTCAGCCATCCCTATGGCCAGCCTTCTCACTTCTCACCACCCTCTTCATTAGGGTTCCACCTCCCAGCTCCTGCGGCCCGTGGTAAGCTCTGGGTCCGGCTGCCACCCCAAGGAATGGGGCGCATTGTGCCCCGTGGCCCGCTGGCTCAGGGATGCTGGGAGACCACCCGATGGACTAAGCCATCTGCTTGGGTGGCTCTTGAACTCTGGAAGGCCACCCGATGGACTGCTCCTTCTGCTTGGGTGGTCCTGGAACATGGGGAGGCCAGCTGACTTGCTCTAGCACATGCTCCGGTGGTCTTGGGACTCTGGGAGACCACCTGACGGCTACGCCATCTGCTTGAGTGGCTCAAGAACCCTGGAAGGCCACCACATATGTTCCACCGTGTAGTCAGGTGTTCTTGGGACTCTAGTAGGCCGCCCAAACTGCTTCATCTAATTATCCAGTGGTCCTAGAGTCCTGTACTGCCACTTGTTGTACAGTATTGTGCGTCATGAGTGTTTTCTTTTGTTTTATGGTTGGATTCGGTCCCTCCATGCCTAGTTTCCCCCTCCTCCCGCTCGCGTTGTGTTGTTTTTTCTTGTTGGGGAAGGGGGGGTCTCCTTTGTGGGTGGGTCCTCTTTTCTTTTTTGATGTTGCCCTGGGGTGTCTGGTCTCCACCCCTTGAGGGGGGCACTGTCATGATCCTGAGCATAGGTGGGGGCTATGCTCAGTCTCCAGTTTGAGTTTAATCTTTTTCTGTTTGCTTGTTTGTTTGTTTATTATGGTCTGCTGTATTTGGTCTCTGTTTATTTATGAGTTGCTTGCATTCTTGGTTTTGTCCTTATAGTCCTGTCTATTTATTGTGTGTCATTTTGCAGTAATTGCATCTTTTGGGGTGTTATCTTATTCTTGTGTTGTTATTTAGTTTCTGGACTGTGCTTTTATTTTGACAGCGTCATGCAGCTTCCGGCTGTCAAACTCTGTTTTGCAGACTGCACAGCTGTCACTGATTATGTTACGTTCCTACTCATGTATCCATACCTGTCACTCATTAATCATCTGTTCATCACACTATTTAAGAACATGGCAACATTTCACCCATTGCCGTCTCCTACTGTTTACCTCCACAGAGGAATCAGTTTTACTCTGTGTGAGTGTGGGTTGCTGCAGAAGTGAACGGCCGTGCTCCGACCAGGTAATATTTATCTTTTCCTATTTTTCTCAGCCATGAGCCCCGTTTCCTTTCGAGTGTGCTCCGGCTGGGGTTCATCTCTGTTCCCCGGCATGTCTGTGCGCCTCAGTCAGTGCTCCATCTTGACTGTTCACCATTACCACTGGTCATGAGCCCCATTCCCCTCAGCGCCCTTCATCCTTCCCTTATATGTAAGTTTAATGTTTAATGTAGTGTTTGTTGTTCTGTTAATAAATGTGCAAACTCACAACATGCATTTGGTGTCATTCTACAGCCCTTAAAAAGGGTGATTCATGATAAATCTATAGATGCCAACAGTAAGTCCACAATTAAAATGAGAATGAAATTTTTTTTAAAAAACTATTTATTGTATCATCATATAAATTTAAAAAATGACAGGTGATTATATGACTGTTACAACTCTCACCATTAAAATAACAAATTTCCAGTGCGTGCTATTTCCTCATGAACCCCAGAGCTGTACGATTTCAAAACACATCACTGAAATAACATTAAACAAAGCGCTTCTGAAAACAGACCTCCTTTTTCCTGATCAAAACCTCATTGGCATAACATGCACCATACTGATGTGCATGAGATTGTGCACCACCACACCTTTTTGAAATGAGCCTCCACCTCCCAGCGCAAAGTGGGCGCACTGTCTACTGGTAATTAGATGGCGTGACACAAAGTGGAAAAAAAAACCCAAACAATGCGCTGACAGAAACAAGCAAAATCATGGTGGGAAGTCTGGCGCAAAAGTCTGCTGATGATCGTCAAACTAGGCCCCACAGTGCTTTGTTGTTTTTTTTTTTATTGCGTTAAATGTCATTTATGTTTTGACACCACATCAACACTTTTTGATTCCCCACAATGTCAGCTGAAACAATAAATCTTGGAGACTGATTACACACGGAGCAGAAAATTAAGAACAGTAAATTTTGCAATGAGATTTTTTCAGGGGGCTGTCATATTTTTGTGGGATTATATATATATATATATATATATATATATATATATTTTTTTTTTTATTTATTTTTTTTTCTTAAATTCCCCCTTCTCTCCCTTTTGGCATTCCAGCACCATGGACAGCGACCCTTCTTCAGCCCTTCTCCTTGTGTCCGTGCATGTTTGAAGTGAGTTTTGGTCTAACTACATTTGCTTCTGGCAGCATTTCAGTCAACGTCTGCCAGTAGAGCTTAACTTAGGCCGACTTAGGCTAGCTCTGCACAACTTAGCCCAGCACTCAGGAACTTTTACAAACTGAGCACAGCTTTCACCAACATTTATTCACAAATGTTGATTTATTTATTTATTTATTTAGCGAATGCAAAGTCCTCAAGCCAAGCAGTTGCCTCCTGGTTTGCTGTATGGAGGGTGTGTAATCCTCCTTCCAGTCTTTGGAGCGGGCAAGCCTCTATGATGTGTTCCATTGTTTGCTCCTCTCCACATGCGCACAGTGGGCTAGGGCTACTGCCCCATCTGTGAAGGCTGGCCAAGCAGGGGCCATGTCCAGTCCTGAAGCAATTGAGTGTAGACCACTGTCTCCTTGGGAGGTTGGTGCCCGGGACCTGTTGGTTGGGGTTTGTCACCAGGTGTTTGTTTGGGACCTCCTTGGTCTCCCATTCCACTTGCCAAGCTGTCTGGATGGTGAAATCAGCTGGGGGAGGGTTTTTCCAAATCGGCCGTCTGGATGGAAGTCGGGCAGTGGGTGGGGTGTAGATATCTGCATGGATTGGTAAGTGAGGGGAGTGTTTGGCTTTTTGAAGCATCCTTTGAGTTAGTGCTGCTCGCCGGATGTGTGGGGGGACTATGTTTGACAGTACAGGGAGCCAGGGGAGTGGTGTTGAGCGGATTGTCCCAGTTATGGTTCTCATGGTTGTGTTGAGCTGAGTGTCTACGTGGTGTGTGTAGGATGACCTGGACCAGACAGGGGCACAATATTCTGCTACAGAGTATGAAAGGGCCAGTGCTGAGGTGTGCAGGGTGGAGGCTGCCGCTCCCCATTTTGCACCAGCGAGCTTGTAGAGCAGGTTGTTTCATGCCTTCACCTTAGCAGCCGTCCCCTTTAAATGTTCCTTGAAGGATAGGGTCCTGTCAAGGGTCACTCCAAGGTAGGTTGGATTCGAGGCATGCTTAAGCTTGAGTCCGCTCAGGTGGATGTTTAGTTCTCTGGCAGCTTTTACATTGTGGAGATGGAATACACTGGAGACGGTTTTTGCTGGGCTTGGTTTTAGGTGCCAGGTTTTGCAGAACTGGTCCAGTTTGGCAAGATCTTCCGTGAGCACCCATTCCAGTGACTCAAAGTCTGGTGCTTAGAGTGCCAAACAGATGTCGTCTGCATAGATGAATTTGCGGGATTTTGTAGTGGGCAGGTCGTTTATGTAGAGGTTGAACAGGGTTGGAGCTAGAACTGAGCCTTGTGGGAGTCCGTTTTTCTGTGTTCTCCATGCGCTTGTGTTCTGACCGAGGTGGACTCTGAATCTTGTGTTGGTCAGCAGGGTTTTTATAATTGCTGTTGCCCAGGCAGGGATCGCCTTTGTAAGTTTGTTGTAAAATTTATCAACAAATGTTGATAAATTTTCAGCATGCTGAAAGTTTTCAAAGAACACGACTTTCACCAGCGTTTGTCAACAAACACCAACTATTGTTAACTTTGACCAACTTTTGTCAGCAGAGCCAGACATTTGCCAAAACATCAGTAGAAGTTGGTCCAAACGTTGTAGTGTGAATCCACCTTTAACCTTAAAGCCCACTTAAACACATTTTGCACATGTATCATTTAAAGAACAAGGGTAGCATTAACAATGAAAGGTCCATCACCAAATATGGGTGTTCTTTTATTTTCCCCTTGTCCTGTCAAGTAGCAAGGTAAGCAGAACAGAAATCTGCTTCCCTTATTGTGCCAAACAGATTTACTTTGCCAAAAGGAGCTTTATGCAGTACATATATATATGTACTATATATTTATAGACTCCTGTTGTAATAATTTTTAATACTTTATTTAAATTGTTTTACCCGTGAAGGACCCGACGGGAGGGGAATGGGGAAGGGAGGGGTAGGGAGGGGGAAAAGAAAGAGAGAAAAACAAACAGAAAAAACAACCAGTTTGACACAACTGAAACAAACAGAAGACAAACTGTTTCTTCTGCTGAAAAGGTCTCATCACGAGTCTGGTATCTGCACCTGTTAAAGAACAGAGAGAGACATACAGTGGGGTAAAAAAGTATTTAGTCAGCCATGAATTGTGCAAGTTCTCCCACTTAAAAGATGAGAGAGGTCTCCAATTTTCATCATAGGTATACCTCAACGATGAGAGACAAAATAAGAAAAAAAAAATCCAGAAAATCACATAGAAGGATTTTTAATGAATTAATTAGTAAATTCCTCGGTAAAATAAGTATTTGGTCAATAACAAAAGTTCATCTCAATACTTTGTTATATACCCTTTGTTGGCAATGACAGAGGTCAAACGTTTTCTGTAAGTTTTCACACACTGTTGCTGGTATTTTGGCCCATTCCTCCATGCAGATCTCCTCTAGAGCAGTGATGTTTTGGGGCTGTCGCTGGGCAACACAGACTTTCAACTCCCTCCAAAGATTTTCTATGGGGTTGAGATCTGGAGACTGGCTAGGCCACTCCAGGACCTTGAAATGCTTCTTACGAAGCCTCTCCTTCGTTGCCCGGGCGGTGTGTTTGGGATCATTGTCATGCTGAAAGACCCAGCCACGTTTCATCTTCAATGCCCTTGCTGGTGGAAGGAGGTTTTCACTCAAAATCTCACGATACATGGCCCCATTCATTCTTTCCTTTACACGGATCAGTCGTCCTGGTCCCTTTGCAGAAAAACAGCCCCAAAGTATGATGTTTCCACACCCATGCTTCACAGTAGGTATGGTGTTCTTTCTCCTCCAAACACGACAAGTTGAGTTTTTACCAGAAAGTTCTATTTTGGTTTCATCTGACCATATGACATTCTCCCAATCCTCTTCTGGATCATCCAAAGGCTCTCTAGCAAACTTCAGACGGGCCTGGACATGTACTGGCTTAAGCAGGGGGACACGTCTGGCACTGCAGGATTTGAGTCCCTGACGGCGTAGTGTGTTTCTGATGTAGCCTTTGTTACTTTGGTCCCAGTTCTCTGCAGGTCATTCACTAGGTCCCCCCATGTGGTTCTGGGATTTTTGCTCACCGTTCTCGTGATAATTTTGACCCCACGGGGTGAGATCTTGTGTGGAGCCCCAGATCGAGGGAGATTATCAGTGGTCTTGTATGTCTTCCATTTTCTAATAATTGCTCCCACAGTTGATTTCTTCACACCAAGCTGCTTACCTATTGCAGATTCAGTCTTCCCAGCCTGGTGCGGGTCTACAATTTTGTTTCTGGTGTCCTTTGACAGCTCTTTGGTCTTGGCCATAGTGGAGTTTGGAGTCTGACTGTTTGAGGTTGTGGACAGGTGTCTTTTATACTGATAACGAGTTCAAACAGGTGCCATTAATACAGGTGACGAGTGGAGGACAGAGGAGCCTCTTAAAGAAGAAGTTACAGGTCTGTGAGAGCCAGAAATCTTGCTTGTTTGTAGGTGACTAAATACTTATTTTACTGAGGAATTTACCAATTAATTCATTAAAAATTCTTCAATGTGATTTTCTGGATTTTTTTTTTCTCATTTTGTCTCTCACAGTTGAGGTATACCTATGATAAAAATTGGAGACCTCTCTCATCTTTTAAGTGGGAGAACTTGCACAATTGGTGGCTGACTAAATACTTTTTTGCCCCACTGTATGTGTGTGTGCCTGTGTATGAGAGTGCGCGCAAAGTGAGTGTGTGCGTGTGAGTGTGAGTGGTTTGCCAGGAAACATACAAAGAGGGTGGCAGGTCACAGCAACATCCTCCAACAACCAGGACAACCAGGCATCTGCCCCAGGAGGGATGGCCGAGGGAGGCCAGGCCCCCAAGTAGCCGGCATGGCGCCCCGACCAGCCAGCACACACAACCCTGGCAGGGCCAACGCCACCCCCTCCAGGTTGAAGACTGGCCTGTGCCCACCCCAGCGCCCCCAACACACACCCCAGGAGCCCCCAGGCCCCGACGCCCAAAGAAGGTGGCAGCAAGGCACGGGGAACCCCACTGTGGGCCAGCCCCCCCCCCCAGTCCAAGGGACCCCACATGGCCAGGAGGTACCAGAAGGTGCTACCCCCTCAGTCCAACACCCCCGACAAGCACACACACCCATTCCCATGCATTCATACCCACTCCCGTACCCACTCAGTCTTGTTCCCACTCCCACTCACCCTCACAGTCGCCCGCACCCACACATGCCTCCCTCCACCCATGCTCACCCATACACAGACTCTCATTCACACTCTGACTCACTCACTTCCACTTGTGCTCTCCCTCACACGCTCCCCCACACTCAATCACCCTAAACACTTGGGGTGGCCGTGGCGCCGATGGAGCAGGCATGAACACACACCAATGCCCAGCAGTGGCCGGGAAGACTGCTGGCGTGGACCAGCGGCCACACCCCCACCAACCGGCCTCGGGGCAGCAGTGGCCACAGAAGCAGACCACCACCACCAACGCCCACCTGGAGTGACTGATCAGTGGACCACCACAAGAGCCCCGAGATGCCATCTGACATGAAAAACGCCACACAAATCCACCCACTACCACCATCTTCACTCATCATTCCCTCACTCTCTCACTCACTCACTACCTTGCTCGCATCTATTTATTCGGCAGCGCATCCAGGGATGATGACAACATGACAGGGCCCAGGACACCAGCCAGGCCCCAGGCCCCCGGCCCCCGGCAGAAGGAGGACAGCAGGGGTGGGGAAGACCCCCACCCCCCATGTGCGAATCGTGATGGGTGAGTGTTAGTTGTGTGGTGTGATCCAGGTGTGTGAACTACCAAAGTGCAGTTAAAATTGGGGGGATAGTATAATAACGCACCACTACCCACTGCTACAGGCAGCGGAGCTCCCATCCCCTCAAGCCCTCAGTGTCTACAGTGCAATTAAAATTGAAGTGAGGGTGGCCCCACTGCACAATAGACAGAGGGATCCTCTTCATCCGCACCATGCAGTGCACCCTCACCCCAAAACCCTAAGTGTATCCAATAAGATGTGTGATCCACCCAGAATTGGGGGGGGGGAGAGACTGGGAGGGAGGCAGTCCCAAAGAGAGCCCATTTTCCCCCAGAAGCCAGCTTCCAAACTGGCTCTGGAGGCCACCCACTGCCCCCAGATCCCATCCCAGGGTGAGGGGCCACGGGCTGTGTATCCTAGGACCCGCCAGTGTCGCACCCCGGTGCTCACCAGCACCACAGGCACAATGGGGCAGCCACACTCACACTTACTCTCACGCATCTTGTACACACAAACATAATAATAATAATAATAATAATAATAATAATAATAATAATAATAATAATAATAATAATAGTAATAATGAATAATGAGCTAGACCCATACCGCGCTCCACATGGCAAGCAACATCCCAGTGTTCTAAATAATACACTAATAACAACAGCAACTGTTATGAAAATAATACCATGCAATGCTCAGTTATGATTACACAACACTTTTGTTTCAAAGTACCACATAACATTCTCCTATCATTCTATCACTGCCTATATCTCCGGCTTGCCCTCTGTCGCCTGCATCTTACGTCATCAGCTACATCACCTCTAGGAACTATGCTTCTACAACAGCTCAAGAGCTGTAGTTGGAACTCCGCAACTTTAGAACAGTGTTTGAAAATTTTCACTGGAACTACAGTATGCTTTTCGGGAAACAAAGGTGTCATTCAACAATACATCAGATTATGTAAGTTTCACCATCACAGTTTTAACGATGGTTTTGCAAATGCATCAGTGGAACCGTGGAAGACCCCAGTTCTGGCCCACTGACCAAATGTTTGCTGGTCCTGCTATGTTCCACTCCACTCACATCACCTGTAAGCATTTTTTAAGTGTTTACTTCTCACCTTTGCACTCTGTTGTTCCATCCAGAGTGAAGCCCACAGGGCAAGAGCAGTTTTCGCCATTCCTCACCAAACCAAATGGACAGTTACAGCCAGTATTGCCGACATGGATCAACTGATTTCCAGGACATTGAAGGGCACGGCTGGAGTTAGGGGGTGCTGCGGTGGTCGAGGAAAGTGCTAATGTAAAAAGAAAACACAAGCAATTTTGTAGCCCTTTATAATACAGCCCACATATTATACCATAATTATAGTGTAAGTATGATGTAACTACAGCATAAGTATGTCGTTGTACTTATGCCATATTTAGGCTGTGCTTATGCAACGTTTATTTGATACTTATGCCATACTTACGTCAGATCAAATCCAAAGAAGAATACATCCCACACCCATTATGACATATTTACTGTATGCTACACTTTTTGGTTTAATTTACGGGCAGAATTATAAATTGCTACCAGAATTTCTGCCGTCAGACAAGTGAAATACTGTATATAGTGGCCCTTAGGTAGTACACACAACAACAATCAAAGCAGCACAACCATAAACAACTTAAAACGTAACAACACTAAGAAGAATGAAATTTCCCAAATAACGTATGAAAAAAACTTTGTTGTGGGGTCTGTATTTTCTAAAGGATTCTTGTTTGGTGTTCTTCTTTTGTTGTTGGTTTTTTTTTTTTTTTTGTTCTTTTTCATGACTGGGTTTTGTGGAATTGTTTTCATTCCATTACATTGTACAGGGATCTGAAAAAAAAATCCGAAAACATTGTTAAATTTGTGGGGAAAAATGCATATTTTAAAAAAAAGTATAATTTTGAGAAAATTTCATTTATGTGGGAGAAAAGGGTCAAAAATGATGAAAAGAGAGAGAACCTGAAAAATTAAGAAGGAAAAATAGAACAAGAAAAAGGCACAAATAGTAATTCATTTTACAGCTCAAATATATGTTTTTATATGTGTTCTGGATTGTATTTTCATGCAAACAAATATTTTAAAAAATATTACAGCAACAAAAAGTGTTTTAAAAGATGCAGAATTAAAGTTTTTACAGTATATTCTTCAAGAAAAATTATATAGTGATGAAAAAAATACTTTTAAAAATTTTTACAGGTCTGAGCAGTTGGATGACAAGAACTACGATGGCCAATAAGGATGTCACAGCCAATAACTAGGTTGATGTCATATTTCGTAGCCTCATATAAAGTTCATACCACAAAGGAGTCCTCGCTTAACATGCTGTATCTGGCTCGTAATCAACAAAGAACTGACATTGTACAATAGTCTGCGCTGCGTGTTGACGTTTGTATTGACCAACTAGATGGGGCAAGAATAAGTGTGACACTTTCAGGCCAGGAGGTCATAGTAATAATAATAATAATAATAAAAGAAAGGCAGACGTGTGGAGGTGAGAGTAGGGACGTTAAATGTAGGGAGTATGACTGGTAAAGGCAGAGAGTTGGCTGATATGATGGAGAGAAAAAAGGTAGATATATTGTGTGTTCAAGAAACCAGATGGAAGGGAAGCAAGGCTAAGAGCATTGGAGGTGGATTTAAACTGTTCTACCATGGTGTAGATAGGAAGGGAAATGGAGTAGGAGTAATCTTGAAGGAAGATTATATGTATAGTGTTCAGTAGGTAAAGAGGGAGTCAGACAGAATCATGAGTTTGAAGCTAGAAGTCAAAGGTGTGATGCTGAATGTTGTCAGTGCGTATGCCCCACAAGTTGGATGTCAGGAAGAAAAGAAGCAGGAATTCTGGAGTAAGTTTGGTGAAATGGTAGGGTGTTCCCGGGGGGAGAGAATGGAGCGGACTTTAATGGACATGTAGGTCAAGGGAACAGAGGTGATAAGAATCAGAATCAGAATCAGAATCAGAATCAGAATCAGCTTTATTGCCAAGTATATTTACTTGAACCTACCTATATTTACTTGAGTAAATATAGGTTCAAGTAAAGTATATTTACTTGAACATACCTACCCAGAACCTAAGGAGGTTCTGGGTAGGTATGGTCTTAAGGGGAGACCATACCTACCCAGAACCTAAGGAGGTTCTGGGTAGGTATGGTCTTAAGGGGAGAATGTGGAAGGATAGATGGTTGTGGGTTTTGCTAAGAGGATGGAAATGGCTGTGGTGAACACATACTTCAAGAGTCCCAAGGATTAATTCAACTTTATTTATTCAATTCAACTTTATTTATATAGCGCCATTTCACAACAACAGTCATCTCATAGCACTATCAACTGTAGGGGGGAACCCCCACAGTTGCAGAAAGACCCCAGCAATCAGGCGATCCCCTGTGAGCAAGCACTTGGCAACGGTGGAGAGGAAAAACTCCCTTTTAACAGGAAGAAACCTCCAGCAGAACCAGGCTCAGGGAGGGGCAGTCATCTGCTGCGACTGGCTGGGGGGTGAGGGGATAGAGAAGAAGAAAAGAACAGACATGTAGAGAGCAAACAGCACGATGGGGACTCAATCTATGGGAGAGAACAAATAAATGTTAATGACCAGCAAAAAAAAAATATTTCATAGAGAGTGAGGAAAGGAGTGAGGCCCAGTGCATTACTGGAGGTCCCCCGGCTGACTAAACCTATTAGCAGCATAACTAAGGGAGGGTTCAGAAACACATGATCCCTCCCTAATTGTAGGCTATATCAAAAAGGTAGGTTTTAGCCCTATTCTTAAAAACAGATCGAGTCTGACTCCCGAATCCAGATTGGCAGCTGATTCCACAGGAGAGGAGCTTGATAACTGAAGGCTCTGCCTCCCATTGTACTTTTGGAGATTCTAGGTATTACAAGTAATCCTGCATTTTGGGAGCGTAGTGCTCTGTTAGGATAATACGGTAGTATCAGATCTTTTAAATAAAAAGGAGCCTGATTGTTTAGAGCTTTGTAAGTAAGAAGAAGGATTTTAAACTTAATTCTAAACTCTATGGGAAGCCAATGAAGGGAGGCCAGAACCGGAGAGATATGATCTCTCTTTCTAGTACCTGTTAAAACTCTTGCTGCAGCATTTTGGATCAGCTGAAGACTTTTTAAAGATGTTTTAGGACAGCCTGATAATAAAGAATTACAATAATCTAATCTCAAGCTAACAAAAGCGTGGATCAGCTTCTCAGCATCACTCTGAGACAAGATGCTCCTAATCTTGGCAATATTACGCAAATGATAGAAGGCAGTCTTAGAAACAAATTTAATATGTGAATTGAAGGACAAATCCTGATCAAAAATAACTCCAAGGTTCCTTACAGAGCTATTAAGAGAAAGAGTAACTGCATCCAAACTGAAAGTTTGATTTGGAAAGGAATTTCTAAGGTTTTTTGGACCAACAAGAATGACTTCAGTCTTATCTGAATTTAATAGCAGGAAATTACAAGTCATCCAAGCTTTGATTTCCTTAAGACAGGCTTCTAACTTGGCTAATTGATTTCTATCATCTGGCTTCATTGACAGGTATAATTGTGTGTCATCTGAATAACAATGAAAATGTATACAGTGCTTTCTAATAATGTTGCCTAACGGAAGCATATATAAACTAAAAAGAGTAGGGCCTAGCACAGATCCCTGTGGAACTCCATGACTAAGCTTTGAGTTGAAAGAAAACTCATTATTTACATGAACAAACTGGAACCTATCAGATAAATAAGATCTAAACCACTGCAACGAAGTTCCATTAAGTCCAATATAGTGTTCTAATCTATCAAGTAGAATATTATGATCGATAGTATCAAAAGCTGCACTAAGGTCTAAAAGGACAAGTACAGAAACTAGTCCATTATCAGATGCAATGAGGAGGTCGTTAGTGACCTTCGCTAAGGCTGTTTCAGTACTATGATGGATTCTAAACCCAGATTGAAACTCTTCAAGTAAACCATTTCCCTGCAGGTGGTCAAATAATTGCATAGCAACAACTCTTTCTAAGATTTTTGAAATGAAAGGGAGATTAGAGATTGGTCTATAGTTAGCTAAAGCTTCTGGATCTAGTGTTGGCTTTTTGAGTAAGGGTTTAATTACAGCTGTTTTAAAAGCCTGCGGTACATGGCCTAAAGGCAATGAAGAATTGATTATATGAAGAATAACGCTACCAATAAGTGGGAAGACTTCTTTAAATAACCTGGTAGGAATAGAGTCTAAAAGACAAGTTGAAGGTTTGGATGAGGAAACTATTTTGTCTAACTCACAAAGGTCGATTGGAGTAAACTCATCAAGACAGACATCAAAAGAAGGAGTTGTAGTAGTTACAGTATTTAAGTTAACTGTGGGAAGAATCTGATTGATTTTATCTCTGATGGATGAAATTTTATTATTGAAAAAGTTCATAAAGTCCTGACTAGTAAGCTCTAAGGGAATGCTAGGATTGACAGAGTCCTGACTCTTTGTCAACCTGGCTACAGTACTGAAAAGAAACCTGGGATTATTCTTGTTCTCTTCTATTAATGCAGAGTAATAACTCGTTCTAGCTTTTCTAAGAGATTTTTTATAAATTAAAAGATGATTTCTCCAAGCTAAATAGATTTCATCTAAATTAGTAGAGCGCCATTTCCTTTCTAATTGACGAGTCTTCTGTTTTAAGCTACGAGTTTCTGTGTTGAACCAAGGAGTTAGAAATCCCTGATTAGACTTTTTCTTTTTTAAGGGGGCCACCAAGTCTAGAGCCTGATGCAGAGAAGCTGAAACACTATCCACCATGTTATCAATTACAGAAGGAGCAAGCTGTCTATAGCTTATTTCCGTTGTGTTGACACATGGCATAGAGGAAACAATCTGCATAAATTTGGAAACAGCATCATCTGAGAGGCATCTACTGTAATAATATTTTTCTTTAGGAGCCAAATAGTCAGAAATAGTAAAATCAAAGGTTAACAGACAATGGTCTGACAGTACAGGGTTATGAGGAGACAAGATTTTCTATTTCTATGCCATATGTCAGAACAAGGTCCAATGTATGGTGGAGGTAATGAGTAGAATTTCCTACTTTCTGAGAAAACCCAATCGAGTCTAATATTGAATTAAAAGCCACATTAAGGCAGTCACTATCTACATCCACATGTATATTAAAGTCCCCTACTATAATTATTCTATCAGATTTCAGCACTAAATCAGCTAAGAAATCAGCAAATTCGGATAAAAATTCTGAGTAGGTTGATGGGGGACGATAAACTATGGCAAATAAAATTGGGTTTAACCTAAAATTGCTAAAGTGCCCAATACTGAGGACCAGGCCCTCAAAGGACTTATAACATGTTTTTTGCTTTACATTAACTAGTAATTTGGAATGGTAAATTGTTGCTACTCCTCCTCCACGACCAGAACTTCTGGGATTTTGACAGTTTAAATAACCAGAGGGAGTTGATTCATTTAAACCAACATAATCCTCTTGCCCTAACCAAGTCTCTGTAAGGGAAATTAAATCAATCTGATGATCAATTAACAGATCATGGACTAACAGAGACTTGGGAGTTAGAGACCTAATATTTAATAAACCACATTTAATTTTTAAATTATGAGGAGGAACAGAGGCCAAATCATTCAATTTAGAGGCTTTATGTTTAATTTGAGTTTTATCAATATTTTGCTTTATCACTTTGGGATGCTTATACATTATATTTTTATTCACTTTGGAGGGAACAGACAACGATTCTCTGATGGGGAAGACAGGGGCTAAGCTGAGGGGTGGCGGATGAAGAGGAGCTGCAGAGAGGCGTGTAAGACTGCGACTCTGCTTCCTGGTCCCAACTCTGAGTAGTCAGGGTTTTGAAAATTTGGATAAAAAAGATGCCAGATTGTTAGATAAATGAGAAGCACCATCCAAAGTGGGATGAATGCTGTCTCGTCTCATAAGACCAGGTTTTTCCCAAAAAGAGCTCCAATTGTCAATGTAGCCCACGTCATTTTTAGGACACCACACAGACAGCCAGCAGTTCAAGGATGACGAGCGGCTAAACATGTCATCACTGGTCAGATTGGGGAGGGGCCCAGAGAATACTACAGTGGCAGACATCGTTTTTGCAAAGTCACACACCGATTCTACATTAAGTTTTGTGACTTCCGACTGCTGGAGACGGATGTCATTAATGCCGGCGTGAATAACAATTGTGGAATATTTACAGTTACTTTTAGCCAGCATTTTCAAATTTGACTCGATGTCGCCTGCTCTGGCCCCAGGAATGCATTTGACTATGGCCGCTGGAGTCTCTAGGTTCACGTTTCTGACTACAGAGTCGCCAATGATCAGAGTTTTTTCCTCAGCGGGTGTGTCGCTGAGCGGGGAAAAACGATTAGAGACGTGAACAGGTTGGTGGTGAACCGGGGCTTTGTGACTAGGCTTCCTTCTCACCGTCACCAACCCAGTCTCCTCGCTGCTGAGGAGAGCCGGGGAACCGCTGACAGGGGGGCCTAAGCTAGCTAGCTCCGCTGCAGCTAATGGGCGTCCGTCAAGATTAACTGGCGCAGACGGTGTTTCAATGCAGCGGAGCCGGGATTCCAAATCAGACAACCTCGCCTCAAGCGCCTCAAAAAGACAACATTTATTACATTTACCGTTATCACTAAAAGAGGCAGAGGTGTAGCTAAACATCTGACAGAGAGAGCACACCAGAGGAGGAGAGGAAAGAGAGCTAGTAGCCATAGCTAGTGGCTGGAGAGCAACCACACAGGCAGACAGCAAAACAGGAAGTGACGATACGTTACCACAAGGAAGTGACGATCCAACAGATCCAATCAAAGGATTCCAGATTAGCAAGGTGGAAATGAGGGCAGCTTTGAAGAGGATGAAGAATGGAAAGGCGGCCAGATGGCATACCAATGGAGGTGTGGAGATGTTTAGCAGAGATGGTAGTGGACTTTTTAACCAGATTTTTTAACACAATCTTGAAGAGTGAGGAGATACCCAAGGAGTGGAGAAGAAGTGTTTTAGTACCAATTTGCAAGAACAAAGGTGATGCTCAGAGCTGTAGTAACTACAGAGGCGTAAAGTTGATCAGCCACACTATGAAGATATGGGATAGAGTTGTTGAAGCCAGGTTAAGAGGAGAGGTGACAATCAGTGAGCAACAGTATGGTTTCATGCAATAAAGAGTACTACAGATGCAATATCTGCTTTAAGAGTGTTGATGGAGAAGTGTAGAGAAGGTCAGAAGGAGTTGCACTGTGTCTTTGTGGATCTGGAGAAAGCATATTGTAGCAGACTCAAGCTGGATTGAACACTAAAATTGGAACTTTGCTTCATGTATGAACGAACTGTCTAACCTCTGCCCAGTTTTATCACCCCCAAAATGATCCAGCTGTGATGGAGGACCATATGCAGCACCCCTTCCCCCTCTTTGAGACATTATTTTACGACCACAGCAGTAAAACTCCTGCAGAACAGGAATTTTTCCTAAAGACTTCCTAAATGTGCTTACAATGTTGCTGCATCATCTGTTGTCATAAATGTTTCATTTATGCATGCTTTTCTTACTTGTGAACCCTCATAGATTAGAAAATTCAGATAGAGGTATTCTGATAATGTGTGCATAGTTTGTGATAGCTGTCTATGACTTCACTTTCCCTTTGGGATGAGTGAGCTTACCCAAGGGGCAGTGAGATGGTCATGCAAAGCCCTGATTGGCCGACCCCTCAGGACTGTCCTGTGGGTAGGTGCCAATACCCCTTTTATCACATGTCTAGACCAGAATTCGCTCTTTTTTGCTGCCGTTTTCTGAGGAGAGAGGTCATCGGCCCTCTCTCTCCTCAGTGGCCTGAAGGCCTCTAATCCAGCTCTTATCTGACTGAAGGTAACACTTGAAGCTTTCCCTTTTTCTAGCATGCTTTAACTACCTGAATTTTGATACTTTTTGGATCTTTCTTTAAAGCTTCATCACCTTCTCTAGAAATTCATGACTAGTGGAAGTAATCTTCAATTTTTATCTTTTCTAAAGCCAACCAAGCCATGATTTTCTTCTTTAATCTTAATCTTTCTGTAAGTCAAGCGTGATCACACTTTTTAGAGCTCATTCCCTTTTTAAGGTTTCTTTCTGGCTATCCTACACTGCAAAATGCAGGCCTAGAGGCAAAATGGCAAAATGGCAAAATGCCATTGTTCTAGCCACCTCCAGCAGATGCAAGCTCCGGGCCTGAACCAGGCCCCACTTCACCAAGGATTTCCAGGCTGAGACCCCAGGGCATAGGACTGCAGGGAGAACCACTGCCACCAAGGCTTATCTCCAGCCCAGGCTGGACCAAAGCTGGGCTACCCAGAGTCATTCCTCCCACACCTGTGACCCTTCCTAAGGCTCGACCATTCTGTCCTGTTCCAAGCCTCTTGGGAACCAAGCAACGCCAAGAGAGTAAGGCAGTTAACCCTTTAGCTGCCCTAGGTGCCATGTGGCGCCTGGGGCAATGCAATGCAAAGCAACTCAAGCCCCCCGCCCCCCCAGTGGTCAAGAGTGGTAAAAAATTTGTCAATAAAATAGTTCAGATTTCCAAGGCTATAACTTAAAAGTTACAAGAGACAATGGCTTACTATCAATTAGAAAGATGTAGAATATGATCCAAAGTTTCAGATAGGAATAAATTTATGCATCTAATTTGCATAATGTCGCGACAGCTATATAAATTACATAACTCAGTCAAAAGTGGACTTTGGACACATTTACATAAAGAATGGTCTGGATTTTTTTAACGCCGATTTGTCTATAGGGGTATGTTTTTATCTAATCTTCAAAGTATATGAACCAGAAAATCAATAAAATGTCAAAAAAAAAAAAATTCTCTCTTACCTGTTACCGGGAGGGGAGTTCGCCCACCCATGTGACCGGTCCGTTTTCATCCATCGTAGATGATGTTTCTGTGTTTGCTCAGCCATTTACACCGTGTACCACATCGACAAACTCTTATGATTACCCCGTGTGAATTTCATTTGTATTACGTGGCTATTTTTTCTGTTTAGTGCATTTTTCCTGTGGGAATCCATGCCACCAGTGGATGCTGCCATTTTGGTATGGGGAGCTCAGTTTTTTGTTACATTGATCTCAATGTAACACGTTTACTTAGTAATTTACACACGTGTACCACATCTACAAACTCTTAATGATTATCCCACATGAATTTCGTTTGTATTACACGGCTATTTTTCCCATTTCATGCAGTTTCCATCGCGATGATGCTGCCGCAATGACCAATCGTGAAGGCACACACATTGGTGTGTGAGCTCAAAGCGGAAAAAGGAAGAATAATAATGAGGATTTCTCCTTCTTTGCTATATTCCATGTCAGCCATGATTCCTTCAGCGCGTGTTTGCCACCTTCTAAACTGTCAGAGCAATAGAGATTATTACAAATTCTCAGTATAGCCGGGGTACGTCAATAAGTTGACACGTGCAGTTGCTGTGCTGTGCCACTGGGGGGGTGACCCATCCATTTAATCTTGGCAGTTAAAGGGTTAACAGCATTTGCTTCAAGGAAAGCCATTAACTTTTTCTGTAACGACCGTCCCTTTTTGAACACAAGGTAAAGTTAATCTGTTTTCTTTTTCAAAACAATTTTTTTCCAAATTCCTTTTTCCTTCACTTTGCGTTCCAATTAATTTTACCACTATTTTCACTTCACCCTTATTCCACATATGCAAGACCTGTAAATATGTAAATATTGCTGTTTCTTCATATATGCAAAATTATCACTGTTCATGATAATTTGGTTATCTTCCCATTCTACAAGCTATACAGATGCCTATTGTCATTTTGGGTTTTTCTGTAATAATTTACTAACCTCTTCATCGGTGTCCTCTCTGTCCAGATTTTAAGAATCACACAGTGCCAAGATCTAATGCCCAGATTATGAGACTGATCAAATATTGTCAATAGAATTATTAACTCAGGCTTAACTTATCAATTGCCAAATTCTTAAGATTAAGTCTTTGTTCATAAGAGTTTCCACCTCTATAAAACGTGGATGGTGCCCCAACTAAATGAGGTAACGCAAGAGTTATTAATAATTATTAATTCCAGTTATTAATTATTAATAATCATATACATATCAATGGTGTCCCCACCTCAGGATAAGGCTACAATATGATAGGGTGCCAAGAGAGGAAGTGTGGTACTGTATGAGAAAGTCAGGGGTGGCAGAGAAGTACACTACTCACAAAAAGTAAGGGATGCTCGGCTTTCGGGTGAAATTTCAGGATTCACCTAAAATGCACTATAACCTTTACAGGTGAACATAATTTGACCTTCTCTAACCTTATGAATGTGCATGTCCAACTGTTCAATGTTTCAGTACTTGTTGCATAACTTGCTGTTCTCTAACAAGGTGTCATAAACTGGGGTGGACTTCCATCCCAGCTTCATGGCACAGTGGCTGCCCTGTCTGGAGTGTGTTTTGATTCTCTTTTTTCCATCAGGCTCCTCCTTGGGAGCCTTGAGGTCTTCTGGCTCTTTGACAGCTCGCAGCCACACCCCCTCTCCGGCCAGGTTTTGCCAGCTGGCTGTCATTATTGTTTTACGCATGCACACATGCACATACACGCACACACTCACGCTTTCCCCTCATTACGCACACTGGCGTTCACTCCCGTCATTATGTGTGGCATTATTTTAGGCCTGTAGCCACGTGAGCGAACTGCCGGATTATTGTTGGACCTGTGTATGCGTCACAGTATTATCCTGTCGTTTGATGCATGCATGACTAGAAGCCCTGCCTGCTTATGGTACTGCTTCCTTCTGCGTGACATCTTTGTCCTCTTTTTCTGTTTTTGCAGGCTGGCTCTGGGATTCCCTCCACAGACGTCTCGGTCTCCAGCTCCAGTGGGTATTCCTGTGCCCGCCACTTCCAGTCCCATCGTGGAAGCATTCGGGTGTCCAGGCTGCCCTCCTCCACTATCAGTTCTGCCTGAAGCTCTTTGGGTCCCCTGGGCTTACTCACTGTCGAGCTGAGGAGCGTCTTGTGAGCTTCCCAGAGCCTCCTCGCCTTTTTGGTATTTTCTGTTGTTGCTGAACTGTTTGCCTTTTGTTCTGCACAATAAATTGTAAACAACGTCCCCTGCGAGTGGATTTGTCTCTTTCCTCTGTGCGCTGCATAAAAGCGTACGGGGAGATTCATAACACAAGGTGCTTAACGGCAAAATTCACAACAGGTGTTTAATCCATGAATTGACCAATAAAATTTCTGGTTCACTTTTAAATGGTATTTAAACAGTCCTCTTCATCATGCTGTCCACATTTTGACATCATGAGACCAAGACGACACCTCACAATTGATCAACAGTACCTCGCCACTGCGAGGCTTACTGGATTTTCTCACAGGGAAATGGCCACTGAGCTTAGAGTGTCACAGAGTGTCATCAGCAGGTTGCAACAGAGATACAGAGAGACTGAAGAGTCACAGAAAGGCATGGAAGTGGACGTCCTTTGGCCACATCCCACCCTGATGACTGCTTCATTGTGAACAGTGGCCTGCGGAACTGGATCATGAATGTCACTCAGCTCCAGGCACATTTAAGGGAGGTGAGAGGCACCCAAGTGTCATGTCAGACCATTTGAAACCATTTACATCTGTGTGGTCTGCATGCTAGATGACCTGCAAGGGTACCTGACCACACTAGGCACAGGCATCATCATTTGCACGGGCCAGGGAGCATTTATGCTGGACAAGGGACCAGTGGGCCTCAGTGCTGTTCTCTGATGAAAGCGATTCACGATGAGCAGAAATGATGGGCGCCAACGATGTTGAAGATGTGAAGGAGAGCGCTATGCATTAGCCGCTGTTGTCACCATGTTACAGTCTGGGCAGGTGTGTGTAGTCAATCCAGAATTGCCCTACACCTTGTGAATGTTACAGTGACAAGCCGATACTACCTGAATAACATCATTAATCCAATCATTGTGCCCCTGCATGAACAACACAGGCCTAATTTCATCTTCATGAATGACAATGCTCCAGCTCATTGAGGTCGCATCATTAGGGAATGGCTGCTGGAGGCTGGGGTACCGCAAATGGAGTAGACTGCATTTTCTCAAGACCTGAATCCCATAAAAAACCTGTGGGATCAGCTGGGTCGCCGTGTAGAGGCTTGTAACCCTGCATCCCACAATCTCAGTGACCTGAGGGCCACTCTTCAAGAAGAGTGGAATGCCATGCCTCAGCAGACAATAAGTCAACTTGTGAACAGCATGAGATGTCATTGTCAAGCTGTAATTGATGCTCAAGGGCACATGACAAGTTATTGACATTGACATTTTTTTGTTGTGGTATACCCACCGCTGTCGTTGGCTTTTGTTTCAATAAATTGTTTGAGATGAGGAAATCACCATTGCATGCTTCTACTGGCATGCCCTGCTTTCATGATATAATATCACTGTAGCGTGAACTTTTTACATTTTCCATAAATTTCATCCGAAAGCCAAATATCCCTAACTTTTTGTGAGTAGTGTATGTGAGGGTGGTGTAGGACATGTATGAGGACAACAATACAGTGGTGAGGTGTGCTGTAGAAGTGACAAATGGATTCAAGGTGAGGGTGGGGTTACATCAGGGATTGGATCCGAGCCCCTTCTTGTTTGCCATGGGGATGGACAGGCTGATAGACGAGGTTAGGCAGGAGTCTCCGTGGACCATGATGTTTGCAGACGACATTGTGATCTGTAGTGAGAGTAGGGAGCAGGTGGAAGAGAACCTGGAGAAGTGGTGGTATACTCTGGAGAGAAGAGGAATGAAAGTCAGTAGAAGCAAGACATGAGTGTGAATGAGAGGGAGGTAGGTGCAATGGTGAAGATGGAAGGAGGAGAGGTAGTGGAAGTAGATGAGTTTAAATACCTGGGATCAACCATCCAAAGCAATGGAAAATGCACAAGAGAGGTGAAAAAGAGAGTGCAGGCAGGGTGAAGTGGGTGGAGACGAGTGTCAGGGGTGATTTGTGACAGAAGGATTGCAGCTAGAGTGAAAGGGAAGATTTACAAGATGGTAGTGAGACCTGCTATGATGTATGGTTTGGAAATGGTGGCACTAACAAAAAGACAGGAAGTGGAGCTGGAGGTAGCAGAGTTGAAGATGCAAAGGTTCTCACTGGGAGTGACTAGGAGGGACAGGATTGGAAATTAGTATATCAGAGGGACAGCTCAGGTCAAGCAGTTTGGAAACAAAGTAAGACAGGCAAGGCTGAGATGGTTTGGGCATGTGCAAAGGAGGGATAGTGGATATATTGGACAAAGGATGTTGAAGATGGAGCTGCCAGGCAGGCGATCTGTGGCAACCCCTAAAGGGAGCAGCCAAAAGAGGAAGAAGAAGAAGAAGAAGAAGAAGAAGAAGAAGAAGAAGAAGAAGAAGAAGAAGAAGAAGAAGAAGAAGAAGAAGAAGAAGAAGAAGAAGAAGAAGAAGAAGAAGAAGAAGAAGAAGAAGAAGAAGAAGAAGAAGAAGACTCTCACATGTGTTGGCTGTTTTGCTTGTTGTTGATTCACTGAAATTTCTGATTGAATTTTCAATGACCCGATTCTAAAACAGGGAAGAACAAAAATTGGGAGATGTAGTTTGCTACTTGCATACATAAAGTATAGATCAGGATATTTTAGATTAAGTCTCCTTAATCCTGACCTGAGTTTTGGTGGAGTCCTTCTCTGTGAGTTTCACCACTTCATTCTCATGTTCTGGACTACTCAGAGGTTCAACTACCGTCAAAAGCAGCAAGGCTGACAGGAGAGTCCAGAGGTGAGTCATAGCCTGCACCTGTAAAGAAAAGCAATCAGAAAAGTAGATTAGAAATACATCAAGTGGTTGAGAACCAGAGATGGGTCCTAAAAGGCGGCATTTATTCAAGTAATTAAAAAAAAAAAGTACTTTTGTGTCTTTTTAAATTCCATGATACTTTTTTTTTACTGTTACTCGGGTATATTTTGGAATAAAAATAGAACTTTTAATTGAGTTTATTTGGTCAACTCATTGAATTACTTTTGAATTCACTGATTTGGACTGCGTGCAAGATAATTTTTTGGTTTTTCATACGTTTTTCTTCACATTAAATTTAAAATAATTTTTTAATCTATTGTTGCTCTGCAAATATTTGTTTTATTACTGGTTTGGATTATATACATGGAGAGCTATGTGTGATCTGCCTCAGACTAACACATCTAAAACCCCTTTACACGGGTGTGGAGATCACTGAGAGAGCAAAAATTTGCCAGAATACAGTGGTGTGAAAAAGTGTTTGCCCCCTTCCTGATTTCTCATTTTTTGTATGTTTGTCACACTTAAATGTTTCAGATCATCAAACAAATTTAAATATTAAATAAAGAAAACACAAGTAAACACAAAATGCGTTTTTAAATAAAGGTGTTTATTATTAAAGGTAAAAAAAATCTAAACCTACATGG
The DNA here is from genome assembly GCA_020510985.1 of Pholidichthys leucotaenia. Lineage (NCBI taxonomy): Eukaryota > Metazoa > Chordata > Actinopteri > Cichliformes > Pholidichthyidae > Pholidichthys > Pholidichthys leucotaenia. Next base: position 382,521,512 of record CM035839.1, on the reverse strand, counting down.
CCTTGTGTGAAAAAGTGATTGCCCCCTAAACCGAATAACTGGTTGGGCTACCCTTAGTAGCAACAACTGCAATCAAGCATTTGCAATAACTGGCATTGAGTCTTTTACAGTGCTGTGGAGGAATTATGGCCCACTCATCTTTGCAGAATTGTTGTAATTAAGCCACACTGGGGGGGTTTTGAGCATGAACCGCCTTTTTAAGGTCATGCAGCAGCATATCAATCGGATTCAGGTCAGGACTTTGACTAGGCCACTCCAAAGTCTTCATTCTGTTTTTCTTAAGCCATTCAGAGGTGGACTTGCTGGTGTGTTTTGGATCATTGTCCTGCTGCAGAAACCAAGTGCACTTCAGCCTGAGGTCACAAACAGATGGCTGTGTGGTCTATATTAATCATATATCCCATAACCTGCATATGTATAAGCATGTGAGAATGTTTGGTGATTACATACACTACCGTTCAAAAGTGTGGGGTCACTTAGAAATTTCCTTATTTTTGAAAGAAAAGCATTTTTTTTCAATGACGATAACTTTAAACTAATCAGAAATACACTCTATACATTGCTAATGTGGTAAATGACTATTCTAGCTGCAAATGTCTGGTTTTTGGTGCAATATCTACATAGGTGTATGGAGGCCCATTTCCAGCAACTATCACTCCAGTGTTCTAATGGTACAACGTGTTTGCTCATTGCGTCAGAAGGCTAATGGATGATTAGAAAACCCTTGTGCAATCATATTAGGTCTGCAAAGCTGTAATTGCTGCAAATGGAGGATTCTTTGACGAAAGCAAAGTTTGAAGGAAAAAATTATTATTTCAAATACAAATCATTATTTCTAACCTTGTCAATGTCTTGACTATATTTTCTATTCATTTTACAACTCATGGTGGTAAATAAGTGTGACTTTTCATGGAAAACACAAAATAATTGTCTGGGTGACCCCAAACTTTTGAACGGTAGTGTATGTAAAACGACTTCACACCTCAGAACAGGACAAAGGGTCTCAACCGCCAGTGAAGATCAAAGAGCATCCGAGGCACTGCGGTGGAGATCAGATAGGTCGCCCTGACCTCCCAGGGCCAGGTGGAGGGGTACGGAGACAAAGGAGGGTAATTAAGTTAATGGGGGATGTCAGCTTTGTTATACATGTCTTTTGTTGTGTGTGAGTATAACTACACAGAGCCGAATGTGTTCGCTCTTACTTCTTCTGCTGCTGCACTAGATGAGACTTGTTAGAGGAGCGAAGCTGATAATAAACTTTGGTTTATAAGTCACATCGCCTCGTCATTCCGAGCTCTTCTACACTGGTGACCCTGACGCGAGGATGGACCAGAGGCGTTCCCCAGCGATCGACTCATCTGTGGTGACCCAGGCAGACGCCGGCGCCCATGCAGACAGGGGAACAGATGGACGACGTTCCCCCACGGCAGAAGTGATAGAGAGGGCTCAACCGAGCACCAGCGCCGCTGTGAGAGCCGAAAGAAGGCACTCTCACCCTGCGGACACATCAGTGACGGTCCACACAAACGCCGTCACCGTCAACCTGCCGGACTTCTGGCAAGAAGACCCCGCCTCGTGGTTTCAGCAAGCTGAAGCCCAGTTTGCACTTGCAGGCATCACGGCTGACGATACAAAGTTCTATCACATCGTCGCCAAACTCGACACCGCCACTTCGAGATGTGCGCGGAGCATAATCCAGCGGCCGCCGGCCCAGGACAAATACAGAGAACTGAAAGCGACCATCGTGGCGAATTTCGTCCCCTCTGCCGAGGAGAGAGCCGAGAGGATCCTGGCGGTCTACGGCCACAGAGGATGCAGACCCAAGGCCCTCATGGAGGACTTGCTGCAGCTCAAAGAAGAGGACAACGACAACTTCCTCTTCCAATCTATATTCCTCAGTACGCTGCCGCCACACATGAGAGGGACGCTTGCCAACATGCGATGCAGCACCCAGCAAGACTTCCGCACGCTGGCTCGCGAAGCGCAGCGACTCGTCAACGCCTGCAGGGAACAGACACCCACAGCAGCATCCGCAGACCTCAACGCCGATGTCCGGAGCCACGGGGAGCCACAAACCACTGAGCAGAATCCACCCGCCATGGCAGCGACACGGCCAAGACGTAACAGACGGAGCGACGTCTGTTATTACCACCACCGCTTCGCCGAGAAGGCTTACAAATGCCTTCCCCCCTGCAAATTCACGATTTCGGGAAAACGCCAAAGCCGAGAACCATTAACAGCGGCAGTTCTCGGCGAAAAAAGCAAGCTTCTATATGTGACGGACGGACACACCGGCAAGCAGTTCCTCATTGACACGGGAGCTCAACTGAGTTTTATCATGCCCTCCCAAGCAGACCGGGCCATGGGCCCCCGGGGCAATGGAGCGGTGGCAGCCAACGGCTCCATCATCGACACTTTTGGCGAAAGGAACCTGCCCCTCCGCATCCATGGCCGCAACTACAGATGGACATTTGTTGTAGCGGCGGTGAGTTTTAACTTGTTGGGCGCAGACTTTTTGTGTGCACATGGGTTATTAGTCGATCTAGCGAACAGACGCTTGGTTAATGCATTATCTTTTGCTTCTATTCCCTGCTCAGCTCGAGTTTCTCCACCACCCATGCAGGCCAGCGTCACTACAGCAGGAGGTAAGTTTGATCAACTCCTCACCCAATTTCCAGCACTCACAATTCCCAAATTCTCAGCTACAGTGGCTAAGCACGGGGTCGAACACTTTATTCCCACAACGGGCCCACCCGTATTTGCCAAAGCTTGGCGCTTAGACGCGACCAAGCTCGCCATAGCTCGGGACGAGTTTACCACCCTTGAAAAACTAGGCATTATCAGGCGCTCAAAAAGCCCCTGGGCGTCACCGCTTCACATGGTCCCGAAATCCGACGGTTCTTGGAGACCGTGCGGCGATTACCGCAGATTAAACAATGCGACAGCGCATGACCGCTACCCTATTCCTCACATCCAAGATTTTTCACTACATCTGGCGGGTGCGCGCATTTTTTCAAAAATAGACCTGGTCCGCGGCTATCATCAAGTCCCCGTTAGAGCGGAAGACATTCCTAAAACAGCTGTAATAACCCCCTTCGGTCTTTTTGAATTTTTGCGGATGCCTTTTGGCCTCAAAGGCGCTGCTCAAACCTTTCAGCGGATGATGGATGCAGTATTACGCGACCTCCCTTTCGTGTTCGTCTACCTCAATGATATGCTGGTAGCCAGCTCATCTGAGGAAGAACACGAACAGCACCCCACTATGGTTTTTCAGAGACTAGAAGAGCACGGGTTAATAATCAATCCAGCCAAATGCAAATTCGGCGTGTCACAAATTGATTTTTTGGGACACAGAGTTTCACCGAAGGGGGCAGTCCCACTGCCAGACAAAGTTCACGCAGTAAAAAGTTTCCCACGGCCACAAACGGTCAAATCGCTGCAAGAATTTTTGGGAATGGTTAATTTTTACAACCGTTTCCTCCCCCGCGCAGCTCAGCTCATGCAGCCTCTATATGACGCGCTCAGAAAACAAAAACCTTCCAACGCGGTCGAATGGACCCCGGAGCGCGAACGCGCCTTCACGGAAGTAAAAAGTGCCCTAGCTAATGCCACATTGTTGGTTCACCCTGATCCCTCGGCCCGCATTGCGCTAACCACAGACGTCTTCAGACCTGGCCATAGGGGCGGTTGTAAAACAACACGTCGGCGGAACCTGGCAACCTTTGGCATTTTTCAGCAAATCGCTAAACCAAACCGAGCGTAAATACAGCACCTTTGACAGGGAGCTGCTAGCGCTTCATTTATCCATCCGCCACTTCCAGTTCTGGTTGGAGGGGCGGCGTTTCACGGCTTTTGTAGACCACAAACCGCTCACCTTTGCGATGGCTAAAATTTCCGAACCGTGGTCAGGCAGGCAACAAAGACAGCTAGCTGCGATTTCAGAGTTCACCACAGACATTCAACATGTGGCAGGTAGCAGACTGCCTCTCTCGCGCTGTGACATCGCCAGAGCGCGAGGAGACAGATTATACTACCTCAGCCGCAGAACTCTTCGCCAATGCGGACACATACGCAGCCCCAATCCACGTAGGGATAGATTATGCAGCCATGGCGGAGGAGCAAAGTAGTGACGCGGACGTGCGCGCACTCCTGTCTGGACCAACAGGGTTAAGGCTGGAGGAAAGCGGTTTACGCGATGGTGTGCCCCCCCTAATATGCGACATCTCAACCGGCCGACCTCGCCCGGTAGTCCCAGCTGCATGGCGCCGCCATATTTTCAACTCAATTCACTCCCTCGTGCACCCAGGTGTGCGCGCTTCGGTTAAAATGGTCGCCGAAAAGTTTGTGTGGCCTGGCCTGCGCAAAAACGTAAAAGAATGGGCAAAGACTTGCATTTCTTGTCAGCACGCCAAAATACACAAACACACAAAAGCCCCTCTAGAGCCTTTTCGAATTCCTGCTAGAAGGTTCGACCACGTTCATGTCGACCTCGTGGGACCACTACCTTCCTCCCAAGGTTTCACACATCTGTTAACAATGATAGACCGTACTATGCGCTGGCCGGAGGCGGTCCCTCTAGCGTCAACCACAGCGGAGGAAGTCGCTCGCGTTTTTTTGACAAACTGGGTGGCACGTTTCGGCGTCCCATCGGACATCACGTCCGATAGGGGGCCTCAATTTGTCTCGGAGCTTTGGTCAGCCATGGCCAGCAGCTTAGGAGCGACAATTCACCGCACCACCGCTTATCACCCTCAGGCTAATGGGTTATGCGAGCATTTTCACAGGTCTTTAAAGGCCGCCCTCAGAGCCTCACTAACGGATACAAATTGGGTAAATAAACTTCCTTGGGTTTTATTGGGGTTGCGTGCTGCACCTAAAGAGGATCTAGACACCTCCCCAGCAGAATTAGTTTTTGCACAACCTCTCAGGCTCCCAGGTGAATTTTTACCAGAGAACCCACAGCCAGGGCATCTTCCAGCCCTGAGGTTTTTAGGCAGCAACGGACCGGACTCTCTCCCCGGACCGGCACATCACTCTTTTCCACAGGTTTTTGTCCCCCAAGCTTTAAAAAACGCTGAATTCGTTTTTATTAGGCATGAAGCTTTAAAACCAACCTTCCGCCCACCATACGATGGACCATTCAGAGTGCTGGAACCTGGTGATAAGCATTTTGTGCTTGATTTTGGGGACAGAAAAGAAACAGTCAGCATTGACAGACTTAAACCTGCCTTCTTGTTGAGAGACGAGCCTGCACGGTTGGCGAGAGCACCTCGGCGGGGTAGAACCCCCAACAGAAAAGACTCAGCCCCCCTGCAGGGAACAAATAATCACTCTTCTTCCCAAGCTGCAGATTCCTTACAGGAAGGTCCCACCAGGACGCCGGAATGGACCCACAGCAGATTCGGAAGAAGATTAATGCCCAGACGGCACAAGGACTGATGCAAACTACTCAAAAGTTGTTCACTAATTGTGCTGTAACAGTTTAGGACTGACTTGTGATATTACTATGCTGTTATGATTACCACTGAATTCTCTACAGGAGCATAGCTGCTGGAAAGTTTCTTCTTTGTCAAGGGGTGTAGCAGTTAGTTTGTCATAATAATTATCTTAAACTGTTAATTTTCCTATTGTCCTTTTCTTAATCGTTTGGGGGGGGCTGTGGTCTATATTAATCATATATCCCATAACCTGCATATGTATAAGCATGCGAGAATGTTTGGTGATTACATATGTAAAACGACTTCACACCTCAGAACAGAACAAAGGGTCTCAACCGCCAGTGAAGATCAAAGAGCATCCGAGGCACTGCGGTGGAGACCAGATAGGTTGCCCTGACCTCCCAGGGCCAGGTGGAGGGGTACGGAGACAAAGGAGGGTAATTAAGTTAATGGGGGATGTCAGCTTTGTTATACATGTCTTTTGTTGTGTGTGAGTATAAGTACACAGAGCCGAATGTGTTCGCTCTCTTACTTCTTCTGCTGCTGCACTCGATGAGACTTGTTAGAGGAGCGAAGCTGATAATAAACTTTGGTTTATAAGTCACATCGCCTCGTCATTCCGAGCTCTTCTACAGGCTGGACATTTTCCTTCAGGATTTTTTGGTAGACAGCAGGATTCACAGTTCCATTTACCACAGCAAGTCTTCCAGATCCTGAAGCAGCAAAACAGCCCCAGTCCATCACGCTACCACCACCATATTTTACTGCTGGTATGATGTTCCCTTTCTGAAATTCTGTGTTACTTTTACGCCAGACGTAATGGGACACACACCTTCCAGAAAGTTCAACTTTTGTCTCGTCAGTCCACAGAGAATTTTCCCAAAAGTCTTGGGGATCATCAAAATGTTTTCTGGCAAAACTGAGATGAGCCTTTATGTTGTTTTTGCTCAGCAGTGGTTTTTGTTTTGGAACTCTGCCATGCAGGCCATTTTTGCCCAGTCTCTTTCTTATGGTGGAGTCATGAACACTGACCTTAACTGAGGCAAGTGAGGCCTGCAGTTCTTTGGATGTTGTTATGGGCTTTTTTGTGACCTCTTGGATGAGTCGTCACTGCGCTCTTGAGGTAATTTTGGTTGGCCGGCCACTCTTGGGAAGGTTCACCACTGTTCCATGTTTTTGCCATTTGTGGATAATGGCTCTCACTGGTTCGCTGGAGTCCCAAAGCAGTAGAAATGGCTTTAAAACCTTTTCCAGACTGATAGATCTCAATTACTTTGTTTCTCATGTGTTCCTGAAGTTCTTTGGATCTCAGCATGATGTCTAGCTTTTGAGGATCTTTTGGTCTACTTCACTTTGTCCGGCAGGTCCTATTTCAGTGATTTCTTGATTGAGAACAGGTGTGGCAGTAATCAGACCTGGGTGTGGCTAGAGAAATTGAACTCAGCTTCCCAAAGATGTGATAAACCACAGTTACTGTAATTTATGTTTTAATGGGGGGGGGTCACTTTTTCACATAGGGCCATGTAGGTTTGGATTTTTTTTTACACTTAATAAACGCCTTCATTTAAAAACTGCATTTTCTGTTTACTTGTGTTATCACTGTCTAATATTTAAATTTGTTTGATGATCTGAAACATTTAAGTGTGACAAACAAAAAGATGAGAAATCAGGAAGGGGGCAAACACTTTTTCACACCACTGTAGTTGCATATGTACAATCTAAAAGGTTGCAAGTTTATTCAAAAAAAGGCACAAATTTACATGAAAAAATGCAAATTTATGGGTAAAAGGTTTACATTTGTGTAAAAAGGTCATAATGTTTCACAAAAAGTTTAAATTTAATAAGAAAAGTCATGAATTTATTCGAAAAAGTCACTTATTTCTGGGGACACAGCAGTTTTTAATCTCAATTCACAAGAAAAGTGTCAAAAATTTATCAAAACATCTTACAAACAAGTCACAGTAACATCACTACTTCGTAACCTTTGTAGGTACATGCTTTCTTACATTTACTCAAATACTTTTTTGTCACTGTTTTTACACATAGTACACTTATATAGCAATTAATATGATAAGATAACGCTTCTTTTATATGACACAACTTCTGGCCACTCTACCCACCTCTGCTTAGAACATTTACAATAGCAGCAAAAGTGTTTCAAGTTTATATAGAAATCACAAGGACATCCAGTCCTTTAATGCAAGTCCAGGCAGGCAGAGCAACACAAGGGTTAAACTGCAGTCTGTTATTAAATCAACCCCCCTGGGCTCAAAGACTGAACAAAAGAAACTCACAAACACTAAATCTGATGCAGTATTAACAACTAAATTAAACAAAAGTTGAAACTTTGCAACGATTTTTAGCACGTACCAGTTCGTAAAACAGCTGAATGATGAAACCAATGCGATGTAAAAGTTGCATAAGTCAGCTGACTCACCCAATCCAAATGTAATCTCATGTAAAGAAAAATGCTTTGGGTTCTGCGTGAGCCCAAAATGTGATGGATCCAGTCCCGTGTTCTGCTGACTTGGACAGGCGCACGGTAGCTGTGTGTGGGACTGACTGAAAAATCCAGCAGACTCCACATCCTGTCTCGGAGCTCCCCACCTCCCATTCCACAAATCCCAGAGCGCTGGAGAGAGGAGACGTGGTCCTGGTTGGAACTTTGACAAGCCACCAAACGTGGAAGGCTAAAGAGAAGACAAATAGAAAGCTAACTTTTGTTAAAGTTCCAGAATGATAGCAGTCCATTGTTATTGGGCACCTTTGTCAATAGAAATATGCTAATATTTCATAAAACCTTTGGCCACCTTCAGCTTTAAACGTTATTTGTATACAAACAATAAGGCAGTCAGAGACAGCAGACAATATTGTGAAAAAACATTGCATCAAAGAGTAGCATCAGATTGTAGCATGCTTAAGTTTTCAAACCCCATACATTAATAAATTATAATAAAATGTGATTTTTATTAAAAATATAAAACTATATTATTGTGACGTTTGCAGGGTTCACACAAAGACAATGGAGCAGATGGCTGTGATCAACCTGATTTATTTTTCACACACCCCGACCCCCCAACCTGCTTCTGAGCACAGAGTGGAGGGGAGGTCATTCTCCCAGACCCCTGTTTGAATCATGGTTACACACACATGATACATCTTGCCCTAATCCTGCTAAACACTGCTGGGTCATTATAATGCAGTTATAATGACACAGCAGTATAACTCAGAAATAACACATTTAACACACACACAGTAACGTTTCAAACTGGCAAAGCATGCTGGGAAATCCCTGCCCCCTTTAACATGGCCCCGACATTACACTGCCCCCCCCCCTGGACTGGTTTCTGTCCCCAGAAAAGTCAAAGTCCACTTTCAGAAATCCAATGCGAGTCAGCCCGGTGCCAGGGCGGCATGCACGGGCCATCTGAGTCTCGGTCGGAGTATCTGGTTGGGGTAGGGTTCCGGTTTGGCCACCAGCGGGCGGATGGACACATCTGACAGCCTCTGTAGGACCACGCACAGTCCCTTCCCTGGCAGCGGGAGTCCCAGGCCCGCTTCGGCCGACTCCCACCGCTGCCAGGTCTCCCAGGCGGCCGCTGGCCCACGTCCATGCGTCCAGCCCTTGCCGCGCCTGGAAAATGGCCTCATCTTCGTCCTGCTCGCTCCGCTGCGTCGCTCCTGCGCCGAGGGCCTCCGTGACGTCACCGAAAGGAAAAGCATCGGGTGGCGGTAGGACACGCACAGTTCCTCCTCTGGCAGCGGGAGTCCCATGACTCCCACCGCTGCCAGGACCTCCCAGTCGGCCGCTGGCCCGCGTCCAGGCATCCAGCCCCTGCCGATCCCAAGAAAAGACCGGATCTGTCCTGCTCGCTCCACTGCTGCTGCGCTCCAAAGGCCTCTGTGACATCACCTGCCAGGGGAAGCATCTGCAGGAGGCAGCTTTTTCCCCGTCCATGCCACCTCGCTCTAATTTAACGTTGGCGAGGGGCCAGTTTGTCGTGCGCTGTGCGCGGGGCAGTACCGTGCCATGTACCCTGGCACTGTGCAGCGGAAGCCGTCCTTCCTCGCGTCGCCACGGCTGTCTCCTTCGTGCACGCGCTGCTGTCATCTGTAGCTCCTCCTCCACTCGCTCTCAGCACGGTGGTTTCCTCCGATGATCAGCACGGCAGCCAACTCGACCTGGGCCAGGCGGTCATCCAACAGGTTCTCGCCATTGTAGCGGGGAATCTTGGCCCGCTGCTGGATGGATGAGACTGTCATCTCCCGGTCGATTGCCGCTCCTAATTGCTCTGGAATCGCCAGCCCATCCTGGCCTGAAAAGGGCGGGAAACGGGGCTGGTTTGCTCTGCTCCGTCCATCGCGGCGAAGCTCTCCAGGGGCCGGCGTCTCAGCTCTACACTCCGTTCCCGGCTGAGCGATGAATCGCTCCGGCCGCTGTACCTCTGCCTGGATCCTCATCTTGCTCCATATCCCACTCCTGACACCAGTGTGACGTTTGCAGGGTTCACACAAAGACAATGGAGCAGATGGCTGTGATCAACCTGATTTATTTTTCACACACCCCGACCCCCCAACCTGCTTCTGAGCACAGAGTGGAGGGGAGGTCATTCTCCCAGACCCCTGTTTGAATCATGGTTACACACACATGATACATCTTGCCCTAATCCTGCTAAACACTGCTGGGTCATTATAATGCAGTTATAATGACACAGCAGTATAACTCAGAAATAACACATTTAACACACACACAGTAACGTTTCAAACTGGCAAAGCATGCTGGGAAATCCCTGCCCCCTTTAACATGGCCCCGACGTTACATTATTTACTATATTATAACTATATTGGAGCTCTACAATGATATTTGCCAATACTGGAGCCAAGTAAAGAAAATAGATGTAATTCAGCCTGGAGCATTGACGTTTGCAAGCTCATTCGTAAAGTGAGTAGCATCGATGTCCACTGGATCTGTCATGAACCGGGGGCTGGAGATTTTCTCCAGACTCAGTTTCATGGCCTTTGTCCTGTTTATTTTTCATCTGTTGTATTTTATGCCTGTTGGGTTTTGGTGTTTGCCATTTTTCTGTTTGTTTGGGCCTTATTTTTTATTCTGCATTTATTTTTTTGTTCGGGTGTTATCTCATCCTGTATTTCTGTTTTCTCTCCTTTTGACAGCTGTCAGGGGCGTGGAACTTGTGGAGGCGTGCCCTGTCAGCTGTTAGTTGGGTTTGCTTCTCTCTCAGTCGCACCTGATCTCAATTGTGTATCTTTGCCTTCCTGCCCGCTCAGTGCTCACACCTGCCAAGTATTATCTAAGGGGTTTTGAGCCTTATTTAAGAACTCTGTTGTTCATTTTATTTTGTCGCTGCTTTGTATTGTCAACCTTCTCCTCCACCAGAGCTCCATCCGCTCTGGTGAGTCTATCTGTAAGTAATCCTCTTCTCGCGCGCCAGTTTATTTGTTGGAGTACTTTGTGTTTATTCTTAATTCTCTTCTCGCTCACCAGTTTGATTGTTGGAGCATTTTTGTGTTAATTCTTTATTTTAATAAATCTCACTAATGGCAATCAGCCTCTAGGTCATTTTTCTGTGCTCCGAAGGAACAAAACATGACAGAAAGCAGCGAACAGTTAAGATCCAGCTGTTGTCATTAGTGTGTTTAGCCTTTTTCTCTTGCCATCTCACTCACCTGTTTTGAGGAGCAGTCATGCCTCCAGCAGGTGAAGCAGTCAGGAGGAGAAAAAAGTGGAGTTGGGATGAATGGGAGGTTGTAGACATGATCAAGGACATGGCAGCCAGCGTGCAGAGCTGCTCCTCCCGGGAAGACGAGATGGATTGTTGGTGTGGAGTTGCCAACCTGGTGGAGGCTAGACCCAGCGTGCATTTTCATCCCCGGGTGATTGCTCTCTCTCTTCCTCCGCTACCACCTCTGCCTTCAGCCGCCTCCAGCAAACCTGACGTCCACACGGAAGTGCACTCCATGTAAGACGCCCAGTTTCATCTCCAGTGCGTTAGTTCCTGCTCCATCGGCTCCGTCCACTCCACGGCGCCGAAACCCAGTTTCGGACCACCGGAGGGTTACTCCTGCCTCTCAGCCAGCCACTTTTCCCCCGTCAAGACAGAAGAATCCTGCAGCAGTGCGTCATCCTAGTGTTTTTTTCTTCAGCTGTTTCACCATCTTCTCCTTTTCCTGCAGCTGCTGCTTTCAGCTTTACCTCGCTGTGTTTCTTCACTGGTGAGAGGCCAGTTGTCTCCTCTTCGGCTCCACCCGTGGCTGTGGGGGCAGGGGCGGCTCCATGAGGTTCCCCTGGGGCCCCCTCTTCAATGGAAACCATGGAGAGGGTCAACCCAACACCTGTTGCAGCAGAGAACATTGTGCAATGGGAATTCAGGCAAGTACCATTTCATTCCCCTTCATTTTCTGATGTTATGCCTTGCCTGATTCCTGGTGGTGAGGTTCAGCTCACGCAGTCCTCTGAGCCCTCACCTCTTGCTGTAACAATGAATTCCTCACCTACCCTCTCTGTGTCTCCTCCTATCATCCCTGAGTGTCTGCCGGTCCAGAAACCGAGCCGTCGAACGATGGAGGAGCCTGCAGCACCGGAGGTCCTGGTCCCAGTTCCGCAGCCACGGGGTGGACAGAGGGACAGCGCTGAAAGTGAACTGAAGCCTGCACCAATGAGAGAGAGTCCCCTGGCTTCAGTTTCTCCGGATCCAGTGCAACCAGATAAATCACCTCTAGAATCCACACCGAGTGAACCACCTGCATGGGTTACCTCGCTGGAGGTGACCAGGACTGCAACCACTATCATGCCTGCTGCAGGGGCCTCCGCAGCAGAGCTTGGGGCCGAACTGGACCTCCTGAGGGCTGAGCTCGATGTACATCATCACCTGGATCGTCAGAGTCCTTGACGGCGGTGGAGATCGAGCTCAGGCAAGTGCTCTCCCTTGTTTTCTCTTTATTGTCTTGGAGAAGTCTTGCCTGGCTCTCGGTGAGGAGAGCCAGGTGCAGCCGCCCGCTGCACCTGAGCTTGCCTCACCGGGCTCTGCTGCTGCCGGTGACTCTGATCCTCCCTCTCTGTGTGTTCTGTCTGAGCTTTCTCCCTGGGTCACCGGGAATGTTCCAGCAGTGCCAGAGGTCTCCATGGGTCCAGGTTCACCGCCCAAGGTCGTCCAGGGTCCAGCTCCTTCAGTGGAGGTCATCACAGGTGCTCAGTCCCAGCCCTGGACCTCCATGGGTGCAGCTCCCCCTCTGCCCAAGGCCATTGTGTGGGTTCCTCCTCGATCCGAGTCTCTGTGGGTGTTGTATCTCACCTGGGGACCCACATGGGTGCTGTTCCCCAGCATTAGCCCAACGTGGGTGCTGCGCTCCAGCATGGGCCCGCTATGGGTGCTACCCCCCAGCCTGGGGTCCACCGAGGAGGCAGTGTTGGCCCAGCCAGGGTCCACCGGGGGTGCAGCATTGGCCCAGCCGGGGTCCACCGGGGGTGCTGCAGGGTTTTGGCCCAGAGCCACCAAGGGTGCTGTTACGCTCCAGCCCAGAGCCACTGTGGGTGCAGCTACACTCCAGCCCAGAGCCACCGCAGGTGCTGCTACACTCCAGCCCGGAGCCACCGCAGGTACTACATTGTCCCGTACCAGGACCCCCGTGGGTGCTACTTCTCTCTCGTCTAAAGCCACTGAGGGTGTTGTGGTCCCCCTTCCTCCTCTGCCAGACGCCATCGGGGTCTCCCTTTCTTCCTTGCCTGACGCCGTCATGGTCCATCTCCTTTCTCCGCCAGATGTCGTCATGGCTCCCCATCCTCCTTTGCCACCAGACATCGTCGTGGTCCCTCTCCTCGGGCCCTGCTTCCCATCAGGTTGCCTTCCTGTGGGGAAAACGCCTCCTGGGTCACCTCTCCGGGCCTGGCGGCTTAAGAACTCAGGCCGGCGGCCAGAAAGACTGAGCCGCCGAGTCGGGTGGTACATATTTTCCAAGAGGCCACCCGATTTGCACCATCTGGCCATCCAGTTGGCCTGGGCCTTAGGCAGGCCGCCTGATCTGCTCCACTTTGCCCTCCACTGGGCCTGGGACTCTGGTCGGCCCCCCGAACTTTCAAACTCCCTGGGCCGGGGGGCCTAACTCTGTATTTTTTTGGTGTGGGTCCTGAGCAGGGCTTGTTTTGTTCCCTCTTGGCCTGTTCCCCCCACCATCCGCCCTGGGTAGATTGTGGTGGTTCTTGTGGGGGGGGGGTCTTTTTTCTTTTGGTGTTACTGTGGGTTGTCTGGAATCCACCCCTTGAGAGGGGGGCTCTGTCATGAACCGGGGGCTGGAGATTTTCTCCAGACTCAGTTTCATGGCCTTTGTCCTGTTTATTTTTCATCTGTTGTATTTTATGCCTGTTGGGTTTTGGTGTTTGCCATTTTTCTGTTTGTTAGTGCCTTATTTTTTATTCTGCATTTATTTTTTTGTTCAGGTGTTATCTCATCCTGTATTTCTGTTTTCTCTCCTTTTGACAGCTGTCAGGGGCATGGAACATGTGTGGACGTGCCCTGTCAGCTGTTAGTTGGGTTTGCCTCTCTCTCAGTTGCACCTGTTCTCAATTGTGTATCTTTGCTTTCCTGCCCGCTCAGTGCTCACACCTGCCATGTATTATCTAAGGGGTTTTAAGCCTTATTTAAGAACTCTGTTATTCACTTTATTTTGTCGCTGCTTTGTATTGTCAATTTTCTCCTCCACCAGAGCTCCGTCCGCTCTGATGAGTCTCTCTGTAAGTAATTCTCTTTTAGCGTGTCAGCTTATTTGTTGGAGCACTTTGTGTTTATTCTTAATCCTCTTCTCGCTCGCCAGTTTGATTGTTGGAGCATTTATGTGTAATTCTTTATTTAAGTAAATCTCACTAACAGCAGTCTGGGTCATTTTTCTCTGCTCCAAAGGAGCAAAACATGACAGAATCAGCATACAGTGTTTGATCTCCATTATCTTACGATAGCAAGACCATGACCAGTTGACCAACCTTGGCACCTCCCAAAGCTCAGCTGGACTACAATGAATATATAGTAGCTTATGTTGACCTTTGACATTTTTAATGGCCAGTGAGACCATGTCGGGTGCACTCTTCAGGTGTTGTGGTATCACTATGCCAGAAGTGAGACCTGGCAGTCAAGTTGCCTCCGAGTCCATAGAGGACAGAGTTTTGCAGGTTATGTTGACTTTTGACCTTTCACATGGTCAAGGGGTCAGTGAGGCCAAGCCTAAGATGCTCTCCAGGTATTATGGCATCATCACATAATGAGATCATGCTCAAGTCACCTACCTGCAAGTCCATAGAGGACAAAGTTTTGTCCACATACCCACCTACCCACGTGACAGAATCCCTTTTATATAGATAGATAACTGGTGATTTTAAATCATCCCAATTTCAACACATCTGTCAGAGTCAGCAAACTACTATGCAAAATACTTTCCTCCACCTAGAGAATTAGCATGACAGAATTAAAACTACAAATTTATTTTTCTGTGAATTATGGCAGACCATATACGTATTAAAGCTCTGTCCTTTAGCACGTTTCTGCACACATCTCACAGCTTTTTAGAATTGAAAAACAGAATTCAGATTTAAATGAGAATCATGCCAGAATTTCACCACATAGAAAGAACCACATTCTTTACATCATGACAAACATCATAACAGTGTCCAAAACTCCATACAGACCATGATGATAATATGAACCATTTAATGACTTATAGAGGTTTCAATTATAATAAACTCATGGAATATACAATAGTAACTGTACTGTTTTTTATTGATTGCATATAAACAGCATATGAAGATGAAGGCACACACACACACACACACACATCCTATGAACACCTGTGTTGTTGGTTTTTTTTACATATTTGGACATATAGATATTTAATATCAATTTTAACGATACTGGGAGATTTGAGTAATATAGCTAAACAATTAAAACTGGAGAAAATACTTTTTTTTAATTTTCTGTAAAATGTAATTCTAAAAGCATACAATTTCTGGTGAGGAATAAATTAGGACACCCCCACATTTATTCCCACTTAAAATGACTAAAATCGCACACAGGTGTATCACATCAGGTGCACATGATTAGAACATCATTACTTAGCATTCTGAAGGAGGCCTGTCCTAGTTAAACCTCAGACATTTAGTTTGGTATGCTCCTGACTGTTGAAGTGAGAGTGAACACCATGGTGAGATAGAAAGAGCTGTCTGAGGCCTTCAGAAAGAAGATTGTAGCAGCTTATGAGTCTGGTGAGGGATTTAAGAAGATCTCAAAAGAATTTGAAATCAGCCATTCCACTGTCCGGAAAATAGTCTACAAGTGGAGGACATTCAAAACAATTGCCAACATGCCCAGGTCTGGCCATCCAAGCAAGTTCCCCCCAAGAGCAGACCGCAAGACGCTAAAAGGAATCTCCAAAAACCCTAAAATGTCATCACAGGAACTACAGCAGGCTCTTGCTACTGATAATGTGAAAGTACATGCCTCTAAAATCAGAGAGAGACTGCATAAGTTTAACTTGCATGGGAGACGTGCAAGGAGGAAACCTTTGCTCTCTAAGAGAAACATGAAGGCCAGACTGAAGTTTGCCAGAGAGAACATAGGCAAAGACCAGGACTTCTGGATTAATGTTCTTTGGACAGATGAGTCTAAAATTGAATTATTTGGACACCAGAACAGAGGACGTGTTTGGCGTAGACCAAATACAGCATTCCTGGAAAATAACTTCATACCACCTGTGAAGCATGGAGGTGGAAGTGTCATGGTTTGGGGATGCTTTGCTGCAGCAGGACCTGGCCAGCTCACCATCATAGAATCCACCATGAAACCGGAGTGGTAGCTCAGTTGGTAGAGCATCCGCTCCACACCCGGGAGGCAGGGGTTCCAATCCCGGCCGGGTCATGCCGAAGACCATATAAAAGTGGAACTTCCTGCCGTCCAGCTTGGTGCTCAGCAATAATGGAAGGGAGGAGGGAAATCTGTGGCGGCGCCTTGCATGGCAGCGGCCCTCTGATTCTACATATGGGGTGTGTGTGATTAACACTGTAGATAGGAAAAACACAGTTTTGTTCTACTGTACATGATTGGTTGCATGGTTGAATGACAATAAAGGGTGATTTTAATTTAAGAATTCTATCGTGTATCAGAGGGTGCTTGAGGACCACGTGAGACCATCTGTAAAAAAATTAAAGCTGAAGTGGAACTGGACTGCATTACCGACTGCACTATATAGTTCTCCACAGTATCTGCTGCTGGCTAATATATATTTTAACTGTTGACCAGTATCACTTAATCTTATCCTACACTTTATTACATGTATAGTTTATTTCTCTTATCTTATCATGTTTAATGTTGCAGCACTGTACCGAGACAAATTCCTAGTTTGTGTACTACATGAACAATGGCAATAAACCTGATTCTGATTCTGATTCTGATTCTGATTCTGACCCTGCAACATGACAATGACCAAAAACATATCAATAAATCCACCAAGGACTGGCTAAAAACTAAGAAATGGAGAGTCCTGGAATGGCCGAGTCAAAGCCAAGATCTTTTCCCATTGAGCTGCTGTGGAGTGACCTGAAACGGGCTGTACATGCAAGAAACCCCTCAAACATCTCACAGCTGAAAGAATTCTGCATTGAGGAGTGGGGCAAACTTTCCTCAGACCGATGTCAGAGACAGGTAGATGGCTACAAGAAGCGTCTCACTGAAGTTATTTCAGTCAAAGGGGTAACACTAGCTATTAGGCGGTAGGGTGTCCTAACTTTTTCCTGTTGGAATACGCATTTTTGTTGATATATTTTGTTTAATTAGTAAAACAAGGTTAATTTTTGTTATTTATCTGCAATTAAATCAACTTCTTTTCCAGAGATAAATAAAATCAAGATTAGACATCAATATATGAATATTTCTTAATAAAGAACTGAATATTTAATGGGGCGTCACAATTTTTCACAATTTGTCAGTCAGTCAGTCAGTCTTCCGGTAAGCCGGTGACTTGAAAGGAATCTGTTTCCAGGCCTGCCGGTCTATCATGGCCGCCCTAAGGTTTCTGGCTAGTATCCCAGTGTCTCTCTCTAGGACCAATTTTAGGGTGGTATGGGGTCTCCCAGCTTTACATCTCGCCTCAGGTTCCCAGAGTAATAGTTGGGTAGCTGGCTGGTCGTGGCGGAGGACATGACGGCACAGTAGCGCCATCCGACACTTGACCTGCCAGCTGACGTTAAAGGTGCAAGAGATATGATTCTGACCTCCTGGTCAGTAGATGTTGCAAGCACTGTTGACTCACTATAATCTCGTACCAGTTGCCAGGTAGAGAGATAAACAGCACTTCCTGGAGGCTAACGTCAATACACTGCAGACCGCTAACATCTCAGACCTTTGGTTATTATGAGCCAGACAGCATGCCAAGCGAAGACTCTTGTGGTATAGAATCATGAATTTAACATAATCCTCTCTGATGTTCATCTCTGGTAAACATTTTTTAAATAACTAAAAGCTGCAACTTACACTGCAGGCTTCATCAGTGTGAATCAGCAGTTCTCCTTCCCTGCAAAACATACTCTGACAGTCTTTCTAAAGCTGCTCTTTATATCATAATCCATTTAAATCTGTTCATTATAAGTTTAAACAATGTACCTACTGATAGGTATTCTGAATATTTACCTAATATGGCTAAAAAAAATGCTGGTAATACCATAGATTGTCACAGCTTCATTCACAATGGACGCAACAGCAACACGTGGGTTTATTGTCTTTTTTGCTGTGATTTAGGCATTTTTACCATGTAAATAATAGTTTAGTATAGTAAATAGTAGTTTTAGTAGTGATTGTGAGAGTTTTGGAGTGTTTTTTTTTATTGTTTTTTGCTTCAAGAACGAGGAGAAAAGCGCAAAATCAGCAGCATGAGTTTGTGTATCTTTGCTGTAATTTAGGTGTTTTTCCCATGTAAATAATAGTTTAGCACAATAACTAGTAGTTTTAGTATTGATTGTGAGAGTTTGTAAGTTTTTTTTTTTATTGTGTTTTATTCTCATTTTCTTTTTTTTTCCGGCGCGCGTGTCTCCCATTGTATTCCATTGTTTTTTTTGTTAGTGGGCTTTTCAACTGTACCATGTTTTTTTTTTTATCGATTGTGTAAATAATAGTTTAGCATAGTAAACAGTAGTTTTAGTTTGTGAATATATTTTTTATTGTGTTTTTATTATTTGCCGTTTCAAACGGCAGCTTGAAATAGCTGGTCCCCGAGCTTCATGGCCGACCTGCATATCGTCACCTGAATGAATAAACAGCAATTTCAGGTAAGGACTAATATAAATAAATGCCATTAATTGTAGTTTTGGCAGTGTTTCCACATTAATTTGGTTTTGTAATTGTCAGTGGATGTAGCCAGTTAGCTTCTAGCTGCTGCTTTGAGATTTGAATTTACAACAGAGTTAGCCTATCGTGTTGGACCTAACCTACAGTAGCTAGAAGCTAGTTGTTAGCTGCAATGATCACCGATCATCTTATTGAGAGATTATTGTATGTTGAGAGATAACTGAGAGATTAGGACAGTCATTGTGTTCTGGGATCGTTGTGTGTTGAGTCTAAGCGTTCCAGAGCTCAGAATATGTTGTGTTGTAGTGCTAGCTAGCACTAGCTAAGCGCAAGACAGCTAACATTGTGTCGCATGGATTTGTAACAGGTTGATGCACGTTTATTTATTGAGTCATCATGGAGGGACACTCTTTAGGTGTCCCAGAACCCTGGTATTTGCTTGTGTTTTAAGCTAGGTGCTAGCTAAGTACTTGCTATTTACTATTGACAACGATTGCCAATCACTGTATTTTATTGATTTATTATTGTATGTTGAGAGATCATTGAGAGATTGGGACAGTCGCTGTGTTTTGTGTGTTGAGTAGTTACAGTCAGACCTGAATTTGATGCGAGTTATCTAGCTAACATCGTGTCGGTACAATCAGCCGTGTTTTTTTTTGGGTTTTTTTTTTTAAATGACACAGGTAATGGCGTGGACTTGTAACAGGTTGATGCACGTTTACTTATTGAGTCACTGTTTCTCTGTCATCATGGAGGGGCATTTTGTAGATGTTCCAGAGCCCCGTGGTTTGTCTGTGTTAAGCTACAACACCGGAGTGGTGGCTTAGTTGGTAGAGCATCTGCCCCACACCCGGGAGGCAGGGGTTCAAATCCCGGCCAGGTCATGCCGAAGACCATATAAAAGCGGAACTTCCTGCCGTCCAGCTTGGTGCTCAGCAATAATGGAATGGAGGAGGGAAGTCTGTGGCGGTGCCATGAATGGCAGCGGCCCTCTGATTCTACACATGGGGTGTGTGTGATTAACACTGTAGATAGGTAAAACACAATTTTGTCCTACTGTACATGATTGGTTGTATGGTTGAATGACAGTAAAGGGTGATTTAATTTAATTTACAAGCTAGTTGTTAGTGTTGGCTTATACTGTATATCTTAAGGGCCTTTTCCACTAGCACGCTTTAGCGCGACACGGGACGGCTCAGCACGAGATCATTGTATGTTGAGAGATTGAGAGATTGGGACAGTCGTTGTGTTTTGTGTGTTGAGTAGTTACAGTCAGACCTGAGTTTGACCCCTTGTCAGGTCAGGCATTGGTTTGCTTGCTACCAGATAACCATGAAAACCGGTACTACCTGTCTCATGGGTTGGGCCGTCGGTGACTCAACCGCTAACCCCGCTCTTCTGAGGGCATGGAGAGTGAAACTGGGTATCCTGGCAGAACTAAAAACAATATCTGCCACAGGTCTGTGGTGGACCACACCCAGTTACACGGGATGAGACTGGATATCCTGGTAGATAAACAACACATCTGTCGCAAGGTCTGTGGTGGACTTTTGCCAGTCAGTGCATTGTGACATGCACTATGCAGAGCAGAGATAAACCTATCATCTGGTCAGTCACTGCAACAGATACTGGAGTCAGTTTGTTTTGGCCTGTCCTTGCCACCGATAATACCTCTATCTGCCAAGAATGTGCTGCTAGTCCAGCAAAAGCTAGTAGTACTCAAATACTTTGCAATCAGTTTCATGAAATGGTCAGTCAGAAAGCAACTCATACCAGCTCGGACACCGCCCGAGTTAACAAGGTCCGCGCTGATCTGTTCACACTCCGACAGGCAGCGAAAAGTATATTAGGAGCAGGAAGACAGAAGAAGAGGAAAACAGCAGCCTTGTATGGAGCAGAATGGAATGTATGCACTCTGATGGACAGCTCAACATCACAGTACCCAGAAAGACGGACCGCGCTTGTGGCCTTGGAAATAGACAGGTACAATGTAGACATAGCTGCACTTAGTGAAACAAGATTGCCTGGATATGACAGTTTGGAAGATCATGGGTATATCTTCTTTTGGAGTGGGAAATCAACTCAAGAAAGGAGAGAAGCAGGAGTAGGCTTTGCAGTTAGAAAGGAGATAGCAGCAATGCTTGATGAGGAACCAGTGCCAGTCAATGACAGGATAATGACTATGAGACTCCCACTACAGCGGAAGATGTATGCCACACTCATCAGCATGTACTGTATATCCCAACAATGACCAACACAGCGGAGGCAAAGGAAGAGTTGTACAGTGATTTACGTGAGACTAACAGGCGTGTACCGTCTGATGACAGGCTGATACTCGGAGATTTTAATGCTAGAGTTGGTTCGGACACTGAGAAATGGAAAGGAGTGCTAGGCAGTCATGGAGTAGGGAAGTGCAATGCTAATGGAGAACGTCTACTTGCACTATGTTCAGAGTGCAACCTTGTGATAACCAGCACCCTCTTTAAGCACAAGGACACACACAAGAAGACATGGATGCACCCAAGATCCAAGCACTGGCACTTGTTAGACTACATCATAGTAAGGCAGAGATACACAAGGGATGTATTGGACACCAGTTCAATCAGACATGTGGGCTGTGATACTGATCATGTTATGCTGAGATCTAGATTAAGGATTTGCAGACAAAAACAACACTGCAGGACAGGTGCAAAGCCACCACGGAAGTTAAACATTAGTGCACTGAAAGGCCAAAAGAAGCAGGAAGAACTTACACAGGAAATGGATGAAAACTTGAAAGACTGGGACAGCAACAACTCAGAGAATGACATACAAGAGAAATGGGCAACACTGAAGGATACGGTGTACCAGACTGCAAGTGATGTTTTAGGCCATCCTGAGAGGAAACATCAAGATTGGTTTGATGAGCATGATGAACATCTGAAGAAACTACTAGATGCAAGGAATACAGCTAGGCAGGAAAATCTACAGTGTAACACATGGTCGAAGAAAAAGAAATACTCAAAGGCTCAGAGTGAGCTACAGAAGTACACCAGAGAGATGAACTCCAACTGGTGGGATGAAAAAGCGGTGGAACTTCAAACTGCAGCAGACAGGAAGGACATGAAGACATTCTTCACAGGACTGAGAGAAATCTACGGCCCTAAACCAAGAGGATTGATCCAACAAAAGGATAGTGAACCGGTTTTGCAGGAGAAAGACAAGATCCTGGACAGATTTGCAGACCACTTTGACCAACTACTAAACAACCCTGGAGATCTCGCTGAAGAGGCTAAAGAAGCTCTAGTACAGCGACCAGTTGTATCAAGTCTGGATGAACCACTAAATCTTCATGAACTAATGGCAGCTATCAGGACAACACAGGATGGTTAAGCTCCAGGAAGGTACGGAATTCCAGCAGAAGTGTGGAAATTTGGTGGTGTTCAGCTGACCAATTGCCTGCACAAGCTCATCCAAGAGATACGGGATGCCCAGAAAGTACCTCAAGACTGGAAGGATGCAAATATTGTGCCTTTGTTCAAGAAAGGTGACAGGAAAGATTGTGGAAATTACAGAGCTATATCACTGCTAGCGCACTGTTGGTAAGATTCTCTCATGTGTACTACTGGACAGACTCAATGAACCAATCTCACAGAATGTACTACCAGAAACCCAGTGCGGCTTTAGAAGTGGAAGAAGCACAATGAACATCATTTTCTGCTTGAAACAGGTTTGAGAAAAGTGTATCGAACAGAACATGTGGCTTTATGTAGTCTTCACTGACTTCAGTAAAGCCTTCGATACTGTATTGCGACAAGGACTTTGGCAGGTACTCAAGAAATATGGCTGTACAGAGAAGTTTGTCAACCTGATCGAGGCACACAGGTATGCAAGCAAACATGGCAATGAGTGGTTCAGTGTCTAAAGACTTTTCAGTAAGCAACGGGGTGAAACAAGGGTGTGTGCTGGCACCTACACTCTTCTCGCTACATCTGGCAGCCATGCTTGTGGTGGCCTTCAAAGACACTTCAGAAGGAGTATACATTCAAACAAGGAAAGAAGCAGACTTGTTCAATGTGGCACAGTTTAAAGCCAAGAGTAAGACATCAATAAAGGTAGTAAGAGAAATGCTCTTTGCTGATGACAGTGCTCTAGTTGCACACAGTGCGGAAGATATGCAATCTTTCGTGGAGAAATTTGCAAGAGCAGCTAGTCAATTCAGCCTCACAATCAACATCAAGAAGACAGTGCCTTTATCAACCACCAAAGTTCCAGATAGCAACATCACTACCAGAAGAGATCAGCATTGGTACAGAGTCACTAGTCAAGTGTAAGACTTTCAAGTATTTTGGGAGTACTGTTTCAGAGAATGCTAGGCTGGAGGATGAACTATCTCTCAGAATGGGAAGAGCGAGTGCTGTGTTTGGAAACTTGAGGGAGAGACTGTGGAACAATCGACATGTGTCTATCCGTGTGAAATGCACAGCGTACAGAGCGACAGTACTGGTTCCTCTATTGTACAGTGCTGAAACTTGGACTGTCTATAGGGTGCAGGTAAAGAAACTCCACGCGTACATGATGAGACACCTTCAAGCCATAATGAATATCTCATGGAAAGACAAGAAAACCAAGATCAACATCATCATCATCATAGCAGTCTGTCGGGGGCAACAATAGAAGTGCTGAAACAAGCTGGTCTACCATCAATGTAGGACATGCTAGTACAGATGAACCTGAGATGGCTCGGACATGTTGAGAGGATGGATCACCAGCATCTCCCTCGGCAGTTACTCTACTCACAGTTATGTGAGGGCAAACACAATCAGGGTAGACCAAGGCTCAGATTTAAAGACACTGTAAAAAGAAACCTGAAGAAGTTGGATATAGACAGGAGTTCCTGGCAGCGGAAGGCAAAGGACAGAGCTGAGTGGAGGAATCTGATCAGACCTAAATGAAACAGTCATTGTCACCCCTGACAGACTGCTATGATGATGATAGTATTATTGACAGTTATGCTAATGTAACACAGCTGTGATCAAACCGGATAGCTCTCTAGTTTTGACAACATAATTATGACACTTTAGATCAGATTGTAAGGACTTTGACTGCTGTTAGTTCTTCTGTGGTTTTTGTAAATATGCTGAATCACACTTTTATGGTCTGTTTAAGTTCATCTGTTTCAGCTACGCATGCTTAGAGAAAAAAAACCTAACTGTTATGTAGGAATAATGGAGGAGAGCTACTGCTTTTGAACACTGAACTGTCTTTATTGAACTGCACAGCACATTATATATCCCAGCCGTACCCCACCTTACGTCATCAACCCCCCTACCCTCGGCTGAGCTACAGCAAGACCCGAGACACAATTTCCATATGTAACTTCCACCCCCCCCCCCCCCCAGTTCATTAAACCAATAAATATAGAACCCGGCACCTAAACAACACCATGGTTCTTTTTTTTTTTTTTACACAAATACAGTGGGGAAAAAAAGTATTTAGTCAGCCACCAATTGTGCAAGTTCTCCCATTTAAAAGATGAGAGAGGTCTCCAATTTTCATCATAGGTATACCTCAACTATGAGAGACAAAATGAGAAAAAAAATCCATAAAATCACATTGAAGGATTTTTTTTTCCAATGTGTTTTATTGAAATCAGTTTCAGAAATTACAGACAAGTTAGCATAATACTTCTTGAAACAAAAAAAAAATAAAGATACACTTATTTAACACATATACATACAGTATATGTATATAGGATCGAATAGTGCATCAACAAGTACTTCACACTTAAGCACCAGATTTTTTTTTTTAATATCCCCTAAAAAAAACCCACCCCACCCCAGCTCACAAAATCAGTGGAGGAAGTACCTCAACAGGCATATAATTTGAAACAAATACACATAATAAAGTAGGGAAAAAATAGCAAAAAAAAAATAAAAAATATATATATATATATATAACAAGGCACATGCTGACATAATTAGATGGGTAAGACTTTTAGATTAGAAAAGTAAGATATAAAACATTGCCATTTCTGGTAAAACCTTTCTGTGCATCCTCTTATAGTGTATTTAATTTTCTCAAGTTTTAGAAAAAACATCATGTCCTTGAGCCATAGGGAAATTGAGGGATATCTGACAGATTTCCAATGCAGCAGTAAAGTACGCCTTGCTATTAAGGATGTAAAGGCCACAATATCCCTTTGTACCAAATTCAAAACTACAGAGGAATCAGGAATCCCAAATATGGCAATAAATGGAGAAGGCAGCAGTCACTTGAAGAACCATGGAGATAATTGTAAAGTAACTAGACCAAAAACTGTATAATTCCAGACAAAGAAAAAACATATGGCCAAGTTGGCAGGGAGATCCCTTACATTTATCACAACTACCATCAACTTCTGGGTAAATCTCAGAGAGTCTCAGTTTTGAGTAGTGGACTCTATATATTACCTTAAACTGAATCAAGCTAAGACGAGCGCATGAGGGAGACGTTCTAATTCTGTTAATGGCATCCTCCCAAAGCTCATCAGTCATCTGTATACCCAATTCTTTCTCCCACAATTTTTTTATTTTGACACTTGATTCATCGTTTAATGTTAAAGTGGAATTATAAAGCTTGGATATCAACCCTTTATGTTGTGGACCATGTGAAACTATACTTTCCCAGGGCTGCTCAGGAGGGATAGAAGGAAAGTTAGAGAAACACTTAGAAACAAAATTACGTATTTGAAAATAACGAAACAAATGGGTGCCGGGTAAGTTATAATTGAAAGATAAATTGGTAAAACTATCAAAAAGCCCAGATGTATATAAATTCCTTATATGTTCAATACCTCTGTCATGCCAGTCAGAGAATGACGAATCTGAGAGAGATGGGGGGAACAAATGATTTTTAGTTAAAGGACATAAAGTGGAGGCAGCTACAA
Source organism: Pholidichthys leucotaenia (assembly GCA_020510985.1). Taxonomy (NCBI): domain Eukaryota; kingdom Metazoa; phylum Chordata; class Actinopteri; order Cichliformes; family Pholidichthyidae; genus Pholidichthys; species Pholidichthys leucotaenia. The sequence continues at coordinate 382,495,827 of CM035839.1, read as the reverse complement.
AACCAAAGCGCCGCCTAAACTGAAACCATATTTTTAATGTGTTGAGAACCACTTGACTGTCCGTATACAAAGAGGGTTTTGTAGGCAAAGAAGAAAAAATTAATGCAGGTATTGACGACCCCCGACAGGATGATAATTCCATTCTACACCATGGGGAGCGAAAAGACTTTAACCAATAGCAGATTTTATGTATATGTGCCGCCCAATAATAAGATTGGAAATCAGGTAATGCAAGTCCCCCGCTAAGTCTACATCTTTGCAATAATTTTTTACGAACTCTGGGTGGTTTACCATTCCAGATAAAGCCACAAATTATCTTATCCAGAGAATCAAAAAAGTTTTTAGGCAGAAAAAGAGGAATTGACTGAAATAAAAAAAGGAATTTTGGTAAGATATTCATCTTGACAACATTAATCCTACCCAAGAGTGACAGAGGGAGATTTCGCCAATGCTGGACGTCAGAGGTTATTTTGGCAATAAGGGGAGAAAAATTGGCTGAAGCTAGGGTAGAGAAAGAGCGTGTCACATTTATACCAAGATACTTGAATCCTGCGGGACTAAGTTTGAAGGGTATGTCAGACTGCTGAAGATCACAGGCAGTCGTATTGATGGGAAAGCATTCGCTTTTTTCCAAATTCAATTTATAACCGGAAAAGGAACTGAAATTATTTAAAATACTCAAGACATTGGGGATAGAACTAACTGGATTTGACACATATAACAACAAATCATCCGCATATAACGACAACTTGTGTTCAGTTCCATTTCGGAAAATCCCTCTAAATAAATTGGAAGACCGCAACGCAATGGACAGAGGCTCAATGGCAATAGTGAAGAGCAAGGGCGATAATGGACAGCCTTGCCGTGTGCCACGTCCAAGAGAAAAGTAATCAGAAAACATATCATTAGTTTGGACCCTTGCCTTCGGGGATGTATAGAGGAGACGAATCCAAGAAACAAATTTCTCATTGAATCCAAATTTCCTCAAAACCGCAAACAAATATTCCCACTCTACCCTGTCGAACGCTTTTTCAGCGTCTAGCGATATGACTATTTCTGATGAATCAGATGACTGTTTTGCATAAATTATATTGAAGAGAGTGCGTATATTAAAAAATAATTGTCGTCCCTTAACAAAACCGTTCTGTTCTTCAGATATAATCAAAGGGAGAACCTTCTCCAATCGGGAAGAAATTACTTTGGCTAACACTTTCACGTCAGCATTTGTCACGCCGCGCCGCTCATCAGCGGCGCCACCTACACGCACACCTGCACATCATCAGCGGCGAGGGATTTAAGCCGCCTCGCCCTGGGCTTCGGCCTGAAGCCGTCAGACTTCGTTACGCATTGCTGTGAGTTCCGTCTCATCCTCAGCAAACATAGCGGTAAGACGATCTTACCTTTTTCTCTTCCAAGTCTGCTCCCCTGTGCACAGGTGGATTTCCCGGCGGCAGACTATTCCTCTCCATCGCCTATTCCTCACTGCTGCACCGGGCTCTCCAGGTGGCTGTCTACCGGACCTCGTTCCTTGCTGTGCCAGTCATCTGCCCTTCCCAAGTAAGCTCCTCTCCAACTTGCATATCTCCTGTGTTGGTGTGTGTCCGTCACCCTTCTCCCTGTGCTTTTCCCATAGGGTTGTCCGGCTGTACGGTCTCCTGCCTCTGTGCCCGAAGCAGACGCCGCCACCAACACATTCACATCTCGCAGACACACATTCATACACCCCTGTTGTCAATAAAGCTATTTGAGCTACTCTGAGCCTGTGTGTGTGCGTCTCCTGAGCCGTGTATTATGTCAGTACGGCTTCAGCAGAGCGGCTCGGCAGACGGCGGGCTCGCACACCGGCTTACCACTCTCGAGGCTCGAGTGGACCAAGTAGCTTTTCAGCAACAGGTGATTTTTAATCAGTTGATTATTATCAATAACCGATTGGACCGCTTGGACCCCCAACAGCCGTTCCCCCCGGCTCGTCAGGGTGGCGCGGCTCCTGCTGCTCCAGCGGCCGTCCAGCAGGCTCCGGGTGCACCGGCTCGGCTCACGCCCATTCCAACCCCCGCCCGCTTTAGCGGTAAGCTCGGCGGAGCGCGGGGGTTCATAATGCAGTGTGAGTCCGTTTTCCACCGGGTGCCCGGAGACTTTCCTTCAGATCATAGCCGAATTGGTTATATCGGGAATCTCCTAGAGGGGCGAGCATTAACCTGGACCTACGCCATTATGGCGAGGCCCAGTTATGCCACCCTCACGTATGACCAATTCGTGAGACGCTTCCTGGAGGTCTTTGACCACTCTCTTACCGAGACGGTCCAGGTCGATCGGCTTCTCAGCCTCCAGCAGGGAAGCCGGTTGGCAGCAGACTATGCAGTCGACTTCCGGGTAGCTGCGGAGGAATTGGGCTGGGAGGAACGCTCACTCTGTGGCCTTTTCCTCCGCAGTCTCAACGATGATCTGAGGGATGAACTGGCTGGGCGGGATATCCCGGAGACTCTAGCGGAGCTAACATCCCTAGCGATCAGTTTGGACAACAGGCTGCGCGAGCGCTCCTCGGGGCGGAAGTCGTCTTCTTCTCGCCCTCGTGGAGTCTCGCCGCGCCTGTTCCAAGCTCGCCCCCTGGCGACGCCGCCACCATCGTGCCCCGAGGAGTCGGAGCCGATGGTGACGGGTTGGACAAAGCTTTCCCCAGCGGAGAGACAACGCCGCAGTGAGTTGGATCTCTGCATGTATTGCGGAGATGACCAACACACGGTGAAGCTTTGCCCACGGAAAGCCAGTCGGCGGGGTCCGCGAGTCACTGTAGGGGCCCTCGCGGACATCAATCGGTTAAGTTCCCTCACACAATTGAAGCTGCCCCTCCATTTTTGTCACAACTCCACTGGGCATCTCACTCATGCACTGGTGGATTCGGGTGCGGAGGGCAGTTTTATTTCACGAAGCCTGGCAACCCGATTGGGTATCCACTGCCAGGCGTTAAAAACCCCTATCTCCCTGGTCAACCTCTCCCGTGTCTCCCTGGGGAGAGTAACACACCAGACCGTCCCCGTTCTGGCTATCATCTCTGGAAACCACCGGGAGGAGATAACCTTCTACGTCCTGCCCAACTCTGTGTCGCCCGTCATCCTGGGGTATCCCTGGCTACGCCTCCACAACCCCGTTTTGGATTGGAAGTCCGCCGGGGTGTCGGCATGGAGCACATTCTGCATGAGCACCTGTCTACAGTCCGCTGCTTGCTTTCCGTCCTCTCCTCCTACCCCTACGGACGCTGCGCCCCCGGACCTGTCCCTGGTGCCATTGGAATTTCACGACCTGGGTATGGTATTCAGCAAATCCAAGGCGATGTCTCTTCCTCCTCATAGGCCCTATGACTGCGCAATTAACATCCGCCAGGGGGCACCCTTACCCTCTGGGCGACTCTACAGCCTGTCAGCGCCGGAGAAGGAGACCATGAACGCTTACCTTAAGGAGTCGCTGAGTGCTGGGATAATCCGCCCATCGTCATCACCTGTGGGGGCAGGATTCTTCTTCGTGGGTAAGAAGGACGGGTCCCTTCGTCCTTGCATCGACTATCATGCCCTAAACGACATTACGGAGAAGGATCGCTACACCCTGCCCCTCATGGATACCGCCTTCCACTCCCTCCAGGGGGCGACTTGGTTCACCAAGCTGGATCTACGCAGCGCATACCACCTCGTCCGGATCCGGGAGGGAGATGAGTGGAAGACAGACTTCCGTACCCCGAACGGCCACTTCGAGTACCTGGTGATGCCGTTCGGGTTGACCAACGCTCCAGCCATCTTTCAGCGCCTTATCAACGACGTCCTCCGGGATTTCATTGGCCTTTTTGTGTTCGTCTACCTGGATGACATTCTCATCTTCTCCAAATCCAGGGACGAGCACCAGGTCCACGTGAGGCGGGTCCTCCAAAGACTGCTGGAGAACCGGTTGTATGTGAAGGCCGAAAAGTGTGAGTTCTACGCGAAGACAACATCCTTCCTCGGGTTCATCATCTCCCACGACCAGGTGCTTCCGGACCCAGAGAAGGTGAAGGCGGTGGTGGAATGTCCCACACCTGCATCAAGAAAACAGGTGCAGCAGTTTGTCGGGTTTGCAAATTTCTACCGCCGCTTCGTCCCAAACTTTGGCACCATCGTCGGCCCGCTGACCCGCCTCACGTCCCCTAAGGTCCCGTTCCGGTAGACCGAAGAGGCCGCGGCTGCCTTTCAGGCGCTGAAGGCGGAGTTCTCCTCCTCCCAGGTCCTTAGCCAAGTCGACCCTGCGCTGCAGTGCATCGTGGAAGTGGACGCCTCGGACACAGGAGTGGGGGCGGTACTATCCCAGCGGTCGCCAGATGACGGAGCCAAGCGGCCCTGCGCCTTCTTCTCCCGGCGCTTGTCCCCAGCGGAACGGAATTACGACGTGGGGGACAGAGAGCTCCTCACCATCAAGCTCGCGCTACAGGAGTGGCGTCACTGGCTAGAGGGGGCGAACCTGCCGTTCGTGGTCCTGACGGACCACAAGAACTTGGAGTACCTAAGATCTGCCAAGCGTCTGAACGCCCGCCAGGCGCGCTGGTCCTTGTTCTTTGCCAGGTTCCAATTCACCATCACCTTCAGGCCTGGCTCCAAGAATGGCCTGCCCGACGCCCTCTCTAGGCAATTCGCCCCTGAGGAGTCGGAGGACACGGTCCACACCATCCTACCCAGGTCGTGCGTCGTGGGAGCCGTCACCTGGGACATTGAGAGCAAGATTCGGAAGGCGCAGGAAGTGGAACCTGACCCTGGCGGCGGACCGGAGGGGAGGCTGTTCGTGCCATCCACGGTTCGGGGGGAGGTCATCCACTGGTTGCACACATCCAAGCTCACCTGTCACCCTGGCTCCTCCTGGATGATTGACCTCCTCCAGCGGTCCTTCTGGTGGCCGGGCCTGCGGAGGGACGCTGCCCGCTACGCCCGGGCCTGTCCAGTGTGTGCCACCAACAAATCGGGTAATGCCCTTCCAGCGGGTTTGCTCCAGCCTCTGCCCGTCCCTGGCAGGCCCTGGTCGCATATCGCCCTGGATTTCGTCACCGGACTCCCAGTCTCAAACACCTACGACACCGTCCTGACCATCGTGGACCGCTTCTCCAAGGTGGCACACTTCGTCCCCCTACGAGGTCTCCCAACTGCCCTGGAGACGGCGGACCTCCTAATCCAGCACGTGGTCAGGCTGCATGGGATTCTGGTGGACGTGGTCTCGGACTGGGGGCCCCAATTTGCTTCAGAGGTTTGGAGGTCGTTCTGCAACGCCCTGGGAGCCAAGGTGAGCCTCTCCTCCGGCCATCACCCCCAAACCAACGGGCAGTGTGAGCGGACCAACCAGGAGCTGGAGGCTGCGCTCCGCTGTGTCACGGCGTCCAAACCAACGTCCTGGAGTAACCACCTCGCCTGGGTTGAATACGCCCACAACACCGCTCGCTCTTCTGCTACTGGGGTGTCCCCCTTTAAGGCATCCCTGGGTTACGACCCCCCCGCTGCTCCCGGCGCAGGAGAGTGAGGTAACTGTCTCCTCAGTACGGGCGCATCTCAGGCAGTTCCGCTCCATCTGGGCGTCAGCGCGCAATGCGCTTTTACGCACGGCGGAGTGCAACAGAGCCGTGGCGGACCGGCACAGAAGACCTGCCCCGGCATACAGAGTTGGTCAGCAAGTCTACGTGTCGACCCAGGACGTGATTTTAAAGGGCGAGAGGAGGAAGCTGGCACAGCGCTTTATGGGCCCATACCCCATCACCAGGATCATCAACCCGGTGGCTGTGCGTGTAGCTATTCCCCCCTCCCTCCGCATCCACCCCACCTTCCACGTGTCCAAGGTGAAGCTGGCAGTCTCCGACCCCCTTTGCCCTCCTCCTGCTGCGCAACCCGCGCCCCGGATGATTGATGGCCATCCGGCCTGGCCCGTCTCCTCCATCCTGGACTCCCGGCGCCGGGGTCGTGGGTTGCAGTACTTGGTGGACTGGGAGGGCTATGGGCCTGAACATCGGCAGTGGGTACCCTCGTCGTTTGTGTTAGACCCATCGCTCATCGCTGAATTCCACCGAGCGCACCCAGAGAAGCCATCGCCAGGAGGTGCTGCTAGAGGGGGGAGTACTGTCACGCCGCGCCGCTCATCAGCGGCGCCACCTGCACGCACACCTGCACATCATCAGCGGCGAGGGATTTAAGCCGCCTCGCCCTGGGCTTCGGCCTGAAGCCGTCAGACTTCGTTACGCATTGCTGTGAGTTCCGTCTCATCCTCAGCAAACATAGCGGTAAGACGATCTTACCTTTTTCTCTTCCAAGTCTGCTCCCCTGTGCACAGGTGGATTTCCCGGCGGCGGACTATTCCTCTCCATCGCCTATTCCTCGCTGCTGCACCGGGCTCTCCAGGTGGCTGTCTACCGGACCTCGTTCCTTGCTGTGCCAGTCATCTGCCCTTCCCAAGTAAGCTCCTCTCCAACTTGCATATCTCCTGTGTTGGTGTGTGTCCGTCACCCTTCTCCCTGTGCTTTTCCCATAGGGTTGTCCGGCTGTACGGTCTCCTGCCTCTGTGCCCGAAGCAGACGCCGCCACCAACACATTCACATCTCGTAGACACACATTCATACACCCCTGTTGTCAATAAAGCTATTTGAGCTACTCTGAGCCTGTGTGTGTGCGTCTCCTGAGCCGTGTATTATGTCAGCATTAAGCAATGATAGTGATCTATAAGAGCTACATAGAGTTGGGTCTTTGTCCTTTTTATGAAGTAAAACAATCGAAGCTTGTGTTAGAGTTGGAGGAAGAATACCTCGTTCTAATGATTCATTAAAGGTAGCTAAAAGTAAAGGTGCTAATTTTTCCGTAAATCTTTTATAAAATTCAATGGGAAACCCATCAGGGCCTGGTGCTTTGTTTGATTGCATTGCTTCAATTGAGTTAATTATTTCAACAAGGCCGAGTGGGGAATCCAGGCTTTTTGCAGTGTCTGAGTCAATTACAGGATTTGAGAGGCCATGAAGAAATAAGTTCATGTTATGTGAATCTGTTGGGAACTCCGACGTATATAATGAGGAATAAAATGTTTTAAATGTGGCATTGATTTCATTAGGATCTGTCGTGATTATATGTTGACTATTCTGAATACTACTTATAATCCGAGAATTAGCTTGACGGCGTAGCTGATGTGCCAACAGACGGCTTGCTTTGTCGCCATATTCATAATGAGTTCCACGATTTTGTAGTAATAGCCGTTCAGCTTCTTGGGTTGAAATTAGATCAAGTTCTGACTGTACCTCTATGCGCTGTTTAAATAATTCTGGTGTAGGATTTAAGGCATAACTTTGATCAATATTACTAATAGCTAAAGTGAGTTCAGAAAACTTGGTGTGACGTCTCTTATTAGAAAGAGCAGAGTAGTAAATGATTTGTCCTCTAAGGTAGGATTTAAGAGTCTCCCATAATAATGAATATGAAGTAGAATCATTTTTATTAAACAACAAAAACTCATCAATTGAATTGGAAATAAAATCACAAAACTCTTTATCTGCTAAAAGAAGAGAATTAAACCTCCATGAAGGAAGACTGCGTTTATAGGCACCCAACTGAATATCTAATAATAATGGTGCATGATCAGATATTATTATACTTAAATAATCAGAGGAAACTACACAGGAATTTAAAGTACAGTCAATAAAAAAGTAATCAATCCTGGAGTAAGAATGATGCACCTCAGAAAAAAAGGAGAATTTTTTACTGGTTGGATTGCGGAATCTCCAAGGATCGACAAAGCCATTCTGTGTCATGAAATCAGAAAATGTTTGAGACATTAAGGACTTATTTAGATTACGGGGATTAGATCGATCTAATAATGGATCAAAGACACAATTTAAATCGCCCCCTAAGATTAACAAATGTGAATTCAAAAATGGTAAGCTACTTAATAATTTATTTGCAAATTCAACATTGTCAATATTTGGGGCATATACTGTACATTGACTAACAGAACCTTTTTCTGCATCAAAGTACCGGCAACTATCACATATCTGCCGTTTTTATCAGCTATAATGTTAGTGGCTGAGAATTGTACATTTTTATTAATAAGAATAGCAACCTCCCTTGATTTAGAATTAAACTCTGAATGAAAAACTTGGCTCACCCATGAGCAGTGCAACCGATGATGATCTTTTATCCGAAGATGGGTCTCCTGCAGAAACACTATTGAGGATTTTAAATGTTTTAAATGATTAAAAACTTTTGATCTTTTAACAGGATGACCCATGCCCTTAATATTCCAGCTAATGAATCGCAAAGATGCGCCTAGTAAAGCTGTACCATGGCCTATATTGGTACTAGCCATTTACATGTACCAAAAAAAAAACATCACAAGAACTATTGCTGTGAGCTGAGGTAAAACACCACCCACCCAAAAGAACCCCCAAAACAAATACACCCAAAGTCTCCATGTAACAAAAAAAAAACACACACCCAAAAACCAATGGAGACAGCAGTGTCACACACAAAGAAAAGTTGTTCTCAGTTAAATAGGAACAACTCGGAGGCAAAGCCGAGCAAACAGAGAGAAAAAAAAATACCAGTGGAAAACATGTCTCCTGCCAACTTCCAAAAATTGAATTATAATATGTGCAATGATTAAATTACATGCCGTTTTATACCAGTATTGTAATCTGAACAATAAAGTAAGAAAAAGTAATGATAATATTAAACTCAACAACACACTAAGAGATATTAATGAACACTCCCAAAATAAAGCAAATAAGCGCAAATGTCCAGGTAACAGCAACAAGTCTAGAGTCCGAGCATATATAGGGATTATAATGAAAGGTTCACAGCTCACCCAGAAATCAGAGTCTTGACGTATTCCTTCGCGTCTTCCGGCGAAGTAAACTTCTTTTCAGTCCCCTGGTAAGAAATGCGTAGCTGCGCCGGGTGGAGAAGTCCGTATTTGACTCCATCAATGCCACGGAGTAGCCGCTTAACCTCGTTGAATGCAGCCCGAGCCCGTGCAATCTTGGCGGTGTAGTCCGGAAAGACCGACAAAGTCATACCTCCGACTTTAATCCGCTGGAGCTCTCGCGCACGCCGTAATATATCAACACAGTCACTGTGGTAGTGAAGCCTGCACACAATGGCTCGTGGTCGGTCACCCGGTTTAGGTTTAGGCTGAAGAGTACGATGAGACCGATCCACTAGTGGTTCCTTATCCAAAGAAAAAGCATTTTTCAGCAACGCAGCCACAGCTGTAGGAGAAAAAGAGTCTGGGCCCTCTTCAACGCCAATAATCCTTATGTTATTGCGTCGCGATCTTGATTCTAGATCTTCACATTTGTCTTCCAGCACAGCAACCTTAGCATTGAGGCGCTCAACACTTGTTTTCATGTCAGTCATGTCATCCGTAAAACCTGTGAGCGTTTCTTCCATGTCCCCCATAGTGCACGTTAGCTTAGCCAACTTAGCATCAATAGCAGCATTGACGCTCGCTAAGTGTGATTTCACAGACTGTAACTCAACCTTAAGAGGTGCCAAAGCATCTCCGATAATCTCTTGTAGCTCCTTCTTAATAATACCAGCGATGTCTTCTTTTAGGGAGGAAAGCAGCTCAAATTTCAAAGCTTCAGCGTTCAAAACAGGGGCTGGATCAACAGGTTGAGCTAGCGGCTCAGAAGTCGGGGCCTGTGAACAAGGCTTCAGGTGCGTCTGAATAGTGCGGGTTTTTCCTTTCCCCGACATTGCAAAACAATTCAAAAGTATCTCTTAAGATACACAGCGAAAAAGAGCCAAGAAAAAACACTGGGTTTTTGGAAAACCGCACAACTGAATAACAATATTATACGAAGTTGGCAGGAGCCACCAAAACTGCGTCCTATTCCATTGACCGCACAACAGCGCCCCCACATTGAAGGATTTTTAATGAATTAATTGGTAAATTCCTTGGTAAAATAAGTATTTGGTCACCTACAAACAAGCAAGATTTCTGGCTCTCACAGACCTGTAACTTCTTCTTTAAGAGGCTCCTCTGTCCTCCACTCGTTACCTGTATTAATGGCACCTGTTTGAACTCATTATCAGTATAAAAGACACCTGTCCACAACCTCAAACTGTCAGACTCCAAACTCCACTATGGCCAAGACCAAAGAGCTGTCAAAGGACAGCAGAAACAAAATTGTAGACCTGCACCAGGCTGGGAAAACTGAATCTGCAATAGGTAAGCAGCTTGGTGTGAAAAAAATCAACTGTGGGAGCAATTATTAGAAAATGGAAGACATACAAGACCACTGATAATCTCCCTCGATCTGGGGCTCCACGCAAGATCTCACCCCGTGAGGTCAAAATGATCACGAGAATGGTGAGCAAATATCCCAGAACCACACGGGGGGACCTAGTGAATGACCTGCAGAGAGCTGGGACCAAAGTAACAAAGGCTACCATCAGTAACACACTACGCCGCCAGGGACTCAAATCCTGCAGTGCCAGACGTGTCCCCCTGCTTAAGCCAGTACATGTCCAGGCCCGTCTGAAGTTTGCTAGAGAGCATTTGGATGATCCAGAAGAGGATTGGGAGAATGCCATATGGTCAGATGAAACCAAAATAGAACTTTTTGGTAAAAACTCAACTTGTCGTGTTTGGAGGAGAAAGAACACCATACCTACTGTGAAACATGGGGGTGAAAACATTATACTTTGGGGCTGTTTTTCTGCAAAGGGACAAGGACGACTGATCTGTGTAAAGGAAAGAATGAATGGGGCCATGTATCGTGAGATTTTGAGTGAAAACCTCCTTCCATCAGTAAGGGCATTGAAGATGAAACGTGGCTGGGTCTTTCAGCATGACAATGATCCCAAACACACCACCCGGGCAACGAAGGAGTGGCTTTGTAAGAAGCATTTCAAGGTCCTGGAGTGGCCTAGCCAGTCTCCAGATCTCAACCCCATAGAAAATCTTTGGAGGGAGTTGAAAGTCCGTGTTGCCCAGCGACAGCCCCAAAACATCACTGCTCTAGAGGAGATCTGCATGGAGGAATGGGCCAAAATACCAGCAACAGTGTGTGAAAACCTTGTGAAGACTTACAGAAAACGTTTCACCTCTGTCATTGCCAACAAAGGGTATATAACAAAGTATTGAGATGAACTTTTGTTATTGACCAAATACTTATTTTACCAAGGAATTTACCAATTAATTCATTAAAAATCCTTCAATGTGATTTTCTGGATTTTTTTTTCTCATTTTGTCTCTCATAGTTGGGGTATACCTATGATGAAAATTGGAGACCTCTCTCATCTTTTAAGTGGGAGAACTTGCACAAGTGGTGGCTGACTAAATACATTTTTTCCCCACTGTAACTATAAACAGATGCATTCCTTGGGTGTCTGAGTAGACTGTCAGTACACCTAGCCAAGTTGGATCGTATTATTCTGCCGCTAGATCCAACTGGCATCAAACATGGCAGTTCAGGTAACATAGTCCTCCAAGTACCCAGGCCTCCGACGAATTCTAGCAGGGTGTCCCGCAGGAGGAGACCCTGCCCCTGGCACCATTGGTCTAGTCTGTGGGCCTTCATCAGGCAGGACCCCCCCAGTCTCAGCTTTCGCTAAAGCATCCCGCTAAGTGCTCAGCCCTCTGCCCTGGTGGCGACCTCCTCAGTCTACTGGCGTGCCACCGAGTACCCATCATCCAGTTCAAACATGTCCGGGCCCCTCTTCCTAGTGATCTGCCGTGGTCCCGTCCACCGTGGTTGGAGTTTGTGAGTGCGGACAGGATGCTTGAGCCACACCTGGTCCAGCTCCTTCAGTCCATGGTCCCTCACCTTGTGTTTCCGGCCGAACCTCTCCTTCATTCTGAGCTGTTGTCTGGCGACCCGGTCCCACACTGCCTCCGTTTCTTCCTGAGAACTTGTCGCCGAAGGTCTCAGCCGACCCACTGGTAAAGGTAGCTCACGCCCCAACATGAGGACCGCCGGGGTACTGCCCGTCATGGCATGAACAGACGCCCTGTAGTGCAGCAGTGTGTTATGAAGGGCATCTACGAATGCAAAACCATCTGCCAGGTGAGCTCTCAGTCCATTTTTTAATGTCTTATTAAAGCGCTCAACACCTCCATTAGCCTACGGGTGATAGTACGCCGTCTTGACGTGTTCAACTCCTCTGTCGCTCAGGAACTCCTCAAAAGCTCCGGAGATGAACTGTGGTCCGTTGTCCATGGTAATCATGTTTGGGGTTCCCCACCTAGCAAACAGGGATGTCAAGAACCCAGTGACCACATCCGTTGTGACAGAGTTGGTTGGAAGCACCTCCGGCCACTTTGAGAACATATTGTATGCCACAAGGAGGAACCTGCTGTTCGAAGGTGCTGCATGAAGTTCACCACAGATAGCCAACTCAACGTGTCTCCAAGGCCCTCCCAGGAACAGCACTGGCCGCAATGGTGGGGGAGTTGGCCTGCCAGTCTTGCCACTCTCCAGGCACAGTACGCAGTGCTTCACCATGGCCTCAATGTCCTTATCAATGCCTGGCCACCAGACAGAGTCCCTACTCTGTTGCTTAACCTTGACCACCCCCAGATGACCCTCGTGCAACATCGCCAGGACCCGTGCCCTCAGGGCCGACGGGATCAGGGCGCACTGCCCTCTGGCCATGCATACCTCGTTCCAGCAGCTCAGTTCATCCTTGAATCAATGATAAGGTGCCAACCCGTCCTGCATCCTCTCTGGCCAACCCTCTATGATCGCTGAGCGCAGTTCTGCCATCACTGGGTCCCGCTCCAACTCCTCCCTGAGTTCCTGAGGGGATACTATGTGATGTGCCACTTTTCACACACCCAGAAGCAGGCCAGCACCTCCCTCTCCCCCACAGCATATTTTTGTTCCACTGCCAAGAGGGACCGAGACACGACCGCCACCGGGCGTTCCGTGCCATCCTGCACCTGAGACATGATTGCCCCCAGTTCCAAGCCTGATGCGTCACAGGTCACAATGGTCTCCAGATTGGGGTCAAAAGGGGCCAGTACCGGTGGAGAGGTGAGCTGCCACTTCAACTTGGTGACTGCCACCGAGCAGGCTGGGGTCCACACCCACAGCGCATCCTACTTCAACAGAGCTCAGAGGGGCTCAATTGTATCTGAATAGCTAGGGATGAACCGTCAATAGAAGTTGACCTTGCCCAGAAATGACGAGATCTGAGTGGGCGTGGAGGGATCCAGGATGCGCAGAACCGCCTCCACATTTGAATGTGGAACACAACATTCTCGTTGTGTTCTTCCCATGACGCGCCGTGCACCATGATGTCGTCTAAGTAAGCCACCACGCCCTTGAGACCAGCCAGCATCGTTGACATCACCTTTTGAAAACAACTGGGTGCAGAGTTCAGGCCGAATGGCATCCGGGTATACCTGAAGACCCCACTGTGGGTCACAAATGCCATCAGGTTCCTGCTGTCCGGGTGGAGTGGCACCTGCAAGTAGCCCTGGTGGAGGTCCAGCTTCGTGAAGACCTGAGACCCACTGAACACCGCCGTGAACTACTCCAGGGTCAGGAGTGGGTACCTATCCGGAATAACCACCTTGTTCACCATCCAGAGAGCTATGCACGGTTGAATGCCCCCCCCACACCTTTTTTCTTGGCCACTACCAGGTTGGATATCCACGGCGAGACGTCCACTTTCTCAGTGATGCTGGACTCCAGTAGCTTGGATAGCTCCGCCAAGACCTCATCCTGCAGCGCAAGGGAAGTCGTCGCAGTGGCTGAATCCTCAGTGTCACACTCTTGTCGATGAGAGGGCGATGGTGAAAAGCGTCTATAAGGCCCAGGCTCTTAAACAGTGCTGGCCAGTGGAGGTGCCAATCTGGATACATCATCAGCACAGTTGAGCCCTCTGGATCCCTTATGAAGAAACTCAGCACCCCAGCAGGTCGATTCCCAACAGGTCTGTCCCCTGGCGCACCACCTGGAAGGTGAATCTGGACACCATCTTCGACCCACAAGTCACCGAAAATTCTGCTGTGCCCACCATCTCAATCTCCACATGTCCATAGCTGAACATCTTCACCGCTCCCACACTGATAACTTTCGTGGGGAACAGTCTCCTCAGCATAGCCAAACACAAGATGGATTTACCAGCCCCCGAATCCACCATCAGGGGAACGGCAACCCCGTCAAGCAGGAGCACATACCACTTTGGCGGTCCTTTCCCCATGCATGCTACACATACCGCTCCGGTGCTGCTGGGCTCCGCCATCTCTAGGCTAGGAGCTAAAGTGTGTGCCTTGTTGCATGCCTTTGTCCGCCTTTTCTTCTTCTTAGCTCGTCTTTGAGGTCTGGTTAGCATGCTAGCTGTTTTTTCCGGCGGGAAACCACAAGCAGTTGGTTCCTCGCTAGCTGACGTTATTAGTTTCTGCAGGGCCGGAGATTCTCTTTGCTTGACTAAGTCCAACACACTGTCTAGGGACAGGGTTTCCCAGGTTACCCTTAGCATGGTTTTTATCCACCCGTTGCTAATGCTGTGAGCTAGCTTCTCTCTCACTAGCTCCTCTTCAATGGGCCCAAAAGTGCACTCTCTCACTAGGCTACGTAGCTCCAAGGCAAATGACAGTGTGGACTCACCCGCTCTCCTGTTGATGGTCAAAAAACCCATACCTCCTTTCGGTGATGTTAGAGCTGTCACCGAAAGTTCTATCCATCAGGGTTAGCCTGTCTTCCAGTGACCCGCTACCACACAGCCCGAAGAAAACACGCTGCCCTTCGGCACCAAGATAGTGCACTAGCAGACTTCTCCATCTCTCCTCGCTTATGTCACCGAGCCCGGCTGCTGTCACATACACCTCGAGCATCGACTTCCAGCAGGCCCACGGTGTGGTTGGCGTACCTTGGCCTTGAAGGAATGGAGGTGGCTCCCTGACACACGCGCCCATTTTTCCTCGTCACCAAATGTTATGTAGGAATAATGGAGAACGGAGAGCTGCTGCTGTTGAACACTGAACTCTCTTTATTGAACTGCACAGCACAATATACATCCCAGCCGTAGCCCGCCTTACATCATCAACCCCCCTACCCTCGGCTGAGCTACGGCAAGACCCGAGACACAGTTCCCATATGTAACACAAACGGCTGTTGCTATTAAGCTCCAGCAGTTATTTATGTCAGTTCCAGTTCATTTTAGGTTGTAAATGTGTTTTGTTTTTATTGTTTTAAAATATATAAACAAATGTGAAATGTTGGATGCCTGAATTCATTTGTGCCCTTTCAGTGACCTGTAGAAGATGAAATCTATTGTTTATTCAGTGTGACGGATTCACAAATTAATGGTTTACCTCACCTCTGCAAAACTAAAGTATTTTCAACCTTTTTATAACGTAGTGATTAACAAGAACTTAAAATACACTGTACATATTAGATATCTACATAACGTTGGTAATCAACAATCCTTAGTGAAGTTGGAAATAATTTATGGTGGAATAATAATCTTTTTTCAAATAATATTATGTAAAAACAGTACTGCATCTCCAAAAATTAGCACATTACCATTCAGATCTATATCAAATAGCTCAGACATATTTATCCAAATTTAAAAAAAAAAAAACTCTTAAAATTGCTAAATTTATATGGGATTATTGTAAAATATGAAAGTTTTACTTTTTAGATTTGAGTTATTTCTAAAAATAAATTCACCACAATATGCCACTTTTGGAGGTGGATGAGTAGAATGTAAAAGAAAATCAAACTGAAATCAAGCCAGTCAACATAAAACAAACAGGAATTTATTTGGGGGAAAGTATTTATTAAAAAATAAACAGTCCAGATGCAGGGTCCATGGGGCAGACCTGGGAGAGCAATAGAGAAATTAATTAAATCAGGATTAGGACACTCTGGAAAGCTTTTGTTGTCCCCATAGTCAGTGTTGACCTTTTTTACTATAGTCAGGTACAATTTGTTGATGTTGTGGAAGATGTGAAAATGACGAGGCAGCGTTCTTTCTCAGAGTCAGCTTTATTCACATCTCCATCATTTCAAAATGACGAGGCAGCGTTCTTTCTCAGAGTCAGCTTTATTCACATCTCCATCATTTCAAAGCAGAAAAAAAGAGAATGGAACAGTAAACTCTCGTCCTTAAATATCAGGGACTTCACACCTCATAGATCACATGTCCCACAGACCACCTTGCATAATAAAGACAGTCACAATGCATTTCCCTCCATGATATCACTTCCACTGTCTCCCACGCATCCTTTAATCGCCCCCCCCCCCACAGTCTCCAGCCTTGCATAACAAGGCTAAGCTTCCTGCCTTTGTTCTGACCTAAAATGCGAGTCACAGAACCGGTCCAACAGGTCCATTGAGTGTTCACCACACAAGCCCCCCCAGCATTTTAGAAAAAACAGAACAACAAGAAAATAACCACATGCATGCCGTGATAGCATCAATACACATCAGTCCACATGCTGGATAGGCTTCAGCCTCCTGCCGAATCTGCTGTAGCTGGGGTTCACCATCTCTGCGGCGCTGTCCCGCTGGGGATTTGCCGTCTGGGGGCGGAAACCCTTTGTCAGTCTCTGCGGATGTTCTGGGGAAACATTACTTTGGGAAACATTACTGTGTGAAACCCTCCGTGGTGGTCTACCTCGCCGCGGGGCCTTTGCCAACAGCACTTCCTCCTCTGCCACCACAAAAGCGGGTTTAAGTCTGTCTATGCCAATTTTCTCTTCCCTACCCCCCAAATCTAGCAAAAACTGCTTGTCCCCTGTTTCTAGCACTCTGAATGGTCCGTCATAAGGCGGTCGCAGCAGGGTTCGATGTGCATCGTGTCTAACAAAAACAAACTCTGCGTTCTTCAAAGTTTTAGGCACAAAAATGCGCGGAAAACTGTGGTGTGCGGGGCCGGGCAGCGTGCTTGATTCTATGTTATTCCGCAACAGCTGAGACGGGGAGGCGTTTGGCGCAGGGTTATCTGGGAGAAACTCCCCAGGCAGCCGGAGTGGCTGCGCAAACACGAGCTCCGCTGGGGAGGCTTCTAGATCCTCTTTAGGTGCAGAACGCAACCCCAATAACACCCATGGTAACTTGTCAACCCAATTTGTATCCGTCAGTGACGCTCTGAGAGCCGCTTTCAATGACCTATGAAAACGTTTGCATAACCCGTTAGCCTGCGGATTGTACGCGGTTGTGCGGTGAATTGTGACACCCAGACTGCGGGCCATTGTCGACCAAAGCTCAGAAACAAATTGAGGGCCTCCGTCGGACATAATGTCCGACGGAACACCGAAGCGCGCCACCCAAGCTGTTAAAAATGCGTGCGCCACTTCCTCGGCCGTGGTTGATGCCAGCGGGACCACTTCAGGCCAGCTCGTGGTGCGGTCCACCGTTGTCAGAAGATGTGTGCACCCCTGTGACAGCGGGAGGGATCCAACGAGGTCCACATGAACGTGATCGAACCTCTTGGCCGGAATGTGGAACGTTTCCAAAGGAGCTCTCGTGTGCCTGTGTACTTTGGCTCGTTGACACGCCGTGCAGGCTGCTGCCCACTCTTTGACCTGTTTGCGGAGGCTCGGCCAAACAAATTTCTCTCCCACCATTTTGACTGATGCGTGCACTCCAGGGTGCGCCAAAGAATGAACCGAGTCAAAAACGCGGCGGCGCCACGCGGCCGGTAACACTGGACGCGGCCGTCCAGTGGAGACATCGCAGATTAGGGGGGGCATACCGTTTTGCAGCACCCTGCTCTCCAGCCTTAACCCTGTTGGTCCAGACTGGAGCGCGCGCACGTCCGTGTCATTAACCTGCTCTGCGGCCATGGCTGCATAATCTAACCCTACGCTGACTGGGGCCGCCACAGCGCGCAAGAGGCAATCTGCCACTACATTGAGTTTGCCCGCCACATGCTGAATATCAGTGGTAAACTCTGATATCGCGGCCAGCTGTCTCTGCTGCTGGTCTGACCACGGTTCCGAGACCTTGGCCATCGCGAATGTTAGCGGTTTGTGATCAACGAACGCGGTGAAAGCGCGTCCTTCCAGCCAGAACTGAAAGTGGCGGATGGCCAGATGGAGAGCGAGCAGCTCCCTGTCGAACGCGCTGTATTTACGTTCGCTATCGCGCAAGGTCCTGCTGAAAAAGGCGAGGGGTTGCCAAACCCCGGCTACGTGTTGCTCCACGACCGCCCCTATGGCCACATCTGACGCGTCAGTGGTGAGCGCTATGCGGGCCATTGGGTCTGGGTGTGCCAACAACGCAGCCTTTGCCAAGGCTGCTTTCACCTCTGAGAACGCTTGGTTCCACTCCGGGGACCACTCGATCTTATCCGCGGGTTTCTTTTTTTTGACCACGGCATACAGCGGCTGCATGAGCTGCGCCGCGCGGGGGAGAAAACGGTTATAAAAATTCACCATTCCCAAAAACTCCTGCAACGCCCTGACTGTCTGCGGCCGGGGAAAATCTGCCACAGCGCGCACTTTGTCAGGCAGCGGGATTGCTCCTTCAGGGGAGACGCGGTGTCCTAAAAAATCGATCTGCGCCACCCCGAACTGACACTTCGCTGTGTTGATTATTAACCCATGATCTCCCAACCTGTGGAAAACTGTGGCCAGGTGTTTTTCGTGTTCGTCTTTGGACGCGCTGGCTACTAAAATATCGTCCAGGTAGACGAACATGAAAGGGAGATCGCGAAGCACCGCGTCCATCATGCGTTGGAACGTCTGAGCAGCCCCTTTAAGTCCAAATGGCATGCGTAAAAACTTGAATAAACCAAACGGAGTTATTACCGCTGTTTTGGGTATGTCCTCAGCGCGCACTGGGACTTGGTGGTAACCGCGGACCAAGTCTATTTTAGAAAAAATGCGCGCCCCTGCCAAATGAACCGAGAAATCTTGGATATGTGGGATTGGGTAGCGGTCGTGCGCTGTAGCGTTGTTTAACCTGCGAAAATCCCCGCAAGGGTGCCATGATCCGTCAGCTTTCGGGACCATATGTAGGAGGGAAGCCCACAGACTGTTTGAACGTCGGATGATGCCCAACCTCTCCAGGTTGGCGAACTCCTCGCGTGCTATGGCTAGTTTAACTGCGTCCAAGTGCCGAGCTTTTGCAAAAACGGGCGGTCCGGTAGTGGTAATAAAATGCTCCACCCCGTGTTTAGCGACTGTTGCCGAAAATGTGGGGACCGTGAGTGCTGGGAACTGAGTGAGCAGTGTGTGGAACTTACCGCCTGCTGTTGTGACGTTGGCTTGTGCTGTAGGCGGGGCCACTCGCGCTGCACAGGGGACAGAATCAAAAGAAAGTGCATTAACCAGGCGCCTGTTAGCGAGATCAACCAACAACCCATGTGAGCACAAAAAATCAGCCCCCAGCATATTGAAATTTACTGTTGCTACAACAAAAGTCCACAATATGCACGGCTGTGTAGAGACAGAAGCAGAGTCTTCTCACCAAAGGTCTTAATCTCCGAGCCGTTCGCTGCTGTCACCAGGGGACCTCCGGAACCCGCCAGTCTGTCCACGTAGGAAGGAGTGATGAAACTCAACTGGGAGCCTGTGTCGATGAGGAACTGCCTCCCGGAGCGTGCGTCCGACAAGTAGAGCAACTTGTTCTCTTCCCCGAGGGCCGCGGCTGCTACCGACCCCCGGTCTTGGTGTTTCCCGAACGCCCGAACTGGCACGGCGGTACACACTTGCGTGCCCTCTCTGCGAAGCGGCGATGGTAGAAACAAAAGACGTCCGGTCTACGCTCTCTGGCCCTTGCCGCCGCCGTCGTCGGTGAGTCTGGCACCGCTGTCTCTGGCCTTCTGTCGTCTGCAGTCGTCGCGCCAAGTTCCACTGCAGCAGCCGTGGCTGCGCGCCGCTTGGTGGCGTTGACAATCCGCTGCGCCTCTCAGCCCAGCGCGCGGTAGTCCCGTAGGGCCAACAGTGGCGAACTGGCCAGAACCGCTCTCGCTGCTGACGGTAGAGTCCTGAGGAAGAGGTGGGTGAAAATGAAGTGATCATCGTCAGAGTCTTTCAACCTCAACAACTTCTCCATCAGGCTCGTGGGCATGTCGTTTTCCCCCTCCGTCAGTGCCAGGAGCCTCTCTGCTCGCTCCTCCGCCGAGGGGGTGAATTACTGGATGAGTGCAGCCTTCAACGCGCCGTATTTGTCGCTCTCCGGCGGCTGGTCGATCAGGCTCTCCACATGCTGGGCCGTGTTGTTGTCCAGCTTTGCGACTACGTGGTAGAATTTCATGACATCTACCAATATCCCCTCGGCTGCACGGTGGCGCAGTGGTTTAGCACTGCGGCAGCACAGTTCACCCTCGGCCGGGGGATCGCGGGGATCGTGTGATCGTGGGTTCGATCCCAGCCCCCGACCAACAGTGAGCTGTGTGGAGTTTGCATGTTCTCCCCGTGTTGCGTGGGTTTACTCCGGGATTTCTCCGGTTTCCTCCCGCATACCAAAAACATGTAGGTTTAGGGCGCTCGCGCACGCAGCGACCGGCAGCCGGTGGCTTGTCACCAGACTGCAAACCAAATCTACCTACGGGTACAAATAACTAAAAAAAAAAAAAAAAAAAAAAAAAAAAATCCCCCGGAGGTTGAACTGCGCCTCAACTGTGTTGAACCAGGAGCGCAGATTGTTCTGCCAGAAGTCTGGTAGCTGGACTGTAGCGGCATTCGCTTGGCTGGGGGATCCTGACGCGGCTGGCCCTGGGGAATTTCTTTCTTCCATGATGCGTCTCGGGGTCACCAGTGTGGAAGATGTGAAAATGACGAGGCAGCGTTCTTTCTCAGAGTCAGCTTTATTCACATCTCCATCATTTCAAAGCAGAAAAAAAGAGAATGGAACAGTAAACTCTCGTCCTTAAATATCAGGGACTTCACACCTCATAGATCACATGTCCCACAGACCACCTTGCATAATAAAGACAGTCACAATGCATTTCACCACCTTGCATAATAAAGACAGTCACAATGCATTTCCCTCCATGATATCACTTCCACTGTCTCCCACGCATCCTTTAATCGACCCTCCACAGTCTCCAGCCTTGCATAACAAGGCTAAGCTTCCTGCCTTTGTTCTGACCTAAAATGCGAGTCACAGAACCGGTCCAACAGGTCCATTGAGTGTTCACCACAATGTGAAAAAGGACAGTCTCTAAGAAAGTGTCATCACAGACTAACAGCATTAAAACATAACAGTATGTGAACTACTAGACAGTTTTAGGACTATAGCAGTGCTGCAATGGGTTTGCTTGGTCTACATCAGGGGTGTCAAACTCATTCCATGGAGGGCCAAGACCCTGCAGGTTTTACTTCCACCCAGTCTCTTCAGCAGGTGTTTTCACTGATCAGCAATCAGTGGGAAGAAATTCAGAGAAAACACCTGTTGAAGCCACTGGGTGGAGGTAAAACCTGCAGGGTCTTGGCCCTCCATGGAATGAGTTTGACACCTGTGGTCTACATAATGTGAATTACAATATACTGTAAGTGAAGGAAAGAGTAGGTACAGAAATGGAATTACTTTTTATGTGTGTGTTGTCGGAGGAGGGAGGAGACCCCAGGGCAGACCCAGGACACGTTACAGAAACTATGTCTCCCAGCTGGTCTGGGAATGTCTTGGTGTCCTTTCTGAAGAGCTGGAGGAGGTGGCTGGGGAGAGGAAAGTCTGGGCTTCCCTGATTAGACTGATGCCTCCACAACCTGGACCCCCAGAAAAGCCGTAGAAGATAGATGGATGGCTATGTTGTATATTCATTCCTGCTGCAAAACTGGACCTGATTAGAGAAGAAGAACATTTTGTCTAATTCCACATTCTTGGAACACCAAGTGCACAGGCAGGTTGTGGTTTTAATAAAAATGAAAAGTCCAAGACATTTTAGTTGCCAAATTTTGACTGTTATCTTGAGAAGTTATTCAAAAAAGAAAGAAACAAATATCTGTTGCATCTACTTTTGGCAAAATAATCCATAAATATGACTGGTTTGACCAGATTACTCAATAAATATTAAACAAACACTCCGTAACAATTCAAAAACAGTTTAAAAAAAAATCTCCTAAACAAACACATTTAAAAATTCAAAATAAAAGATTTGGCTTTATAAAATGTTTTGATAAGACTAAACTTACATTGGTGTGCCACCGACTGTCTTCCTTACTGGACGGTCCCTCTGGTGGTGGTTGTCCTGAGCTGCAAATGGAGTCCAGGCCTCATGCACAGGTGGAGTGGAGGAGAAGCTTCTGCTGATATCATCAGAATGTGGTTTTTAAATGTTGATCTATGAGAACACAGTCATATTCATAGTCCTTTTTGTGACTTTTTACATGTAAAACTTTATAGCACACTCACCTAAAGGTCAGATATTGCTGTTCTGTCATTAACCCCCACTGGTCCATCACATCAGTGAGGGCTTCAGAAGCTGTTGACTCTCTCTCCAGTGTTTGGTGGAGCTCTTCTCTGCTGCATCATGTTGACATTGTAGCATCATCTCACTTTGGCTCAGCAATAATTATTCTTCTGCCTAAAGACATTTTGTTTCACCCAGGAGTAAGACAGTCAAAAAATGGATTTTCTCCCCAGGCCACAGCTGAAATCCCATTCCTTTGTTAAAACCAGCCTAAGGAATTTCCCCAATGTCCGGCTTTGCTTTTATTGCCCCCATAAACATGCAACAGACCTGGCCACACAGACCCACAACTCAATAAAATTTCCTTAAACTCTGGGACATGCTGGATTTAACCAGTGAACTTTAAAGTACATTATTACAAACTCAATTCTAAACCTTCTTCTTTTCAGAACTATGAAAAGCAAATGGACTCTGATGTTTTAATGTGGAAAATCAATAATATGTGTGAAATGCATTAATCTGTGATTTTATATATATATGCATGTTAAAAATGTTTAAATGAATGTTTATTCCTGCATGTTGATTTAGAAGCACTACTTATAAGATACATTAAGGTAGTTTAGTTACACATAAGTGTGTGTAAAAACATATTCCAATGTATTTAAAATTTTGTGTATTCATGTGGACCGATATCACATTCCATCAGTCTTCAGAGAGACCCCACCTTCTTCACCCCATTGGTCCCTTGTAGACTGTTCATTGGACTGAAAGTTCATTGGGCCTCCCACGAAGGACTCTCATTGGCTGAGATTCCGGTCAGTCCGGAAGCCCGCGATAGCTCAACAGAACTTATATAAAGGAGAGAGACCCCTGCTTCACTCTCTTTTCTCTTCGCCCCTTCTGGCCTCTAATTCATCTCTTTGGACGTTCGTCTCTCTCTATTGTCTACACACAGCAAGAAAGAACAAAGGACCGTCTGAACAAAGACTTCTACCACGTGTCGCTTTTCTGAACACAGAGCAGATAACTTGTAATTTGTTTATGTAACTTTGTATTTTAATGTTTTTCCTTTTTCTCTTAAATGCCTAGGAATTCCTATTTCTTTGAGCTCAATTCTTAATCAGAGTTCAACTCCAATTTTTATTCATCTCTTTTTCTTTGTTAAACTTGCTGTAAAATCACTGTTTAATTTTAATGTAAACTTTAATCTTGACTTTATTTTTATAATATTTTTCTTGACCAATCACATACCAGAAGCTATGATTTTTATCTAAAGTCCGAAGCTCTTTAATTTGAGATCGGATTAGATATCTTTAATTAATTATTATCGAAGGCCTCTGAGGAGACGCAGCTCCCACATCACGCGCAGCTGAGGAATCAGCGCGCTTCTGCAGGATTTCAACCATCGAGATCCAACTTACAATTTCATAAATATCATTCATCGTCAAGAGAATATTTGCGGGACAAATATTCTGGGTTTTGCCCCTGAACAACACTTCAGAACTTCATGAGGATGACGAAAGAACCATCATCACCAAGGAATGATGTGAGCTGCAAACTTTAATTCATCTGCTGAATTAAAACGTCTGAGGTTCGGTAATAATTTGTGTATCTAATCAGATGCAAATTAAGAAGCCCTTAACATAACTCTTCTTTTCATTAAAATTCCGTTCTTATTTTCTTAAGATTAATCCAGGACTTTTCATATAATTAGTAAACTTTCTCCATAAATTTGCATTGTTTCCATAATCTGTTAACACAAACTGATAGAAATTGGTTTCTCAGTTTAACCCTGGTTCCGAAAATATTGACATTGTTAATCTATCATTTACAAGATTGATTTTATGATTAATGAAATTACTGCAATGTCTGTTAATCATTTCGTTTAATAAATATGTGAAAATGAGAGAAGGTTTTGAGAATTTATTTCATTCTGAGTCTGTTCAAGCACAGGTATCGAATTCACGAAGGAAAAATTTTGAGACTGATTATTAATTAATTTATTGAGTGATTAAACAGGTATAAAGTGAAATTAAAGATTAAATTGCTTCTTAGAGATAGAAGCTGGTGCGCCACGAGTGTTATTAACTTTTCTGATGTATATGAAACGAGATTTGATCTCAGATTCCAATACATCAATATAAATGAAATAATTCATACCTGATCATATTTATTGTTTATTAATATTCCATATTTCACGCTACAACATTGTCCATACACCCATCTGTGTTTATTCACCTAATGATGGAGGAAGTCCTTACAGAGGGTAAAATGTTATGGTTTATTACTTGATTGTCAGAAATCTGACAATTTTCTACAATTTTCTACATACATAATTACAGCTACTTCAAGTACTCAAGAAATCCCATGGTTAATGCTGTGCAGTAACATTAGTTAGTCAGAAAGTAAACCTGTTTATTTATATTGTTATTATTATTATTTATGAAGACCTGTTTATTCTACTATTAGAACTTGAACTATTTTTAACCTCAATTTCCACCATGGTGATCAATGAAGTTTTACATTATTATCTTAAACTGTAACAAGAATAAACAACTGTAACTTTTTCCACTGTACACCAAATTATAAGACTGAGCAGCTACACATCAAAGCTGATAATTTAAAAAAAAATCTTGATGTAAAACATGACTGTTGCACAATTAGTATGTGCTGTTACATTCATAAATGCAAATGTTGATCATATCATGAACCTGTCATACATGTCAGCTTGGAAAGGAGCAGTTAGTGGGATGTGTTCCACATCATATATTGGCTGATATTATCATACACTCATAATAATATGAATATGTCAGAAATAAAATTTAGTTGGTTACATAGACTTAAGACTGCTGTCCCCCCCTCCACTAACCACCAGATTAGCAGCAGAAGATGGATGAGCTAGTTAGCATCATAGCTAGCACTGGTTACCTTACCTGTCAGAAGAAAAGTCATCACCTCTGCGTGACTTTTCAGTCCTTTGTGACTCTTCAGCAGACATTGACCATTAAAAGCAGAACCACATATTTATCCTGCTCCTTTGTTGTGCAATACTTGAGAATGATTGGGAAACTGACGTCTGCCTTGAGACTCAGACATTTAGCTGAATAATTCACTACTTGGCAACTCAACAACCCAAAACGAGGCGATGGCACGTAACATCAAGCTAGCGATGCTATTGGCTGTGATATCCTCACTGGACTTCCATGTTTGTCTTCCTCCAGCTGCTGGATGTAAATATTTATATTATTGTCGACCCGCCAAAAATTACAAAATATTTTTTTCATCAATATGCTAATTTTTAGAAGAACATTAAGACTTACATTGTGGATGTTTCTAAACACTTTGTTGATGTGGGTTTTTTTTTTAAATCTTTGTTTTCATGAAAATGTTTTCTATTGCACCTTTAAAGTAGAACTGAACTGAACGGCATTGAACGGCACTGGGTGATAGTACATGAATGAATGAATGAATTTTATGAATGAATGAATGAATTTATTTCGGATAATACAGTACAGGTTAAAAGAAACTGTATAATATAACAACAAGGTCAAATTAGACAAAGACTCCTTCTACTAAACAATTCCACGTGAGTTATCCGAAATGGGTGATGGCTGAAGCCGCAGCTTATATTGCCCACCCATATTCCATCCAAGAATTCAAAAGAGAAAAAAGAGTAAACAAGACAAGAGTGATTACAATTTAAAACAAAGCTAAGACAAAGTGTGACTGAGAGAAAAAAAAGAAAACTAAGCTAAGCTAAGTTAAGCGGTTACTATTCAAAACAAATCTAAGACAGAATGTCACAGAGAGAAAAAAAAAACAAAAAACTAAGCTACAACACAAAACAGGCTGGATATGTCAATCCTTATGTGAGTTTACATGTCGTCTTGTAAATATGTTTGGAGTATTTCTTCCTTTAGTTTTTGTTTAAATTGTCCAAGCGTTATACATGATTTTAATTCAGGTCCATAATCGTTCCATAATCTGACTCCTTGCACTGAAATACAGTGTTGCTTGGTGGTTGTTCTCACTGTAGGCTTTTGAAATATACATGTTCCTCTGAAGTGATATCGTTTCTCCCTTGTTTGGAACAACTTTTGGATATTTGCGGGCAGTGATAAATTCTTCACTTTGAACATTATTATTGCGGTTTTAAAGTCAACCAGATCTTTCAACTTGAGAGTTTTTTGTTTAAGAAAAAGTGGGTTTGTTGGTTCCCTGTAAGCTGCTTTGTTTATTATTCTAATAGCTCTCTTTTGAAGCATAAAGAGTGGATATATGTTTGTTTTGTATGTATTTCCCCATACTTCATTACAATATGTCATGTATGGGAGTATTAATGAATGATACAAGGTGTATAGTGTGGGTTGATTCAGCAAATATTTCACTCTGTGTAATATTGCAATTGATTTGGAAACTTTACCTTTAATATAATTAATATGTGACTTCCAACACAGTTTGTTATCAATTATTACTCCAAGGAATTTAGTTTCAGATACCCTTTCAATCTCTACACCATTTACACTGAGTTTGGGTACTGGATTGTTGTGGTGGTTGTTAAAGACTATAAATTGTGTCTTACTTAAATTGAGCGTTAATTTGTTTGAATCAAACCACAGTTTAAGCTTTTCTAATTCCTTCCCGAGTGTATCCAGAAGTTGTTCCAAATTGTTTCCACTGCATAGCAGATTAGTGTCATCGGCAAACAATATTAAGTCCATTTTTTCTGAAACTTTACATATATCGTTTATATACATATTGAATAATAATGGTCCCAAAACTGAACCCTGTGGGACTCCACAGGTGACCTTCAGCAACTCTGAGTTTTTGTTGCTAATACATACATACTGATATCTATTCTTTAAGTAACTACTTAACCAGGACAGTGCTACCTCTCTAATACCAGAATTTTGTAGTTTCTTTAATAATAAATTATGATCTACTGTATCAAATGCTTTTTTAAGATCTAGGAATACTCCAACTGAGTACTCTTTATTTTCAATGGCTGTTGATATTTTTTCTGTAAATTCCATTAGGGCATATGCAGTTGTCCTCTTGTGTCTGAACCCATATTGCTGCTCACATAATAAATCATTCTTCAGTATGAAGTTGTCAATTCTCTCATAGAATATTTTTTCAAGTATCTTGGAAAATTGCGGTAATAGTGAAATTGGTCTATAGTTTGAGAGTTCCCCTCTGTCGCCCGTCTTGTACTGTATATCGGAATTACTTTAGCTATTTTCATTGCATTGGGAAATATACCTGATTGGAGAGACAGGTTGCAGATATACGTCAGTGGTTTTACTATGCATTCGATAACAGTTTTGACTAGTAGCATGTCAATACCATCACAGTCAGTAGATGTTTTACTTTTGAACGATTTAACAATTTCAATGACCTCTCTTTCGTCTGTGTTCTTTATGAAGATGGAGTCTTTTACAGCAGTGTTATTGCATATTGTATCACCTGTTGGCACCGTAGTGGGTATTTCTCGGGCCAGTTTAGGTCCAATGTTAACAAAAAAATTATTAAATTCATCTGCAGGTGAAGCAATATTCACACTCTGAGTCGTTTTATTATTTTTTGGAATATTAGTTGGGTAGCTTGTATTTCTGCTTTTATTTCCAAGGATACTGTTGAGTATTGTCCATGTATTTTTAATATTGTCTCTGTTTTTCTCCAGTTCTTTACTGTAATAGTCTCTTTTACTACATCTTATTATATATGTTAGGCCGGGTCATACCAAAGACCATATAAAAATGGTACTTTCTGCCTTCTAGCGTGGTGCTCCGCATAATGGAACGGGGAAAGTAAAGTTACGCACAGAGCTACCAGAGGACTGACCCCCCACTGTAGCTTTCACTACTTACAGTAGCTGTGTGGCCTAGGGTCAGAGAAACGGAGATGGGCGCCGCCCTATGCGCCTTCATGGCGTGAAAGGAATTAACTAACTATTATATATGTTAACTTATTTTTGTATGTTTTATACCGCTGCTCTGCTTCTTTTGTTCTTTTCTTTAGGAAAGCTTTATATAATAAATTTTTCTTTTTACACGCCTTTTGTAGTCCTTTGGTTAACCATGGCTTATTAGCAAATTTGTGTTTAAGCTTTTTTATTACTAATGGGCAGTTTTTTTCATAAAGAGTGGTTACAATGTTTATAAATGTGTCATAGGCTTCATTTACATCTGATACATAGACTTCTGTCCAGTCTTGCTTCAGCAAGTCCTCTTTAAGAGAACTGATTGCATTTGGTGATTTGTGTCTGAACGATTTTGAAGTTTTTTCTGCGTTGGGCCCCGTGTGGCCATGGATAAGTGCAAAGGTTGGCAAGTGGTCACTTATATCATTTATCAATAATCCACTTTCTATTTTCTTATCGAAAACATTGACAAACAGGTTGTCAATAAGTGTAGCAGAGTGAACTGTGATTCTACTGGGATGTGTTATTGTGGGATATAGACTCATGCTGTACATAGAGTTCATGAACTCTGTAACTACATTTTGTTGATGAGGATTCAGTAAGTCAATATTGAAATCTCCACAAACTGCTACCATTTTCTTACTAGTAATATTATTGTACAGCTCGACTAATTTATCTCTGAATGTCTCAATGCAAGTTCCCGGCGTTCTATATATGCAGCTTATGATTAGATTTTTTGTTTTGTCTAGGTCAATCTCAACAGTAACACATTCCAAAATCCCTGGTAGTGCTGAGGACATTTCATTTACAAGCTTACACCTGTACAGGTCATCAATATATAGTGCAACACCGCCACCCTTCTTTTGAGTTCTGTTAATATAAAACATCTGATATCCCTCTATTGCCATCAGGGGAGCCTGCTCTTCGTTAAGCCAAGTTTCAGAGACTGCAATAGCTGTGAATTTTCTGTCTAGCTGTTTTAAATAGTCCTGAATCTGTGGAAAGTTTTTGTTAAGACTTCTGCTATTGAAGTGTATTATTGACAGTTTACCATCTAATTGCATTTGACTTTTGAATTGTTTTTCAGTGTAATATTCACAGTGGTTATGAATATTATTGAAAAAGTGGTTATCAGGATCAATATCATTCTCCATCTCTTGTGGTTTATGTTCAGCATAATGGTATGTTTTCAGAGTTTGAGTTTCCTCATTCTGTGTCAAATGACTTCCTCCAACTGGGGATAATTGATGTCTACTTGAGTCGGTCATAAGTTTTTGTTTATTTTGGTTATTTTTATTGAAGTACTTTGGCATGGTGTATCAAAAGAACTATTCTTATCGTGTGTATGAATATGGATTATCATTGGCTCATAATTTTCTAATCAGTGTTCATCTGTATTTATCTAAGTCAGTAGCATCTCTGATCATTATACTCTTTGCTTGCTCAGGTGATCCATTTAGTTTAATCCAAATTCTACAATTTCTTGTCCAGGTTGCTTGTATCTTATTTTGTTTTTTTAGCATCCGTGCCTGTCGTGCTAATTCAGCGTTTTTTTTTTTTGTCAGGTGTTCATTTATGTAAACTTGAGTTTCCTTTAGCTTTTTGGCCTGCCTCAGTATGTAATTCTTTACCCTTCTGTTCACAAAGCGCATCACAATTGATTTCTTTGTTTTGTTATCTTTCTTCGGTAGAGCATAGCAGGCTGAGATTGCATTGGCTTCTACCTTAATGTCTTTATTATTAAGGAACTGAAGCACTTGACTTTCTAAGGACAATGATTCCCTCATGGGTGCATCTTCACCACTCAGTCCTACTGTGGCATGGGCGTATGACTGATATCTGATGTCTAGTCCACTTATAACTAGGTCATCAATACGAGAACCTTGTTCAAGATCCTCGACGCGTTGCTCCAAAAGACGCCCGTGTTGCTCCAGGTCCATAATTTTTTTGTCTTTTTCTTGAATTATTAAATTTAGGGCTTGTACCTGTTCTATTAGGCCTATTATTTTGTCCTGTTGGCTAGTCAATTTGGCCAATTCTTCTGACATAAAGCTCAGAGATTTTTTGATTTCTTCCATTTCCTCTTTCTTTGGTGGCATCTTACTGACCTGTAGATAGAAGTAAACAGAGAATCCGGCTAGGCCTCAACTAGCCCGGCCGCTGC
The DNA here is from genome assembly GCA_020510985.1 of Pholidichthys leucotaenia. NCBI lineage: Eukaryota > Metazoa > Chordata > Actinopteri > Cichliformes > Pholidichthyidae > Pholidichthys > Pholidichthys leucotaenia. The sequence continues at coordinate 382,465,442 of CM035839.1, read as the reverse complement.
TGAACTCGCCGCAACAGCTCCTGTACAGCTCCTCCGCCAAGTAGCGCTGCACAGCTCCGCAGATCACCCCCGTCATTCGCCACCGCCTGCCGCCGTCTGCCTGGCCGGTTATGCCGCACACCGCCGGCGCAGCCGAACTTCACCGATCACCGCCGCCGCTCGCTGCCGTCTGGCTGGGTGGCACCTCCGCTAGGCCCCGTCACCGACCGCCGTCAGTCTGGTAGTTCCTCAGCTGGACCTCACAACTGGGTTCCGACTCAGGCCACTGTCCTGCTGGGTCCAGGTGGCCCCGTCTCTCACCAACACCGCGCCCGAGCTCCCAACTGCCGCCTCGGTTGGTTCCTCCGATAGGCCCTCACCGGGGACTGAGCCGCTTCGTGTCGGAGTTAGGTGGCGCACTGGGGCCAGCGTTAAGCTAACTAGCGTTAGCTTGGCAATCGCTTCTGGTAGAGCGCAGCAGTTCTACCCGATTAAAGGGGCATTCCAACGGGATTCTGACGGAGGTGGAAATTCAGCCCGTGGGTGTCCGTCAAGAGCGCCGATCGCTGTTGGTTAGGTACTTTTAATGGGGAAATCAGCGAGTTTGTCTCAGCACTGAAAAAGTGTGACCATCCTGGTCGCCATCACAAACTGAGAAGACAGTTACATACAGTTACATACAGTTACATACAATTATAAAGATAATTTATCATTGGCACCCCCTCCACAAATCCCGGAATCTTGGAGAAAATTGCGATTTTGAATTTCCCGCCCTGAAAAATCAGACGAATCCGCCGATTAACCGGAAGTGCAGCCGGAGTTCCGCGTGACGTCACGAGTGTGACCCAGTCCTCATGTTTACCATTGCGAGCACGTCGACACTGGTTGTTTTTGGTGCATTTTGTCGTGATAGTAGACTACAAAACACTTCCAACACCTGGGAAGATCTGTTCAGTGGCCAAGGAAAGCTGTCATGGCGACGAAAGAAAAGAAAGGGGGAGGAAAAGCGACCGGGAAGCGATGCGTTTCTAGATATACAGTGATCCCTCACTTATCGCGTTTAATGGGGACCAGAACCGACCGCGAAAACTGAAAAACCGCGAAGTAGCGTCACCCCCCCCCAAGGGCGTCACAAGCACTATTTTGCACAAAAAGGCACAAGAGAACAGCGAAAAGTGCCACTAAGCAACATGAGCGATAAAGAACAATGAATGCAGTCTTCCTTCGCTGGGTAAAACGTCTCGGCCAATCAGCTTGCGAGGTAAAACGTCTCGGCCAATCAGCTTGCGAGATTCCCGAGCAGTGAAGAGGTGGGCAGAGAGGAGTGGAGCGGTGGTCAGAGAGGTGGATTTTGAGTTGTGCGGGCTCTCCGTGTTGATACCTGATGTTCTAATGTAGTCTCCCTGCCTTCTCCCTGCCTTCTACATTAGAACATCAGGTATCAACACGGAGAGCCCGCACAACTCAAAATCTACCTCTCTGACCACCGCTCCACTCCTCTCCGCCCACCTCTTCACCGCTCGGGAATCTCGCAAGCTGATTGGCCGAGACGTTTTACCTTGCAAGCTGATTGGCCGAGACGTTTTACCCAGCTTCGCTCCCTGCCGAGCGCCTGTACCCAGCGAAGGAAGACCGCATTCATTGTTCTTTATCGCTTGTGTTGCTTAGTGGCACTTTTCGCTGTTCTCTTGGGGGGGTGACGCTACTTCGCGGTTTTTCACTTTTCACGGTCGGTTCTGGTCCCCATTAAACGCGATAAGTGAGGGATCACTGTAATAAGTTGGAAAAATGCTGATGGTTTTCTTCCCCTTTCTTTTTTATTGTTAATTTTCCTTATCCTGACACCCCAAACATGCCAAAGTAAAGACTCACCATTCTGTATTCAATAAGCGACTCTCCTCCCCATCACTGCTGCGGTCTGAGTCGGTGCCGGAATCCCCCGAAAATTCTGGCTCTAATCTGTACGGTTCGATGCCTCCCTCGCTCTCTTCCTGTTCACTTGACACTCCTGCATCCTCCTCTGTCTTGTCACCGATCCTGAATGCCTCTTCACTCTGAAAACTCTGGTGTTCTTGACTGCTGGAACTGCTATCATCTGCCATTGTTGTTTTGCTAAGGGTCACACTCGTGACGTCACGCAACGTCGTCTGCACTACTTCCGGTTTGTTTGGCACTGCCAGCCAGAGGCAAAAGTTTATCGGCTTATAGCTTGGCCATCGCACGGCCTAAAAATTTCTTTTATGTGTTGAAAAATACAATAGGTAATAAGGAATTAATCTGCTATTCTACTTTTTTGGCAAAAAGGTGAGTTCAGTTCTACTTTAAGAACCCTTCTTAGCATTCTGGTATACATGCCGTTCAAGGACTGTGCTTGGGTTTTGGTCAGTGACCAAGAGTCTGAGCCGTAGATAAGGATGGATTCAGCAGATGCTTTAAACACCTTTATTCTTGTGTCTCTGGACAGGACGGCAGCCCAGATTTTGGAGAGAGCATTGAGAGCTCTCCAGGCCTTAGCCTTTCAGCATTCAATGTCATGTGCAGCATTTGTCCAGCTACCAAGATATTGGACTCTCTCAATAACAGAGCTGTCAAGTGTATGTAGGTCCTGGACAAATGACGGGTTTACGTGCATCCATTTCCTTTTACTTGCGTTCAACTGAAGGCTGACAGACTTGACAGCGAGCTCGATGTGATGTAGAAGGGCCTTAGCAGAGGCAACAGTGTCCTCAAGAAGAGCAATATCATCAGCAAAATCGAGGTCCGTTAGATGGACAGCGGGATGGCGTGAGCTATGTCGGCGCATAAGTGTGAGACCATTGTCTGCATGAAGGAGAAGGACTATGCGGATGAAGAGTAGGCATGCTAGTGGGTCTCCTTGGAGGACACCAGAGTTGATAGAGAATTCCTCAGTTATACCATCAGGTGTTACAACAAGGTCCGTATTATTGACATACATTGTCTTGATTGCTGCAACCATAGCAGGTGGAATGCCATAAGCCCGGAGGATGGAAAAGTGCCCCATCTGATAGAATCAAATGCCTTCTTGTAGTCTATGAAGACTATCACTCCTTCTTTATGATGGTTTATGAGCTCTTTAATGATATGCCAGAGAGCTAGGATCTGGGTGGCAGTAGAACGGAACTGCTGGAAGCTGTTTTGATTTGGTCGCAGGAATTTATCCATTACAGGTCTCAACCTATTAAGCAGTAGTCTGTTGTAGACTTTAGAGGCAACTTGGGATAGACTGATTCCTCTATAGTTGTCAGTCAGCATCAGGTTTCCTTTCTTAGGAATGATGCAGGAAAGACCCCATTCTTTATGTCTCTTGCCTGTTAGAGTGTTGTTACAGAACATACAGAGTAGTTCCCTCATGATTGGAAGCTTCCATAGCTCAACAGGAAGGCCATCCATCCCTGGGACAGTTTTGATATGCTGGTTTATATATAGCAATCCATCCATTTTCTACCATTTTCCCAGGGGTCCGGATCATGGAGGCAGCAGCTCAAACAGAGAAGTCCAGACTTACCTCTCCCCGGCCACCTGCTCCAGCTCTTCAGAGAGGATACCAAGATGTTGACTTTCCGGTTCCGGTTCCGCCGGACCGGTGGCGCCACACGAGTCGGCTGCCCGTTGCAACAGCCTTTTTTTTTTTTATCTTCCTTCTTCTTTCTACACCTTTCACTCTGTATATATGTCACGGACGCACGGATCGCCCCGGGGATCTCCCGGGTCGGCGGACGGAGCCACTGTTTGCAGCGGGAGACGTTACAGTGGGGAGGAGCTAGTGCTAGCTAGCACTTGGCCGCCGCCCGGTGCTAATGGGAAACTCGACATACCGGGAGCTGTAGCGAAAACGACGCGGGTGCCGGGCTGGAGTTTAGGTGGCGTGCAAGAAATATAAGACAGAATAATAAAGAGCGATGGCAAGAACCAAGCAGACCGCCCGTAAAATCTACTGGAGGAAGAAGCCCCCCAGGAGACAGCTAGCCACCAGGGCTGCTTGGAGAGGCGCTCCGGCCACCGGCAGAGTGAAGAGGCCTCGCCGTTACAGGCCCGTGGCTCTGAGAGAGATCCGTCGCTACCAGAAATCCACGGAGCTGCTCATCCGTAAGCTGCCCGTCCAGCGCCTGGTGAGGGAGATCGCTCAGGACTTCAAGACCGTCCTGCGCTTCCTGAGCTTCGCCGTCATGGCTCTGCAGGAGACCAGCGAGGCCCACCTGGTGGGTCCCTTCTTCGCCAAGAGGGTCACCATCATGCCCAAAGACTTCCAGCTGGCCCGCCGCATCCGCGGAGAGAGAGCTTAGACTTTCTGCTGCACATTCACCAACCAACCATAATGCTCCGCACTGTGTCTATACATATACATTTATAGTAATATGTACATATGTTTACTAGATGTTCTTGTTTTTTCTTGCCTTCTGAGTGTTGCTCTGAGTGTTGCTATCCCTGTGCTGTTGCAATCCTGGAATTTCCCCATTGTGGGACTAATAAAGGCTTATCTTATCTTATCTTATCTTATGTTCCCAGGCCAGCTGGGAGACGTAGTCTCTCCAACGTGTCCTGGGTCTGCCCTGGGTTGCCTCCCAGAGGGACTTGCCTGGAACACGTCGAGTGGGACGCATCCAGGAGGCATCCTGATCAGATGCCCAAACCACCTCAAGTGGCTCCTTTTGATGTGGAGGAGAAGCCGTTTTACGCTGAGCCTCTCCCAGATGACTGAGCTCTTCACCCTATCTCTAAGGGTGAGTCCAGCAATCCTATGGAGAAAGCTCATTTCAGCCACTTGTATCAGCAACCTCATTCTTTCGGTCATCACCCAAAGCTCATGACCATAGGTGATGGTAAGAATGTAGATTGACCAGTAAATGGACAGGCTTGCTTTGGAGCTCAGCTCCCTCTTGACCACAACAGACCGGTACAACATCTGCATCACTGCAGATGCTGCTCCAATCTGTCTGTCAATCTCTCGTTCCATTCTCCCCTCACTCATGAATGAGACCCCAAGGTACTTAAACTCCTCCACTTGGGGCAGGAGCTTGTCCCCAACCTGGAGAGAACAATCTACCTTTTCCAGCTGAGGACCATGGACTCGGACTTGGAGGTGCTGATTTTCATCCCAGCTGTTTCACACTTAGTAGAAAACCGTCCCAGCAAGACCTGTAGGTCATTGCTCGATGAAGCCAACAGGACGACATCATCTGCAAACAGCAGAGACAAGATCCTGTGCTCATCGAACATGACACCCTCTGTTCCTTGGCTGTGCCTATAAATTCTGTCCATAAAAATTATAAACACGATCGGTGACAAAGGGCAGCCCTGGCAGAGTCCAACTCTCACTGGAAACACGTCCGACTGGGTGTTGGCAAACGGTCATATAGGAATCAGATCACTTGTAACAACAAGCCCCCAGCACCCCCCACAAGAGACCACGAGGGACGCAGTTGAATGTTTTCTCCAAGTCCACAAAGCACATGTGGACTGATTGTGGAAACTCCCATGAAACCTCGAGGATTTTCAAGAGGGTAAAGCGTTGGTCTGATGTGCCATGACCAAGACGAAAACAACATTGCTCCTCCTGGATCCAAGGTTCCATCAGCGGTCGGACTGTCCTCTCCAGTACTCTGGCATAGATCTTCCCAGGGAGTCTGAGAAGTGTGATTCCCCAAAACTTGGAACGCACCCTCCGGTCCCTCTTCTTGAAGAGAGGAATCACCACCCCGGTTTGCCATGCCAAAGGCACTGTCCCTGACTTCCACGCAGTGTTGCAGAGGTGTCAACCATGACAACCCTACAACATCCAGGATCTTGAGGTACTCAGGGCAAATCTCGTCCACCCCTGGGGCCCCACCACCAAAAAGTTTTTGAACCACTTCAGCGACCTCAGTCCTTGTGATAGGCGAGTCGTCCCCCTTGTCTCAAGCCCTGCTTCCTCTGTGGAAGGAGTGTCAGTGGGATTGAGGAGATCCTCGAAGTATTCGTTCCACTGCCCGATGATGTCCCCAGTCAAAGTCAGCAGCGCCCCATCCGCAACATGCACAGTGTGGACAAGGAGGTGCTTCCCCCTCCTGAGCCGTCGGACAGTTTGCCAGAATTTCTTCGAGGCTATCTGAAAGTCTTGTTCCATGGCCTCACCAAACCCCTCCCACATCCAAGTTTTTGCTTCAGCAACCACCCGAGCTGCACCATACTTGGCCTGCCAGTACACCTCAGCTGCTTCGGGAGTCCCACAAGCCAACCAAGCTTGATAGGACTCCTTCTTCAGCTTGATGGCCCCCCTCACCACTGGTGTCCACCACTCAGTTCAGGGGTTGCCATCAGGAGATGCACCAACAGCCTTGCGGCCACAGCTCTGGACAGCTGCTTCAACAACAGAGGTGGACAACATGGCCCATTCAGACTCCATGTCTCCAGACTCCCTCGGAATGTGGTTGAAGTTCTTTTGGAGGTGGGAGTTGAAGACCTCTCAGACAGGGGCCTCAGCCAGATGTTCCCAGCACATCCTCACTATAGGTTTAGGTTAACCGGGTCTGAGTGGTGTCCACCCCTGCCATTAGATCCAACTCACCACCAAGTGGTGATCAGTTGACAGCTCTGCACCGCTCTTTACCCGAGTGTCCAAGACATGTGGTCGCAGGTCTGATGACACGATAACAAAATCGATCATCAACCTGCAACTTAGGGTGTCCTGGTGCCAAGTGCACATATGGACACCCTCATGCTTGAACATGGTGTTTGTTATGGACAAACTGTGGTTGGCACAGAAGTCCAATATCTGAACACCACTCAGATTCAGATCGGGCAGGCCATATGTGTGTATATATATATATATATATATATATATATATGTATATATATATATATATATATATACTGGGGGACCCAGTCAGTACGTTCTCTACTCAGACTGAATGGCACGGCAGGAGGAGATGCGTAAAAGCTGAGAAACGGATATGCAGAACAGTCTGTGGTTTTCTCTTTAAGACCGCATGATAATATGCATTCTCCTCCGGTCTGCATAATAATGCACCGACAGGCTGGATGACAAAGGAAATTGTCATTGTAAATGTATGCATGTTAATGCAAAGACCCCAGGTGGCATGGCGAGTTGTATGGTACAAAAAGAGAGATGTCCGCGACCTGGTTCATGCTTCTTCTGCTTGTTGACTGATGATAGAGAGAGATTAATAAAGTCTGCTGTGCTCCAGCTACCGCCTCGCCTGCTCATTCCTCTCTCTACACTGGTGACTCTTGACACACAATGGAACTCGACGCGAACACCCCAGAGACGACCCGAACTGGAGGCGCCAGCACCGCGTGCGCCGTTTCAGTCAAACTCCCAGACTTTTGGCCACATGACCCAAAGTCTTGGTTCCTCCACACCGAGGCCCAGTTCGCGCTCTGGGGAGTGACGGCAGATGACACCAAATACTACTACGTGGTTGCAGCACTGGACGCACCCACAACACAGCAGGTGGCGAGCCTGCTCCAACAGCCCCCAGCCCACGACAAATACGACACTCTCAAAACCGCGCTGACCCGTCGCTACACGCTGTCAGACTGCGAGAGAGCGGAAAGGCTCCTGACGCGCTCTGAGTTGGGAGACGGGTCGGCGGTTGAATTAATGGAGAAGATGTTGGCGTTGATGGACACAGATGACAAGCATTTCCTCTTTGCCCACCTTTTCCTCCGGAACCTCCCGACAGCGGCAAGAGCGGTCCTTGCCAATTCGCCGCTGCTGGCCACGCACAACTACCGGGCACTAGCACAAGAGGCAGATAGGATTATCTTCACCACCATAGCCTTCACTGTGAACGCAGGGGCGTCAGAACCCAGTGAGACGGCCAGCAGAGGTGAGGAGCCAGCAATGATGGCCGCAGGGGAGGCCAAGAAGCACCAGAGAGACACACTCTGCCTCTACCACCGCCATTTTGGAGAAGATTCACACCAATGCGTGCCACCCTGCCAATTCAAGTGCTCGGGAAACGCCAGGGCTGGCAGTCGGTAGCAGCTGCGACCGCCAGTGACACAAACAAGCTGCTCTATGTAACAGACTCACGCTCAGGGAGAGGGTTCCTCGTGGACTCCAGCTCCCCAAAAGAGCCTCATCCTGCCGTCCTACACAGACCGGCTGGCGGGAAGTAGCGACCCCGAGCTGGCGGCCGCAAACGGCTCAGACATTAAGACTTTTGGTGAGGATACTGACTATATCCTTGCATGGCCGTACATACCAATGGACATTCGTCATAGCGCCATGTAACGTCCCCATTTTGGGCACTGATTTTTTGTGTGCACATGGACTGTTAGTCGATGTGGCTAACAGACGCCTGATTAACGCAATGTCTTTTGATTCTCTGCGCTGTACAGCTAGAGGAGCTGGGTCCACAACATTAGCCAACGTCACAGCTCCAGGGGGTAAGTTCCACACACTACTCACCCAGTTCCCAGCAGTCACGGTTCCAACGTTTTCGGTGGCCATCACTAAACACGGGGTGGAGCAATTCATTACCATCACAGGGCCGCCCGTTTTCGCACGACCTCCGTGCCTGGACGCAGCTAAACTGGCCAGTGCGCGCAAGGAGTTTGCCAACTTGGAAAGGTTGGGCATCATCAGGTGCTCAAACAGCCCATGGGCATCCCTGCTACATATGGTGCCTAAAGCCGAGGGATCGTGATGACCATGCGGAGATTCACGGAGATTAAACAACGCCACAGCGCACGATCACTACCCAATTCCCCATATTCAGGATTTTTCTGTACACCTCACCGGGGCATGCATTTTTTCAAAGATAGACCTGGTCCACGGTTACCACCAGGTCCCGGTGCACGCGGAAGACATACCCAAAACAGCAGTAATAACCCCGTTTGGTCTTTTTGAGTTCTTATGCATGCCATTCGGGTTAAAAGACATTCCAACGCATGATGGATGCAGTGCTGTGCAATCTGCCGTTTGTGTTCGTCTATCTGGATGACATCCTGGTGGCCAGCGTGTCCAAGGATGAACACGTAGCCCACCTCAGGATGGTTTTCCAGAGGTTGGAGGAGCACGGGTTAATAATCAACCTGGCGAAGTGCCAGTTCGGGGTTACGGGAATCGATTTTTTGGGCCACTGCATCTCACCGAAGGGCGCGATACCCTTACCGGACAAAGTGCGCGCAGTGGCAGATTTTCCCCGGCCTCAGACGGTCAGGGCACTGCAGGAGTTTTTGGGGATGGTTAACTTCTACAACCGTTTCCTCCCCCGTGCAGCCCAGCTCATGCATCCGTTGTAAGCTGCGCTTAAGAAATGGAAACTGGTGGACAGAGTCGACTGGACTCCTGAGCGAGAGCAGGCATTTTTCAAGGTCAAAACAGCTCTAGCGAACGCCGCACTACTGGCGCACCCGGACCCTGCGGCTCGGATAGCGCTCACTACCGACGCATCGGTCGTGGCCATAGGGGCTGTCGTGGAGCAGTGCGTCGCCGGTTCTTGGCAGCCGCTTGCTTCTTCTGCTTGTTGACTGATGATAGAGAGAGATTAATAAAGTCTGCTCTGCTCCAGCTACCACCTCACCTGCTCATTCCTCTACTATATATATATATATATATATATATATATATATATACTACCATTCAAAAGTTTGGGGTCACCCAGACAATTATTTTGTTTTTTCCATGAAAAGTCACACTTATTTACCACCATGAGTTGTAAAATGAATAGAAAATATAGTCAGGACATTGACAAGGTTAGAAATAATGATTTGTATTTGAAATAATAATTTTTTCCAGATACTCAACCTGCTCAAAGGAAGGTCAGTTTTATAGCTTCTCTAACCAGCTAAACTGTTTTCAGCTGTGCTAACATGATTGCACAAGGGTTTTCTAATCATCCATTAGCCTTCTGACGCAACGAGCAAACACATTGTACCATAAGAACACTGGAGTGATAGTTGCTGGAAATGGGCCTCTATACACCTATGTAGATATTGCACCAAAAACCAGACATTTGCAGCTAGAATAGTCATTTACCACATTAGCAATGTATATTAGATATTAGAGTGTATTTCTGATTAGCTTAAAGTTATCTTCATTGAAAAAAACAGTGCTTTTCTTTCAAAAATAAGGAAATTTCTAAGTGACCCCAAACTTTTGAACGGTAATGTGTATATACGGTATACACTACCGTTCAAAAGTTTGGGGTCACCCAGACAATTATTTTGTGTTTTCCATGAAAAGTCACACTTATTTACCACCATGAGTTGTAAAATGAATAGAAAATATAGTCAAGACATTGACAAGGTTAGAAATAATGATTTGTATTTGAAATAATATTTTTTTTCCTTCAAACTTTGCTTTCGTCAAAGAATCCTCCATTTGCAGCATTGCAGACCTAACATGATTGCACAAGGGTTTTCTAATCATCCATTAGCCTTCTGACGCAATGAGCAAACACACTGTACCATTAGAACACTGGAGTGATAGTTGCTGGAAATGGGCCTCTATACACCTATGTAGATATTGCACCAAAAACCAGACATTTGCAGCTAGAATAGTCATTTACCACATTAGCAATATATAGAGTGTATTTCTGATTAGTTTAAAGTTATCTTCATTGAAAAAGTGCTTTTCTTTCAAAAATAAGGAAATTTCTAAATGACCCCAAACTTTTGAACGGTAGTGTATATACAGTGGGGAAAAAAAGTATTTAATCAGCCAGCAATTGTGCAAGTTCTCCCACTTAAAAGATGAGAGAGGTCTCCAATTTTCATCATAGGTATACCTCAACTATGAGAGGCAAAATGAGAAAAAAAAAATCCAGAAAATCACTTTGAAGGATTTTTAATGAATTAATTGGTAAATTCCTCGGTAAAATAGGTATTTGGTCAATAACAAAAGTTCATCTCAATACTTTGTTATATACCCTTTGTTGGCAATGACAGAGGTGAAACGTTTTCTGTAAGTCTTCACAAGGTTTTCACACACTGTTGCTGGTATTTTGGCCTATTCCTCCATGCAGATCTCCTCTAGAGCAATGATGTTTTGGGGCTGTCGCTGGGCAACATGGACTTTCAACTCCCTTCAAAGATTTTCTATGAGGTTGAGATCTGGAGACTGGCTAGGCCACTCCAGGACCTTGAAATGCTTCTTACGAAGCCACTCCTTCGTTGCCCGGGCAGTGTGTTTGGGATCATTGTCATGCTGAAAGACCCAGCCACGTTTCATCTTCAGTGCCCTTGCTGATGGAAGGAGGTTTTCACTCAAAATCTCACGATACATGGCCCCATTCATTCTTTCCTTTACACGGATCAGTCGTCCTGGTCCCTTTGCAGAAAAACAGCCCCAAAGTATAATGTTTTCACCCCCATGCTTCACAGTAGGTATGGTGTTCTTTCTCCTCCAAACACGACAAGTTGAGTTTTTACCAAAAAGTTCTATTTTGGTTTCATCTGACCATATGACATTCTCCCAATCCTCTTCTGGATCATCCAAATGCTCTCTAGCATACTTCAGACGGGCCTGGACATGTACTGGCTTAAGCAGGGGGACACGTCTGGCACTGCAGGATTTGAGTCCCTGGCGGCGTAGTGTGTTACTGATGGTAGCTTTTGTTACTTTGGTCCCAGCTCTCTGCAGGTCATTCACTAGGTCCCCCCGTGTGGTTCTGGGATTTTTGCTCACCGTTCTCGCGATCATTTTGACCTCACGGGGTGAGATCTTGCATGGAGCCCCAGATCGAGGGAGATTATCAGTGGTCTTGTATGTCTTCCATTTTCTAATAATTGCTCCCACAGTTGATTTCTTCACACCAAGCTGCTTACCTATTGCAGATTCAGTCTTCCCAACCTGTTGCAGATCTACAATTTTGTTTCTGGTGTCCTTTGACAGCACTTTGGTCTTGGCCATTGTGGAGTTTGGAGTCTGACTGTTTGAGGTTGTGGACAGGTGTCTTTTACACTGATAACGAGTTCAAACAGGTGCCATTAATACAGGTAACGAGTGGAGGACAGAGGAGCCTCTTAAAGATGAAGTTACAGGTCTGTGAAAGCCAGAAATCTTGCTTGTTTGTAGGTGACCAAATACTTATTTTACTGAGGAATTTACCAATTAATTCATTAAAAATCCTTCAATGTGATTTTCTGGATTTTTTTTTTCTCATTTTATCTCTCATAGTTGAGGTATACCTATGATGAAAATTGGAGACTTCTCTCATCTTTTAAGTGGGAGAACTTGCACAATTGGTGGCTGACGAAATACTTTTTTCCCTCACCGTATATATATACAGCCAGTATATTCAAGTAAACAGATACTTCATTGTCACTGCACCAGGCTGCTGCTGCTGCTGATGATGATGATGATGATGATGATGATGATGATGATGATGATGAAATTGTCCTCTTATTTTAAAAAACAGCACAAATCAAAGCTTAGACCAGTGTTCTTGAAAATTATATTTAATCAAACTTTTCTTGCGAAGAAAATGTTTGTGTCACTTTAGTCAGAACTCACATTTATGTCCTAAAATAATTTACATCAGGATATTTCTCATAGAAACTTGACTATTGGAATCATGTACAGTTAGGCCCAGAAATATTTGGACAGTGGCACAATCTTCATGATTTGGGCTCTGTATGCCACCGCATTGGATTTGAAATGAAACAACTACAACAGAATTGAAGTGCAGACTTTAAGGTTTAATTCAAGGGGTTGAACAAAAATATATGATTCAACATGTAGGAATTGTAGCTATTTTTATACAAACGCTCCTCATTTCAGGGGCTCAAAAGTAATTGGACAAATAAACATAACCCTAAGTAAAATGTTACTTTTCAATATTTTGTTGAGAATCCTTTGCAGGCAATGACTGCCTGAAGTCTGGAACCCATGGACATCACCAAACACTGGGTTTCCTCCTTTGTGATGCTTTGCCAGGCCTTTACTGCAGCTGTCTTCAGTTGTTGCTTGTTTGTGGGTCTTTCTGCCTTAAGTTTTGTCTTGAGCAAGTGAAATGCATACTCGATTGGGTTGAGATCTGGTGATTGACTCGGCCATTGCAGAATATTCCACTTCGTTGCTTTAAAAAACTCCTGGGTTGCTTTTGCAGTATGTTTTGGATCATTGGTGAAGCGCCGTCCAATCAACTTCGCTGCATTTGGCTGAATCTAAGCAGAAAGTATATCCCTGTACACTTCAGAATTCATCCGGCTGCTTCTGTCTTTTGTCACATCATCAATAAACACAAGTGACCCAGTGCCAATGGAAACCATGCATGCCCATGCCATCACACTGCCTCCACCATGTTTTACAGAAGATGTAGTGCTTTGGATCATGAGCTGTTCCAATTCTTCTCCAAACTTTCTTCTTCGCATCATTCTGGTACAGGCTGATCTTAGTCTCATCTGTCCAAAGAATGCTGTTCCAGAAGTGGGCTGGCTTCTTCAGGTGTTTTTTGGCAAAGTCAATTCTGGCCTTTCTATTTTTAAGGCTGATTCATGGTTTGCACCTTGTGGTGAATCCTTTGTATTTACTCTCATGAAGTCTTCTCTTTATGGTAGACTTAGATACTGATACACCTACTTCCTGCAGAGTGTTCTTCACTTGAGTGGATGTTGTGAAGGGTTGTTCTTCACCATGGAAAGGATTCTGTGATCATCCACCACTGTTGTCTTCCGTGGACGTCCAGGCCTTTTTGAGTTCCCAAGCTCACCAGTGCACTCTTTTTTTCTCAGAATGTACCAAACTATTGATTTGACCACTCCTAACATTTCTGCTATCTCTCTGATGGATTTCTTCTTTTTTTTCAGCCTCAGGATGGTCTGTTTCACATCCATTGAGAGCTCCTTTGACCACATGTTGTGTGTTCACAGCAACAGCTTCCAAATGCAAACGCCACACCTGGAATCAACTCCAGACCTTTTAACTGCTTAATTGATGACAGGTTAACGAGGGAAGAGCCCATGCAGCCTTGTTATTTTTTTTTGCAGCCTTCTGAGTCAATTGTCCAATTACTTTTGGTCCCTTGAAAAAGAGGCGGCTACGTATTAAAGAGCTGTAATTCCTAAACCCTTGCTCCAATTTGGATGTGAATACTCTCAAATTACAGCTGAGAGTCTGCACTTTAAGCCCATATTGATTATATAATTGTATCCTGAATATGTTTTCGTAAACAGCTAAAATAACAAAACTTGTGTCACTGTCCAAATATTTTTGGGCCTAACTGTATTGTTTCACAGCTCATAGTTCTGTCGATGCATTATGTATAAATGTCAACATCTGTATGTTTTTGCTTAAAAGCAATTGCAAGTGATGCTGCACATATTTTGCAAACACTGACCATAATAGAACAACATGCTGCACAGGCTCTAATTTTTACATTTTGATGGCTGTACATAATGTGGTATATAATATTCATGTGTGCAATTATTTTGCAAGAACTAAAGGCAGGCAAATAATTATTAAAAATTTTGTTGATCAAAATAGCATTATACCCCTTTTACACGGGGCTGGAAATCTTTGAGAGATTATTGAGTGATGAAAAAAATGGCCAGATCTCTCAACAATCTTTCAATGATTTCTCAGCTAACGCCAAGATCTCTTGATGATCTCTCAATGATCATCAATGATCTCCACAATCCTTAAAGTTTTGACTCAGTCCAAAAACAATCTCTCAAAGACCAGCAAAGGGAAGCGATCTCTCAACGAACTCTCGTCAAACTCTCAAGGAGCGCTCAATGATCTCATAGATCTCCCAATGATCTCTGCTATGGTCTTTCAATGAACACTATTAGTCTTTCATCGAATGATCAGCAATTCCTCGCTGGATCTCTCAGCCCTCTTTCTCTTTGGGGTGGAAAAATTTGGCGTCCACTGAAAGACTGTAGTAAGTATTTCTAGGCACAGCCAGGGAATGGAGAGTGTCATGCTTGGTGACCACATGATCTCATTTCTGTTGTTTGCAGATGATGTTGTCCTGTTGGCTTCATCCAGCAATGACCTACAGTTCTTGCTGGGACGGTTTGCAGCTGAGTGTGAAGCGGCTGGGATGAGAATCAGCACCTCCAAGTCCGAGTCCATGGTCCTCAGCCGGAAAAAGGTGGATTGTCCTCTCCGGGTTGGGGACAGGCTCCTGCCCCAAGTGGAGGAGTACAAGTTTCTTGGGGTCTTATTCACGAGTGAGGGAAGAATGGCGTGAGAGACTGACAGACGGATCAGAGCAGCATCTGCAGTGATGCGGACATTGTACCGGTCTGTTGTGGTGAAGAGGCAGCTGAGTTTTAAGGCAAAGCTGTCGATTTACCAGTCAATCTACGTTCCTACTCTCACCTATGGTCACGAGCTTTGGGTGATGACCGAAAGAACGAGATCGCGGATACAAGCAGCTGAAATGAGCTTTCTCCATAGGATTGCTGGACTCACCCTCAGAGATAGGGTGAGGAGCTCAGTCATCCGGGAGAGGCTCAGAGTAGAACCGCTGTTCCTCCACATCGAAAGGAGTCAGTTGAGGTGGTATGGGCATCTGATTAGGATGCCTCCTGGACGCCTCCCAGTTGAGGTGTTTCGGGCACGTCCCACTGGGAGGAGACCCCGGGGCAGACCCAGGACTCGGTGGAGAGACTATGTCTCCCAGCTGGTCTGGGAACACCTTGGTATCCTCTCTGAAGAGCTGGAGCAGGTGGCTGGGGAGAGGGAAGTCTGGGCTTCTCTGCTTGAACTGCTGCTTCCGCGACCCGGACCTCCGGAAAAGCGGTAGAAGATGGAGATGGATGAAAGACTGCTGTGAGGTCATTGAAAAATCTCTGAGGGATCATTTGGAGATCGACAAGATTGTTGAGTCCTCAAGGAGTGCTCAAGGAGAGCTCAATGACTTCATTAATTTCCCAATGATCTGTCACAGGTTTTTTAATGATTTCTCAGCAATCTTTCAATAAACTCCAAATTTTTCCACCCAAAGGTAGAGATGGTTGACAAATCAGCGAGGGACCGCTGGGTATTTGATGAAATCCCAACAGAGTTCACTGAACAACCATAGTGGAGATCACTGAGAGATCACTGCGAGATTGAGGACATCATTGGGCACTTGTTGAGAGTTTGTTGAGAGATTGTTTTGTACTGAGTGAAAACCAGTGGTGACCATAGAGATCCCTGGAAGATTTCTGAGAGATTATTGAGAGATCTTGGCAATCGCTGAGAGATCATTGAAAGATCATTGAGAGATCTGGCCATTTTTTCATTGTTCAGTGAGCTCTCAAAGATCTCCACCCCTGTGTTAAGGGGGTAGAAGAGCACTAGAAACCTCTCAAATGCTCAGCAACCTCCTTGGTCGCCCAAGAAACTCTCAACAACAATCTCTCCCTGTCTCTCAGTGATCTCTCAAAGAACTTTCAAAGATCCCTATAGATCGATATGAAAGTTGCAGAAAATTGAATTTTTCATCTCCCAAACATTTATACAGAAACAGCTTTTTCCAGGCTTTAGGAGAGATTGGGCCAATTTTTGATCCCACAGTGTCATGGTTCGAGCGCCGATCCCGTCCGCGCTTGAGCCATGCACTATCTTTGGCTGTTTGACGGCTGTGTGTCCCTTTTGGCTCCCCAAGCCTTTATTGTGACAGCGCTTGGAGGGGCTTCTGGCTGTCAAACTTGACAGCTGAGCCGCATTTCGCCTCATCAGTGGACCTCCACTTAAGAGGGCAGCTGGGAGCGAAAAGACGCGGCAGTCTCATCAGAAACTCCCCATTGTCTGACGCATTGAGCATCCCTTGGCTCAGACGTTGTCTACTCATCTTCTACATTCGTAAGTTTACTCTATTGTGAACCTGTTTTCTTTGTAGTGTGTTTTAGCCCCCCGTGGCTTGTTATTTTGTGTTCTTTTCTGTTCTGTTAATAAACCGTGCAAACTCACCGGCGATTTGTGGCGTCTTATGATGGCTCGTGAGGGCCATCCATGACAGTAGACTGCCGCCAGACTGAGACGCCAGTCCCGGTGAGTTTTACCTAAATTGGACGTTTGTTTTCCCTCTCTGGGTACCTGCATGCTGGGAGGTCATGTCGTCATTCAGGGGCCGCGTTTGGAGCCTGGGTTACAAGCTGGCGGAGGCCCTGGACTACGTAAATGGAACGCTCGTCACTGCTACCCTCTACGACGCTCCTAGCAATGTACGCCAGCACCTGGACCTCACTGAGGACATTCTTAATCGCCTTCCTCGCTACTCCAACCACCCGGAATTTACGGCGAGGAAGGCTGACATCGCTTCACAATGCGAGATACTCCGTGGGCTGGAGGGAAACTCCGGCAGGAAGCCGAAGAGGAGGCATCCTCGCTTCTCGTTTCGGGATCCCGTTCCTGTCCCCAATCCAGTCCAGGAGTTCGCACCATCCAGGGGTCATCCCCAAACGAGCATGACGTCAGTCGGGAATCCCCCAGAGAGGTTGCAGCTGACAGCAATCTCCTTCTGGGACCGAGTGGCTGCAGCTCGCTCCGCCGGCCACCCCACACAAATCATGAAGCATGTGACGGCGGCTGTCAGGCTGGTTGAGAGGAATCCTGAGCTGAGTGACTATCCAGAATACGCTGACTTGCTCGCCTCAATTTCCGCACAAGAGCGGCATTTTCCAGACCTCACCTTCGCCTCGACATCAGCCAGTGAATGTCAGTGCCATGCTCCAAGCAAACCTCAGCGAGAACACCGTCTGGATCCGTTTCCAGGTCGTCGTCGGAACTCTGCCTCCCAGCCAGCTGCTCCTTCTGCGTCACGACAGGAGGGAATTCCTGCAGCCTCTCCCCCCGGGTCACCTGTTCCCGCTGTCCTGTCAGCTCATCGTGCCCGGATCATCTCTGCTGTCGTCCCCTCCTCCTCAACGTCATTTTCGGCTGCTGAGACAGTTTTGAGTCCTGCCCCGGCGAAGCCCGTTAGTGGACCATCGCGAGCGGCTCCTCTTTGTCCTCCCAGGGGGTTCTCCGTCACCATCCAGCGTGGAAAGGAGGAACAACGTCTGCTACAGCAGGCACCATCTATCCTCCAGGAAACAGGCAAGTGCAAGTTCAATTTTCTCCCCGTAGTTGTGATTTGCTTTGTCTGACTCCTGGGGGTGGAGTTCGGGGTTTGCAGTCCCCCGAGCTCCCACCACCTGCTGTAGCTTCTGTCACTAAACCTGCTGCCTCTGTGTCTCCCTCCGCTGAGCGGTCCACGACGCCAGGCCTACGTCGCCGGACGAGGAGGGGGCCTGCGGTTCTGGAGAGCCTGGTTCCAGCCCCGCAGCCACATCATGGGCAGAGGAGGAGAGCGGACTGCAGCGTGGAGCCTGCGCCAACGAGGAAGCATCCCCGGGTCTCCACAGATGAGCAGTTCGAGCCAGCGGGTCGAGGGTCCCCTGCCACCACGCTGTGCGGGTCGTCGGCGTGGACGTTAGTGCCGGAGGGTCCTCAGACTGCAGAAACCATCATGCCGGCTGCGGAACCCGCTGTGGCCAAGTGGGAGCCTGACGATGACCTTCTTCGTCCTGAACCTGGATCAGCGAAGTCCTGGACAGCGACAGAACCCGAGTGCAGGCAAGTGCTGTACTTTGTTTTTCTTCTTTCTATTTTGGAGCATTTTTGTCTGCCTCTCGGGGAGACGAGCCAGGGGCAACCGTCCACTGCACCCGAGCTCGTCTCGCTGGGCTCTGTCGCTACCGGTGATTCTGATCCCTGTTCTTTCCTTTCTCCCAAGCCTTCTCCCAGGGTCACCGGTGCGGAGCCAATCCCGGTCGCTGTACTGAAGGTGCCAGATTCGGGGTTGGAGATCGTCACTGGTGCTGCGCCGACCCAGTCGGGGTCCGTTGCGGGTGCAGCCGTGACCCAATCGGGGTCCATCGTGGGTGCAGCACCAGTATGGTTCAAGGTCAGTGAAGGAGCTGGAGATCCTCTGCCGCCTGACATTGTACTGGCTCATTGTCATCATCATCCCCCTCATCATCGTCACCATCCCAGCTCATCGCCATCGGGGACCGTTGGGGGCCTCTACGTTCGGCCCGGCTCTCCCGCGTCTTTCCCCTCACCAGGGAAGCCGTCGCCAATTGTTTCCCCATGGTTCTGGTGGCTGAGGGATGCGGGTCGGCCACCTGAGGAACTTTTTCGCCGGTTCGGCGTCCTGGGTCGGTCACCCGACGTACTGTGCTTTCAACTGGGTGACCTGGTTCGGCCGCCGGAGGTTCTGTCTTTCCGGGCCTGGGACTGGGTAGGCCGCCCGAACATTTCCTTTTCCCTTTAATCACCCTTTGGCCATTTGACGCAGGGAGACCGCCGGAACTGTTCCTGTTTTATTGGACTCTGCCTGTCGTCATCCTCATGTGTTGTGTGGTCCCACTGAGATATAAGGTCATTCGGTGTAGTTGTTCTGCTCAGTGTATTTGTCATTGTTAGCATGGTTTTTTTTCTCCTCTCCCCTCACCTGTCTGAGGGATGAAACGTGCCTAACTTGTGGGTTTTTTTTTTCTCCTGTTCTAATTATCATTGTGCGTTATGGAGTATTGTTTTCCTTTTGACCTTACTCTGTAAATTGCCTCATTTGTTCCCTGTCTCCGTTGTGGTTGTTTTTTTTTCCTGCCCTGTTCTATTATCATGGTGCGTTATGGAGTATTGTGTTTTTCTTTTAACCTTACTCTGTCATTACCACGTGTTCCAGGTCGTCGTTATGGTGTTTCCTCTTTTGCTGGTTCTCACCCTCCAGGCCTGTTCCCCCATCCGCCCACCCTGGGGTGGGGTGGGGGGGCTTGGGTGTCATTGGGCGCTCGTAGCTCGCCCTTGGCGGGGAGGTACTGTCATGGTTCGAGCGCCGGTCCCGTCCGCGCTCGAGCCATGCACTATCTTTGGCTGTTTGATGGCTGTGTGTCCCTTTTGGCTCCCCGAGCCTTTATTGTGACGGCGCTCGGAGGGGCTTCCGGCTGTCAAACTTGACAGCTGAGCCGCATTTCACCTCATCATTGGCCCTCCACTTAAGAGGGCAGCTGGGAGCAAAAAGACGCGGCAGTCTCGTCAGGAACTCCCCATTGTCTGATGCATTGAGCATCCCTCAGCTCAGACGTTGTCTACTCATCTTCTACATTCGTAAGTTTACTCTATTGTGAACCTGTTTTCTTTGTAGTGTGTTTTAGCCCCCCGTGGCTTGTTATTTTGTGTTCTTTTCTGTTCCATTAAAAAACTGTGCAAACTCACCGGCGATTTGTGGCGTCTTATGATGGCTCATGAGGGCCATCCATGACACACAGTGGTTACCCAACAATCGCCATGCTGTGTTAAAGGGGTCTTGAGAAAGAATAAACATATACTGCTGTGTATCTAACATGTAATCATGATCATCACACTAAGTTATGATTTATGAAACCTGAGGTGAAACCAATTAGTGAGTGAATTAGTGAGTCATTAATAATAATAATTCATTTTAATTGCTATTTGAGCAATTATGTGGTGAGTCATTTGTGCATCATCTAGCAGCAAGCTACAGCTTTAAAAGACAAAGTCACAAAGTCGTAAAGTCACATATCTGGTAGGCACTACCAATGAATGCAATCACTTCAACACAAAGTTTTAGACATTTTGCACATTAAATTGCAAATTCAAGACAATAATGTGTTGTTTTCTAGGAAAAAATATGTGCAATGGAATATTTTACTTGCTAATATGCAGTTATGTCAGGGGTCTGCAACCTGCGGCTCTGGAGCCACATGTGGCTCTTTTCCCCATAGCCAGTGGCTCCCTGAGGCCTTGATTAAAAAAAACCTCACATTCCTAAGAAAAGAAGCAATAAATTTTCAAGAAAAAAAGGTTGCACATTCATGAGAAAAATATAAAAAGCAGAAAATGAGGAAACCTGAAAATGTGTGGGGAAAAAAAATCTCACAAATTTAGAGAAAAATGTTGCAACTTTATGAGGAAAAACACATCCATGGATTTGCAATAAAAAATTCACCAAATTTCTGGGGAAAAAAAATTCCTGGAAAAAGGAAAAAAAATCCTGACAAATTTGCAAGAAAAAAAAAATCACACGAGATCTGCTAAAAATAATCATTAAAAAGTTACAATTTTTTTTTTTTTTTTACAAATTTTACAAATTTACAAAAAAAAGTCAAATTTTTTAATAAAGCGGAAGATTATGCAAAAAATATCAAAATTTATGTAAAAAGTTGAAATTTTGTTGGGGCAAAATGTCGCTAATTTATGTGAAGTCTCTAATTTTATTAAATTTACAAAGAAAAATATGCCACATTTATGAAAAAAGCAGAAGACATTTCTGCCAAATTTAAAAAAAAAAAAAAAGGTTTAATAATGAGAAAAACATCCACATAAATTTGCAAAAAAGTCAATTTTTTTTCCAATTGATTAAAAACTTTATCGGGAAAAAAGTTGCAATTTTGTGAGAAAAGGGGTCAAAAATTTACCATCAAAAAGGCTGCATATTTTTGACAAAAATGCTCTTAATATGGATGTTGTCTTGCCAGCTGTAATTTTGCTGTTTTACTTTAGTTCTCAGGCTCAGATATTTTTGTGGCTCCATACAGATTTTTTTTAGACAAAAATCACTCCAAGTGTCTCTTTGTGAAGTATAGGTTGCTGACCCCTGGGTTATGTGATTGTTAGGCAAGGCTTCAAGCTCAGCAAAACAAATCCTTCTTTAATATGACCAGTGACGCCTGCAGGGAACTCTAGATTCTGATTCCTGATTTTGCTGTCACGGTGCACTTTGGGGAAAGCGCATAAAAACCGTCAGGTGACGTCTTGTAAGATGTGTGTTGAAAATATCAAAGGATTTCAGATTTCAGAATACTCCCTCTTTGGAATGTTCACCACAGTGTGTCATTTTGGGACTGAAACAGTTCAGTCAATGAATCAGTTCATTAGACTCCCAGGCTTCAGTGACGCATTGCTGATAACCACGTTTACACTGATGCTCATTCAGGATGATGATATACACGGATGCGTTCCCAGTCATTCAGCAAAGCTCCAGCAGGAAGATGATGAAGGTATGTCCGCTCACTAGAAGGGCGTGTCCATCTGGCTGCCCTTTGGAGCAGGAGACACCACCCCGTAACTCGTCTCCTGCCACCGGAGCCACTGCATATGGACCTCCTTTTGGACCTGTAGACAAGCACAGATATAAGTGGTCATGAGCTGATGTCGGGATTTGCTACCAACAACAAACAGTCAAGATGAAGATTGGTGATGTAATGCTTCTTGTCAGATAAACGTGGCCAGCGTTCAAAGATATTGTCACAGTGTCCTCCATTGAGTGAAGTAAGCAAATGCTAAGGGACCCCAAGCTATACGCTGAATCTCAACATCAGTGTTAACAGCTGTAGTCACTGACTTAGTAAATTTCCAAACTTAGGCTATCATTCACATTAATCTAGGGGGCGACACCGATCCCTCACAGAGCTGCAGTGAAGGAGGGAGGGGGGTCAGTCGCTGCCATACCATGTACACTGATGGTGGTAACAAATATAATGTTACAAATATCCCAACAGAAGCAGCTTTGACATACAGTTGCAATCAAAATCATTCAACCCACCACTGTAAATTAGGTTTATTGGTAAAATGGTCAAACTAGCCACTGTTCGCAATAAACAAATCAAAGAAGAACAATTTAAATAGCTCAACACAACTAATATTACAAATGGTTTCTCCCAATTCAACACAACATGCCACTTTTAATGACTACAGCAGTCTCACAATTATTCAACCCCTTCATGACAAGCATCTTTAGAGCTTAGTAGAGCACCCCTTTGCTGTTATGACCTGCTGCAAATGTGATGCCTAGCCAGACACCAGCTTCTGGCAGCGTTCTTGAGGAATCTTAGCCCATTCCTCATGGGCAAAGGCCTCCAGTTCACTAATATTCTTGGGTTTGTGTGCTACAGCCGCCTTTTTCAAATCCCACCAGAGACTGTCAGTGGGATTCAAGTCAGATGACTGTGATGATCACTCTAGTATCTTCCAGGACTTCTTCTGAAACTAAGCCTTGGTGGACTCTTAGGTATGCTTGGGATCATTGTCCTGTTGGAAGGTCCAATGACAAACAAGCTTCAGCTTCCTCACAGACGGCATGACATTTTCTCCTAGGATTTCCTGATACTTGATTAAATCCATGTTGACCACCACACGCTGCAGGTTTCCAGTGCCAGAGGAAGTGAAGCAGCCCCAGAGCATCACCAAACCATCACCATGCTTCAGTGTAGGCAGGGAGTTCTTTTCATACTTTGTTCTTTCTTCTCCAGACATACCGATGATCCATAGGCTTGAAAAGTTCCAGTTTTGTTTCATTGGTCCACAGAACAGAATCCCAAAACCTATTTGGCTTATTTATATAGTTTTGAGCAAACTGAAGCAGACTTTTCTTTTTTCTTTTTTTTTTATATACTACCATGGTGCAGTTAAAATTGGGGGAATGGTGGTTGGAGTACCACTAGCCTCTACAATAGGCAGTGGGGCCCCCATCCCTCCAAGCCCTCAGTGTCTAAAATGCAATTAAAATTGAGGTGAGTGCATCCCCACTGTGCAGCAGAGGTGCCCCCTCCACCGACACAGTGCGGCACACCCCTGACCCAAAGCCCTAAGTGTATCCAAAAAGATGTATATTCCACCCAGAATCGGGGGGTGGGGGGATAAGACTAGGAGGGAGGCGGACCAAAAGTGAGGCCGCTCCCCCCCAGAAACCAGCTTGCAAACTGGTTCAGGAAGCCACCCACTGCCCCCAAATCCCAATCCAGGGTGAGGGCTGCCAGGCCAAGCAGCCCAGGACCCACCAGCATCACGCTCCCAGCACCACAAACATGATGGAGCAGCCACACCCATTCCCACTCATCTTGCACATACAAACTTGTACAATAACAATAATCACAATAGTGAACAATGGGAAGGGCCCATAAGGCACCCCACATGCACAGCGACACCCCCGAGCGCCCACCACAAGCCCACCGACCACCCACCCCAGACGCACACTGACAGCAGCAGGCTGCCCCACAGCCACAGCGATCCTGGAGTGGCCCCACAGCATCACAGCCACCAACAAGTGCCAACCCCCCCCCACCCCAAGCACCCACACACACCCGGTGCCAAAGACCCCAGGGGCAATGCGACAAAGCGCCACCCCGTGACACAGCGGCAGGGCGGCCGGGACAAGCAGACTTCGAATCTCCAACCCCCATGCCACTAGGTGGTCCGCCCCACCCCACCCCACCACCCTACGAGGTTCTCCCACCCATACACACATCCTCCACCCCAGCACATCCACCCACAGGTATCCGCAATGATACACACACATACACACACTCACACCCGCCCGCCCTCATGTGCATACACACACACTCACTATCACACATGCCCACCTACATCCACACACAGCCCCACATATCCACGCTCAACACACACACTCACGCACCCACTTCCACACACACACACACGCACCCACTCTCACACACGTGCACACCCACACCCACAGCCCCCGGAGGATGGGGAAGGCGACCCCCTCAGGACGCAGGCACCTGCCCCAGAGTGCCGCCAGGGCCCCGGGGAGGGCACGACCCCGCTGTGCAAAGGCACGCCGGGGCCAGCCCACACCAGAGGCCCGCACCAGCCCCCCCCCTTCCCAGTACCAGGGGCCCAGGGCCAGACCCAGCCCCACCCGGGAGGCAAGGCCAGCTGGGGCCACAACACCCCCCCCCCCCCAGCCCACACCGCAGCCTCCCCCAACCAACCTTCCCCTGGCCAAACACACAGCTACCCCGGAACAGGCCCCCGAACACCGGCCCCCCATGGTCAGGGTGCAGTCAGCCACCAGATGCGCCAAGGAGAGCATATCACCACCCACCACCCCTCAGGTTATAGAATTAATAAGCGGGGACCAGAGAGAATTGAATTCTGCCAATTGATTAAGGAGGCAGACATTCTCTCCAGGCTAATATAATCTAATAGTAAGTTATTACAGTGAGTCATGCATAAATTATTTCTTGATTTCCAGTTCATGAGGATAGTCTTCTTTGTGATGCATAAGGGGGTGAGAACCATGTGTGACATCCTTGCCTCTATATTTATTTCACTTAGATCACCTAATATGCAAAGTGTGGGTGAGGATGGGACACTATACCCAAGCCATGTGGACAAGTCCTCACATGTCTTCCACCAGAACTTTTGAACCGGTGCTCAGGACCACATAGCATGCATATAGCTATCCGGGACGTTGCTGGTGTAGTAGGAGCAGATATTTGTGTGGCTCAGGCCTGTTTTGAACATCCTTTGTCCTGTGTAATGAATTCTGTGTAGAACGTTTTACTGTATAAGTTGTAAATTAGAGTTTTTAGTTATCTTAAAAGTGTTTAAACATGTTTGGGTCCAGAATATTTCCTCCTTATTGATCAATAGGTCTGTCTCCCATTTTGATATTGGAAAAGATATTGACTCATCCAGTTTTGATAATAGTCCATGTATTTTCAATATCAATTTAGGGGAACGAAGTTTTAGAAACTCTGCCACCTTAATTAGCACCTCTAAATCTGTCTGATTAAGATTGAATCTTGCTTTTATTATGGATTTAAGCTGTTGGTATTCAAGATACTTTTTTATCACTGATGTCGTACTGTGACACTAGTTCCTAAAATTGGATAAATTTTCCACCTTGAATAAGTTTTTTATTCCCTTCTTTTGCCACAGTGGAAAATTTAACATCCTCTTTTGTTGCAAGATATCAGGATTATTCCAAATGGGCGTGAATTCACAGGGGACAAGTGAAGACCCCATTATTTTTAAAAATTTCCACCAAGCTGTCAGAGAGGAGCTGATATTAATGCTTTTAAAACAGTCATAGCGTTTAATACAGGGACTCATAAAAGGTAAGTCAGAGATATTTAGTGACCCACAGAGAGCCTGTTCAGCATCTAACCATGGGTTTCTTAGTGGGGTTGATTTTGTCCATTTAGAAACAAACTGCAGATTTTCTTGTGCTTTTGTGTCAGTGGTGGTGTACGTCTTGGAGTTTGGGCATGGAACCCTTCAGCGTTTAGTATGCGCCTTACTGTAGAAACTGAAACCTCAGTGCTTGCTGCCTTCAAGTCTTGCTGCAGGTCTTTTGCAGTCAGTCAAGGGTTTTTGACCACCTGCTTCCTCAGGACTTTGGTAACAGCTGTTGATAGCTTCCTTTTTCTGCCACATCCAGGTAGTGTAGCTACTGCTCCTTTAACTTTAAACTTGGAAACTATGCTTCCACTTGTATCTCTAGGACCATTCATCCTACAAAATATACCTCAAAGTCACAAATTACACAATATTTGAAAATTAATTAGCTACTTCATATGATAGCTGAATGAGTACTAATGATGGATGCGGCCCTAAAGCCGCCGAACTTGTGGATGGTGACAGTCCACAGACTGGTGTTGCCATCAGACCGTTGGGAGTCGGCCTCACATTAATAAGCCGGTTGCATAACCGCATTGTCTCCTTCCCTTAAGCAATAAGTAGAAGAGAACTGGGAAATTATTTTGCATTTAAGCCCTGACAACTTAATACTACTAATCCCTCATTGGTACGCCAATCCACCTCAATATTTCACGGTGTGGGGACAAAAAGCTCATCCACAGGGAAGTAACTGTGGCACTGTTGCACTGTCTGTCAAAAGCATTCTGGTCTGCAGTGGCCATATGGATTCAAGAATTCAGTTGCTTTATCATCATGTGCACAGTTAAGAAATGCAACATTTCCTGATGAAATGAATGAATGAAATTCTTACTCTGCTGTCTGCAACGAATGCCAAGGTAATAAATACACATCAATGCTAATACTAATAAAGGTAATAAATACACCTTAAAGTGCTGATGACACGTTATTGACATTTTTTAGCATGTTGTGTAAACCCAAAAGTCATTGCCTATGATCAATATAATATTTACAGCAGCGCCTGCATAAACTAGTTATCATCAAAAAAACGCAGCCACTGACTGGACTGTTGTGCCACCCACCGATTTAAGGGCGGCACCCCAATGATGTAATCGACAGAACGGACTCCAGTGTTGTTAACTAGAATGACAGCAGCTTTGTAGCACACAGTTTCTCTGGTTTCTTGTTTTAATTTTATGGCTATGCCTTCGTGTTGTGTCGCAGGCTTAGATAAACAGCAGACCATGAAAGACCACATCACACGCTTTAGCGCCAACTGTCATAAGCCTCCTTGTGTGCTTCTTGTGTGCTTTTAGGTAGGAGGAGTGCATGAGGAGGGGAAGGATTAATGGATTTACGCGCAGCTTTGACCTACTTTCTGTGATCCCATGCTGACATCTCACTGGTCTGGCCACGTCCCTTCTATCATTATCACCAGCTGATTCCCCTTCCGCTGATCATGTTTCCCGGTCCTCGCCCAGGTGCTTCTCATCACACCATCACCAGCAGTGCACTACTGGCAAACGGCCACGAAGTACACGCACTGCTGGTCCATAGTATTGTCATCTTTGCTGTTAGTCTGCCAGTATTTTCAGCACTCTCACGACGTTAGTCACTCCATGTTCGCCGTGGTTCTCGTGCATCCTTGAAGCGATGTCGGCTCTGGGGCGCAACTGTGGCTAACACGTCTCCTCTCATTCGTTCTCTGGGCGTTGCCGGCCCCCGAACGCCATCAGTAAGTGTGTTTGTGTTTTTTGTACGTCTTCACCTTTTTGGGAATTGCCTGTCATTCTATAGTAAATGTGCTGTGGTGAACCCTGCACGTAAATCATCGTTATTTCATGGAGAGGGATCTGCGTGCCCTGCGTAAGAGTACACGGAGAGGGAGGATTTACGCATAAATAACGAGGATTTACGCGCAGGATTCAACACAGCACATGTATTGAACATAAAGACTGATCCCAAAAGGTGAAGACTTACAAAAATACACAAACACAAACAGTAGGCGTTCGGGGCCGACATCGCCCAGCGAACATGGAGAGGAGACATGTTAACCATGGTTGTGCCCCAGAGCCGACATCACTACAAGGGGCGGAACAGAACCATGGCTGTATGGAGTGGCTAACACGTCGTGATAGTGTTGGCAAAATTGGCTGGCTGACAACACGGCAGATGATGCACACAAAACATGAACAGCTGACTGTCACTGAGTCTGACTCACTAAGCACAATGCCCGCTTGGGACGGCTCAAACCTATACGGTTTGATGCCTCCAGATTCTTTATTGTCATCCCATTCTTCGGAACTATAATTGTCTTAAGATTGGACAACACAAACCAATTCCAGACTACATGTGCTGGGACCATCGTCGATGTTTTGTGTGTACAAAGCGCAGCCAAGCGCTGTGTTCCATCAATGACGTTACAACATGGCCTGGGGGTTTTCCAGCCACTAACGCAATGGGTGACATGGCGCTCATGAAATCGTCGGATATTCACGTGAAAAAAAGCCTGTTTGACTTAGAACTGCACAGACCAACCTATTTCGTCATATTGTATTATATGTTGAAAAATTAGAGGAGGTCAAAAACGTGTCATCAGCACCTTACTACTACTGCTAATAAATACACATTAAAAGCAATTAGGACAGTTAAAGCAGTTAAGACTAGAGGAAACAAGAAGAATGAAAATTCACTGGATGACTATAACATGTCCCTGAGTAAAATAAAAATTCACTGAGTATGACTTGTCTCTGATAATACCCAATAGACTGTACAATGGTAATTTTAATATCAGAGATGATATGAACGTGAGATGGCATGAGACTATGTACAATGTGCAAATGAGCAATGTACAAATTAGCATCCAGTGTGAGAATTCCTCTGTGTAAAGCCATGTGCTCTGATAAGACCCAGTAGACTGTACAATGATAATTTAGCAGCAGAGATTATATGGACGTGAGAGGGGGTGAGACTATGTACAGTGTGCAAATGAACAATGTGCAAATTTAGCATCCAGTGCGTGAATTCCTATTTGCAAAGCTGTGTCTGGAATTGTGTTATTTGTTCAGGAATCTGATGGCAGTGGGAAAGAAGGAGTTTTTTTAGTCTGGATGTCCTGCATTTCACACTTCTGTACCTCCGGCCTGAGAGTAGAAGTGTGAACATTCTGTGCTGGTGGTGGGTGAGGTCCTGGAGGATGGAGGTAGCTTGCCTTTGGACTCTGCAGTGATAGGTGCTCTGCAGAGAGAGAAGTGGAGTACTGATGACCTTCTCAGCTGTCTTCACCTCTCTCTGCAGGCGTTTGTGATCCAAAGCAGTAGTGCTGCCGTACCATGCAGTGATGCAGCTGGTCAAGATGCTCTCGATGATGCAGATGTAGAAGTTGTTGAGGATCTTGAGGGACATGCCAAACTTCCTCAGCCTCCTCAGAAAGTACAGCCGCTGTTGAGCTATCTTAACCAGATCTGTGGTGTGAAGTGCCCACGTAAGGTCCTCGCTGATGTGGATGCCCAGCTATTTAAAGCTGCTCACCCTCTACACCTCAAGCTCCCAGATGAACAGCGGCCGATGAGGTCTCCTCCCCTTCCTCATATCCACTATCATTTCCTTCAGCTTATCTGTGTTGAGAGTGAGGTTGTTGTCCTCACACCATGACACCAGGCTGGTCACCTCCCTCCTGTAGGACGCTTCATTGCCACCAGTGATGCGTCCTATCACTGCTGTGTTGTCTGCAAACTTTAAGATGACATTGTCCTTGTGGGAGGCAACACAGTCATGGGTGAAGAGGCTGTAGAGGGTAGGCCTGAGAACACAACCCTGTGGGACACCTATGTTCGTGATGATGCTGGATGAGGTCGTGTTACCAATCCTGGCAGACTGAGGCCTGCCACTCAGAAAGTTCAGTAGCCAGTCACAGAGGGTGGGGTGCAGGCCAAGTGAAGACAGTTTGTAGGTGAGTTTGTGGGGGATGACCGTGTTGAAAGCGGTGCTGTAGTTGACAAAAAGCATCCTGATGTAGGAGTCTTTATCTTCCAGGTGGGAGAGGGAATAATGGAGTGCAGCAGCAATGGCATCTGAGGTGGACCTGTTGGGCCGGTAGGCGTACTGCAGGGGGTCCAGGGTATCCAGTATGCTGTCCTGAATGAGGGCCAGCACCACTCTCTCGAAGCACTTCATGATGATTGGAGTGAGTGCTACTGGCCTGTAATCATTCAAGCAGGTTGGCGGGCTCCTTTTGGGGAGGAGGACGATGGTTGTGGTTTTGAAGCAGGAGGGGACTATGTTCTGGTTGAGGGAGAGGTTAAAGATGGCTGTGAGAACATCAGTCAGCTCAGCAGCACATGCTCTGAGAGCCCGCCCAGGGATGTTGTCTGGTCCTGCTGCCTTGCAGGGGTTGATATTCCTCAGTGCTTTGTTTACCTGGCCTGATGAGACTTTTAGTGGAGGGAGAGGGTGCGTGTGTGTGTGTCTCCTCTCGGCACTGAAGCTGGAGGTCTCAAAGTGGGTGTAAAAGGTGTTGAGATCATCTGGCAGGCTGTCTGTGGAGCTGGTGGTGTTGCTGGTGGTTCTCTTGTAGTCTGTGATGTGCTGCAGGCCTTGCCACATGCGCCCAGGGTCAGGGGTGGAGTTGAGGCTGTCCAGCTTTTCTCTGTACTGCCTCTTGGCTGTTGTTATAGCCTTCCTCAGTTCATACATTGCAGCTTTGTTCTCAGCCTCATTGCCCGATTTAAATGCAAGAGAGCAAGCATGCAGCATCTGATGTACCTGACTGTTTATCCAGGGCTTCTTGTTGGGGAACTTCCTGACTTGTATGGTGGGTACGATGGTATCAACACAAGTACTAATGTACTCAGTCACATACTCAGCATAGTCCTGTACATTTACAGAACAGTCCTCCCGGGTGGCTGCAGCTTTAAACACATCCCAGTCTGTCCAGGCAAAACAGTCTTGCAGGGTGCTCTCAGCCTCTGGAGTTCAGCGTTTAATTTGATTAATAACAGGGTTTGTTTGTTTCAGTCTTTGTCTGTAGGCTGGGTACATAAACAGAGAGATGTGATCTGACTATCCAAAGTGTGTGTGTGTGTGTGTGTGTGTGTGTGTGTGTGGAGGGGGTGCTTTGTATGCACCACGTATGTTGATGTAAACATGGTCCAGTGTGTTCTTATCACAGGTGGGAATGTCCACATGCTGGTAATATTTGGGAAGTGCAGTCCGTAAATTGCACTGGTTAAAGTCACGAGCAACAATAAAAACAGCGTCGGGATAAGATGTCTCTAATGCGCTGATGACGTCATGGAGTTTGCGGAGCGCTGCTGTGTAGTTGCCTGACAGGGAAATGTAAACAGCAGCCAAAAACACAGCAGTGAATTCCCTCGATAGATAACAGGGATGGCATTTCAGCAGTAAAAACTCCACATCAGGCGAACAGTGCTTGTAAGCAGTCTGTACATCTCCACACCACGAGCTGTTTATAAACACCCCCCCCCCCCCCCTTCATCTTACCTGCAGCTGATGTCCGGTCTGCCCAATATACGGAGTGGGTCTGTAGCAGAAAGGCACACTCAGGGACTTTGTATGAGAGCCAAGTCTCACAGAAAATTAGAGTGCAGCACTCTTTTATCTCCCGCTGGTCTTTGATCCTTACTCTTAGCTTGTCCAGTTTGTTTTCCAGAGACCGCACGTTGGCTAACAGTAGGCTGGGTAGCGGTGGCCAGCTAGCACAAGCTCTTAACCTAGCATGGAGCCCTCCCCTCTTGCCTCACTTATGGCGCCGTTTCTGAAATACTCTCTTGGGATCAGCATGCTCACTCCAGCTCGGTACTTCGGGGTCTTCCTGGGGGTGGTGGTGATTGCTGTGGAAGCGGACAATGCATTGCAGTTCGGGTGATATAAAGCTAGTAAATTCCATATGGCTGCTTGTCTTGGCGATGTCCAGCAATGCCTGTCTGTTGTATGTTAGCAGTGCATGACATTTATGCACTGCAGAAAGAGCAACAAACATGCAAAAAAGAAGAAAATGCCGGCATTCAAGAACAGAGTGAGTAAACACGTCTGCCTCGGGGGGGGCGCCATGATGCAATATGAGCATCAGAACTGAAACATGAGGAGGAGGATGACTGGTCTGAAAACTTTGGGTCAACCAGGTAAGAAACTGGACCACTACGGGATGAGAATAAGCTGAGAAGTTGAATTAATTTTAATTAAATAAACTTTATTCTCACTGGAAATCTGTGTTGAAATTGATCCATCCATCCATCTTCTATCGCGCTTTCATAGGTCTGGGTCACGGAGGCAGCAGTTCAAGCAGAGAAGCCCAGACTTCCCTCTCCCCAGCCACCTGCTCCAGCTCTTCAAAGAGGATACCCAAGGCGTTCCCAGACCAGCTGGGAGACACAGTCCCTCCAGCGAGGCCTGGGTCTGCCCCGGGGTCTCCTCCCAGTGGGACGTGCCCAAAACACCTCAAGTGGGAGGCATCCAGGAGGCATCCTAATCAGATGCCCATACCACCTCTACTGGCTCCTTTCAATGTGGAGGAGCAGCAGTTCTACTCTGAGCCTCTCCCGGATGACTGAGCTCCTCAACCTATCTCTGAGGGTGAGTCCAGCAATCCTACGAAGAAAGCTCATTTCAGCCACTTGTATCCACGATCTTGTTCTTTCGGTCATTACCCACAGCTCATGACCATAGGTGAGGGTAGGAGTGTAGATTGACTGGTAAATCAACAGTTTTGCCTTCGAGCTAAGCTCCCTCTTTACCACAACAGACCGGTACAACGTCCGCATCACTGCAGATGCTGCTCCGATCCATTTGTCAATCTCTCGCTCCATTCTCCCCTCACTCGTGAATAAGACCCCAAGATACTTAAACTCCTCCACTTGGGGCAGGAGCCTGTCCCCAAACCGGAGAGGACAATCCACCTTTTTCCAGCTGAGAACCATGGACTCGGACTTGGAGGTACTTGTCATTTGTCAATTGTCATCCCAGCCACTTCACACTCAGCGGCAAACTGTCCCAGTAAGAACTGAAGGTCATTGCTGGATGAAGCCAGCAGGACAACATCATCTGCAAACAACACAGACGAGATCCTGTGGTCACCAAGCATGACACCCTCCGTTCCCTGGCTGCGCCTAGAAATCTTGTCCATAAAAATTATGAACAGGATCGGTGACAAAGGGCAGCCCTGGCAGAGTCCAACTCTCACTGGAAATGAGTCCGAACGAGTGTTGGCAATACGAACTAAACTCTCACAACGGTTGTACAGAGACCAAACAGTTTGTAACAACAAGCCCGATGCCCCATACTCCTGAAGCACCCCCCACAAAAAACCACAAGGGACGTGGTGGAATGCCTTCTCCAAGTCCACAAAACACATGTAAACTGGTTGGGCAAACTCCCATGAACCCTCGAGGATTCTCGATAGGGTAAAGCGCTGGTCTGATGTACCACGGCCTGTCATGGCGGCCTCTGGGCCGTCATTAGCATCATTAACTCCAGCTGCGCACAGATCCACAGGGGTTAATCAGCAGCTGTTAAAAGCCAGCGTTGCTGACAGCCCGGCACGGAGTCGTCTGTCCTCCTCGTCTGGGAAAGAACCAGAACTCCGTTCTCTGGCCTCGTCAAGGTATTCTCTTGTCTCGTCAGAGTCTGTCTCGTCAAGAATTGTTTTGTCAAAAACTGCCTCGTCAGAAACTGTCTCGTCAAGAATTGTCTTGTCAAGAACTGCCTCGTCAGAAACTGTCTCGTCAGAAGCTGTCTTGTCAGAAGCTGTCTTGTCAGAAGCTGTCTTGTCGGAAGCTGTCTCGTCGGAAGCTGTCTCGTCGGAAGCTGTCTCGTCGGAAGCTGTCTCGTCGGAAGCTGTGGTGTCACAGCCGGAGTCACTGGAAAACCTGTCCACGCCTCAGTCACAGGTGGAAGCCCCAGCTCGTTACCGGACGCCTTCACCTCCACGTTGCACGGCCGCTGGTTCTCAGCAGGACGTAACCTGCACTTCTCCCAAGTAAGCCTCACTACTGATAGCTTGTCATTAGCGTGGGACAAAAGTAATGGTCTGTGCTTATATGTTCCAGGGTTGCCGGGTCTCCGTCCAGAGTGCTCAGTTCCAGTGACCAGGATACTATCCACGCGCTCACACTTGCACTACACACCCTTTCACTCTAATAAAGATTATTGTTCACTAATTTGCCCGTGTCAGTGTCTGTCTCCTGGGTCCCGAAACATGTCAGTATGACTCCGTCACGTTGACCCAGCGGACAGCTCACTGTCGCGCTTAATTAACACTCTTAGCGCCCGGGTTGATTTGCTTGCCCACCAGCAGACAGTAATCTTGAATCAATTAACTCAAATTAATGGTCGGCTGGATCATTTGGAGGGACACCAAACGTTTCCCCCGACCGCAAATACCTCAACCCCTGCAGGCTTGGCGTCAGGACTAGCTAACACCTCCTCGTCCTCTCGCCTCACTCCTATTCCAACACCTGCCCGGTTCAGCGGAAAACTCGGTGAAGCTCGAGGATTCATTTTACAGTGTGAATCAGTTTTTCTGCGTGTGCCGGGGGATTTTTCTCTCGACTCTAGCCAGATAGGCTATGTCATAAATTTGCTGGCAGGTAGAGCCTTGGACTGGGCATATTCAATCATGGCTAGACCTAGCTATTCTCTGCTTACCTACCAGGAGTTTGTGTCAGAATTTCTGTCTGTATTTGATCATACGGATAGGGGAGAGGTGTTGACAGAACGTTTTTTAAACCTACAGCAGGGAAAGAGATCAGCTGCAGATTACGCCATCGACTTCCGGGTTTTGGCTGCAGAGATTGGGTGGGGGGAGCCATCTCTTTGTGGCATTTTTCTACACAGCCTTAGCGACGAGCTAAAGGATGAGTTAGCGGCACGGGATAAACCAGATAACTTGCAAGATTTAATTGCTTTAGCAGTTAGTATCGATAGTAGGTTAAGGGAACGGGCGGCTGGTCGGTGAGTTACTTCCCGTCCGGTTAAACCCCGCCCTCGTGTCCCTGTCGCACTTCCTCTCGCTTTACCCGCGTCAGAGAAGGCCCCGGATCAGGAAGCCATGATTGTTGGTCATTCTAAGGTGTCTGCAGCTGAGAAACAGCGCCGTAGGGATCAAGGCCTGTGTTTCTATTGTGGGAAGGAGTCACATGGGGTTTCTGAATGTCCTAGTAAGTTAAAAGGGAAGGCCCGTGGATCGCAGTAGGGGGATTCACGGGCAAGAACACAGAGGAACCCCTTACTTGTTGTCATTTACCCCTCAGACTCATTCATACTCACACTGAACACTCAACACTAGCGTTAGTTGATTCTGGAGCTGAGCAAAATTTCATTTCTAGAGACCTGGCAACCCGGATGGGCCTCAGTTGTCAGTCTTTAGAACCCCCTGTTAGATTGATTACCCTGTCGAAGGCGTCGTTGACTACCATTAACCTTCAGACAGCACCTGTGTCTATAATTGTCTCAGGAAATCACAGGGAGGAGATTCAGTTCCTAGTGCTGCCCGTTTCCTCTTCGCCCGTTATTCTGGGATATCCCTGGCTGCGCCTACATAACCCCACTATTGACTGGCAAGCTGGGAGAATAACGGCATGGAGTACGTTTTGCCTTAGTGCCTGTCTCCAATCAGCGGCGTGCGCCCCATCTGTGAAGATGCCTCTGCCCGATTCATCTCCACCGGATTTATCTAAGGTCCCAGAGGTTTATCACGATTTGGGGCAAGTGTTCAGCAAATCTCGGGCGTTGTCTTTACCCCCCCACCGTCCGTATGACTGCGCCATTAATCTGAAGGCTGGGGCCCCTCTACCTGCTAGCCGCCTTTACAGCCTATCAGCCCCGGAGCGCGAGGCCATGGACACTTACATTAAGGAATCTTTGGCCTCTGGTATTATTCGCCCGTCGTCGTCGGCCGTGGGGGCCGGATTTTTTTTTGTTGGAAAGAAGGACGGTTCACTACGCCCCTGTATTGACTTCCGGGGGCTGAATGAAATAACGGTCAAGGATAAATATACACTGCCCTTGGTGAACACTGCGTTTGACTCCCTCCAGGGGGCATCATGGTTTACTAAACTGGATCTCAGGAATGCTTACCATCTAGTGCGCATTAGAGAAGGTGATGAGTGGAAAACGGCTTTCCGGACCCCCAGCGGTCATTTTGAGTACCTGGTAATGCCGTTTGGGTTAACTAACGCCCCAGCCGTTTTCCAGCGTTTAATCAACGATGTACTACGGGATTTCTTGAACTCATTTGTTTTTGTTTATCTCGATGATATCCTCATCTTCTCCCGCACACTAGAGGAACATCGGGTGCATGTCCGCAGAGTATTACAGCGCCTCCTGGAGAACCAGCTGTTCGTCAAGGCCGAGAAATGCTTCTTTCCTTGGATTTATTATTGCTCGGAACCAGGTGCTTCCTGACCCTGCCAAGGTCAAGGCAGTGGTGGAATGGCCTGCACCGACCTCCAGAAAGCAGCTTCAAGGGTTCCTGGGGTTTGCAAATTTTTATAGGAGGTTCGTGCCTAACTTTGGTAATGTTGCCCGTCCTTTGACTGCTCTCACCTCCCCTAAGATTTCATTTTGCTGGAGTAAGGAAGCAGCCGATGCATTTGAGAAGCTCAAGAGGGAGTTCGCCTCGGCCCGAGTCCTTACCCAGGTGGACCCGAAGCTTCAATGTTTGGTGGAGGTGGACGCGTCTGATGCGGGAGTTGGAGCAGTACTCTCCCAACGATCTCCCATGGATGGTAAGATTTGCCCTTGTGCTTTTTTCTCTCATCGTCTCTCCCCTGCAAAGAGGAACTACAGCATCGGGGACAGGGAGTTACTGGCTGTGAAATTGGCCTTGGAGGAATGGAGACATTGGCTGGAGGGGGCTGCTCAGCCGTTCGTGGTTTGGACTGATCACCGTAACCTGGAGTACCTCAGGACGGCTAAGCGCCTGAATGCACGCCAGGCTCGCTGGTCCCTCTTCTTCGGCCGGTTTAATTTTACCATCACGTACCGGCCGGGAAGCAAGAACGGTAAGCCGGACGCTCTCTCCCGGCAGTTTGACCCCCCATCCTCCGAGGATCAGGAGACCCCTATCCTGCCGCCTTCCTGCGTCGTGGGTGCCCTGTCCTGGGGAATCTGCAAGACGGTTCGCCAGGCCCAGAAGACTGAGCCGGACCCTGGGGGGGGCCCCCGGGCCGCTTGTTTGTTCCACGCGCTGTCCGAGGCAAGGTGATTGAGTGGGGTCACGCTTCCAAGTTGGCTTGTCATCCTGGAGTGGGTCGGACTGTGGATCTTCTTCAAAGGACCTTCTGGTGGCCAGGGTTGCGGAAGGACGTTGTTGGCTACATCCGGGCCTGCGCTCAGTGCGCCACCGGGAAGACGTTGTCATCTCCCCTGGCAGGCTTACTACATCCGTTACCTGTTCCTTCACGCCCTTGGTCTCATGTAGCAATGGACTTTGTGACTGGGTTACCCACTTCAGATGACTACACCACAGTATTAACCATTGTGGACCAGTTTTCGAAGGCAGCCCATTTTGTGCCACTTCGGGGTCTGCCTTCGGCCCAGGAGACTGCGGACCTCCTGGTGCAACACGTGGTACGTCTTCATGGCATCCCTGCGGATATTGTGTCCGATCGAGGACCCCAGTTTGTATCTCAAGTTTGGAAGGCCTTCTGCACGGCACTAGGAGCCACTGCCAGCCTCTCTTCTGGCTATCACCCCCAAAGTAATGGTCAGTGTGAGAGGGCTAATCAGGAGCTGGAAGCCGCCCTCCGTTGTGTCATCTCCTCCTGCTCATCTTCCTGGAGCAAGTTCCTGCCCTGGATTGAGTACGCTCACAACGCTACGATCTCCACGGCCACGGGCGTCTCCCCGTTTAAGGCCTCTTGTGGGTTTGATCCTCCGTTGTTTCCTGAGGAGGAGAAGGAGGTAGCGGTTCCTTCTGTCCAGGCACATATTAAACGCTGCCGGCGAGTGTGGCTCCTCGCTCGCAAAGCTTTGTTGAAAACTACTGAACGTAATATCCAGGTGGCCAACCGGCATAGGAGACCCGCCCCGGAGTATAAGGTGGGTCAGAAGGTTTGGTTATCTACCCGGAATATTGGTGTGCCGGCTGAAAAGCATAAGCTGACTAAACGCTTTATTGGTCCCTACACCATTAATCGTGTTGTTAACCCTGTGTCTGTGCGCTTGTCTCTCCCCTCTTCGATGCGTATCTGCCCCACCTTTCATGTCTCCCAGGTCAAGCCGTACGTCTCTGACCCCCTGTGCCCTGCTCCCGCGGCACCCCAACCCCTGAGGATGATCGATGGCCATCCGGCCTGGGGGGTGACTGCCATCTTGGATGTTCGTAGACGGGGTCGTGGCCTTCAGTATCTGGTGGACTGGGAGGGCTTTGGACCGGAGGATCGGTCTTGGATTCGCCCAGCGTTGATCTTGGATAAGCAGCTGATTCGCGACTTCCACCGGGCGAATCCAGGTAGGATTGGGCAGGTGCCTGGAGGCACTGCTAGAGGGGGGAGTACTGTCATGGCAGCCTCTGGGCCGTCATTAGCATCATTAACTCCAGCTGCGCACAGATCCACAGGGGTTAATCAGCAGCTGTTAAAAGCCAGCGTTGCTGACAGCCCGGCACGGAGTCGTCTGTCCTCCTTGTCTGGGAAAGAACCAGAACTCCGTTCTCTGGCCTCGTCAAGGTATTCTCTTGTCTCGTCAGAGTCTGTCTCATCAAGAATTGTTTTGTCAAAAACTGCCTCGTCAGAAACTGTTTCGTCAAGAATTGTCTTGTCAAGAACTGCCTCGTCAGAAACTGTCTCGTCGGAAGCTGTCTCGTCGGAAGCTGTCTCGTCGGAAGCTGTCTCATCAGAAGCTGTCTCGTCAGGAACTGTCTCGTCAGGAACTGCCTCGTCAGAATCTTCTCTGGCCTCGTCTAGAACGTCTCTCGCCTCGTCAAGGACTTCAGTTCAAAGTCAAGCACGTAAGAGAGCTGTTTGCTACTCTACTCCTTACCTCTACCCCTGTGCACAGGTGGACTCCCTTGGCGGCGGACCTGCGTCCCCAGCTGACGGGGTTACGCCAACTCGCTCACGTAGCGGCTCGCTACCACCACAACTACCGGTACGTCTGGCTCCACAAATTCCTGAATTATTACTGTATCAGTTACAGGAGTACTGGCCACCGTTACCGGTGGAGTTTGGGTCATCGTTATCTGTTGTGTCATCGTCACCACGCTCTGTGGAATCACTCACCTCGTCATCGTCTGGATTGTCATGGTCACCACGCTCTGTGGAATCACCCGCCTTGTCATCGTCTGGATTATCATCGTCACCACGTTCTGTGGAATCACTCGTCTTGTCATCAGCTGGTTTGTCATCGCCCCGGTCTGTGGTGTCACAGCCGGAGTCACTGGAAAACCTGTCCACGCCTCAGTCACAGGTGGAAGCCCCAGCTCGTTACCGGACGCCTTCACCTCCACGTTGCACGGCCGCTGGTTCTCAGCAGGACGTAACCTGCACTTCTCCCAAGTAAGCCTCACTACTGATAGCTTATCATTAGCGTGGGACAAAAGTAATGGTCTGTGCTTATATGTTCCAGGGTTGCCGGGTCTCCGTCCAGAGTGCTCAGTTCCAGTGACCAGGATACTATCCACGCGCTCACACTTGCACTATACACCCTTTCACTCTAATAAAGATTATTGTTCACTAATTTGCCTGTGTCAGTGTCTGTCTCCTGGGTCCCGAAACATGTCACGGCCAGGAAGAAAACCACATTGGTCCTCCTGAATCCGAGGTTCGACCAACAGCCGGACTCTCCTCTCCAGTACCTTGGCATAGACCTTCCCAGGGAGGCTGAGGAGTGTGATCCCTCTAAAGTTGGAGCACACCCTCTGGTCCCCTTTTTTGAAGAGAGGAACTACCACCCCGGTTTGCCATGCCAAAGGCACTGCCCCCGACCTCTACACAATGTTGCAGAGGCGTGTCAACCATGACAGCCCTACAACATCCAGGGCCTTGAGGTACTCAGGGCAAATCTCATCCACCCCAGGGGCCCGGCCACCAAAGAAATTTTTAACCACCTTGGCGACCTCAGCCCCTGTGATAGGCGAGTCGTCCCCCTCGTCCACAAGCCCTGCTTCCTCTGTGGAAGGAGTATCAGTGGGGTTGAGGAGATCCTCAACGTATTCCTTCCACCGCCCAACGATATCTCGAAGTCAGCAGCGCCCTATCCGCACCATACACAGTGTGGGCAGGGAGCTGCTTCCCCCCCTGAGCCGCCAGACAGTTCGCCAGAATCTCTTTGAGGCTGACCGAAAGTCTTGTTCCATGGCCTCACCGACTCCTACCATACCCGAGTTTTTGCATCAGCAACCACCCGAGCTGCACTCCGCTTGGCCTGTCGGTACACCTCAGCTGCTTCGGGAGTCCTACAAGCCAATCAAGCTCGATAGGACTCCTTCTTCAGCTTAATGTCCCACCTCACCACTGGTGTCCACCACTTGGTTCGGGGGTTGCCACCACGGGATGCCCCGACAACCTTGTGGCCACAGCTCTGGGCCGCTGCTTCAACAATGGAGGTGGAGAACATAGCCCATTCAGACTCCATGTCTCCAGACTCCGTCGGAATGTGGTTGAAGTTTTTCCGAAGGTGGGAGTTGAAGACCTCCCGGACAGGGACCTCAGCCAGACGTTCCCAGCACACCCTCACTATACGTTTGGGTCTCCCAGGTCTGTATGGCATCCTCCCCTGCCATCGGATCCAACTCATCACCAGGTGGTGATCAGTTGACAGCTCTGCACCTCTCTTTACCTGAGTGTCCAAGACATACGGTCGCAGGTCTGATGACACAATAACAAAATCGATCATCGACCTGCAACCTAGGGAAATTGATAATCATAAAAATATAAATCATAATTGCAGACAGAATAGTTAGAAATTATACTCAAGAGTATTGTTACCTTGTGATATTATTTACTTGAGTATAAGTAAGATTAGCCCCGCTCCACCATCCCCACACCCCAAAAAAATGCTTGAGTAGGAGCAAGAAAGTATCCATTAAAAAGGTACTTGAGTCATGAGTAGCCACTTAAAGTTTTGTTGTTGTTTTTTTAAATAGTGACTCCTTTCTGATAAATTTGCTGTTTTTTGTTTTTTGTTGTTGGTATTGGTGGCTTTTCCTCTAAATGTGAATCTTTTTTCTTCCATACATTTTCAACTTTCTACTCATAAATGAGCAAATTTTTCCTCATAAATTAGCATTTTTTTCTTTTGAATTTGTGTCTGTTTATTTTTTACATTTTCTTGTAAATCTATCACTTTTTTCTTATAAATACGTAACTTTTTGTGATAAATCTGTATTTTCTCCACATACATTTATATCTTAGTTTTTTATAAATTTGGCACTTTCTTCATCTTTTTTTGCTTTCAACTCTGATTAAATGACTCAAGGATAAGTTCTTTAAAAAGTTACTACAGAATAAACGAGCAAACAAAATACATGGGTCATATATTAATGTTGCAATGTGTGCAACCTCAAGGCTTGATGCCTGTCTGACATCACAGGCCAAATGATATATAGTGTGACTCAGTATGGAGGTTTAATGTTGGAAATATGTGGTTTCCTCAGTTTGCTATAATACACATTTGAGAATGGTGTGGATGGTGCTTACCTCTTGATTGAGAAAACAGTAAAGAATTGCTACAAGAAGACCCTGAAAAGAGATGGATTTTATCATTAGTTATTTTTTAACATTAATAATAACAACTCACAACAAGAGTTACTAGAGGATACCAAAAAACAGGTTCTTGATATAGGCACAATGAGGTACATAACATCCTGTTAGGACAGTTTCTGTTTACAGTCCACGTGTGTACCTGGAATGATCCCACGCAGAGTTCAATATAAAAGCGCAGGTTGACACTGAAGTAGTCGGGCAGAAAACTGAAGAACATGTAGTGAGTGCCAAACAAAGGGATGAGGAGGAGGGTGGACTTCATCAGCCGCCTGTGGCACAGATGCAAAGGAATGAGAACCAGGAGGTAAAGCTACCCGGGAGACTCACACCTCATCTGAATGTAGTTCCTGATTGCATCACGATTGCAGAGACATTAATGATCAGTGTCAATCAAGAGAATGTGAGTTTGCACATGGTTGTGTGTGAGTGTATGTGGGCACATTTGTATGCAGCTTTTTTATTGAACGGAAAGGTAGCAGCAGATGCATGATTCAAAATGAGGCTATTAAAATGTTGGAGCAGAGGTAATGCTTTTATGTGCTGGGGAAGTTATTAGCCTAGAGCTGGTGCAATTAGGCTGAGCATCATTTAACTTACTGTTCCTGTGATGTGTCATTTATGATTTCTAGTTTTATGTGATGCAGTGAAATATTTTCAATCAATTAGTGAGCCTGTTTCCATTAGAAATTCTAATATACATCTTGGGAGGTGGAGTTGCGACTGTCATGGCTGAGCCCCTCAGGGGCAGAAGATAGGACCCAAATGCTGTGACTCGAGTTTTAAAGGTTTAATTGAGCTGAAACAAAAAACAGCTCAAGGGCTGAAAACAACATAAAATCAAGGCAGGCAGGCAAAAACACAAAGCAGTCCACGTGTGTACACGGTGGCGCAGTGGTTTAGCACTGTGGCAGCACAGTTTTACCCTCGGCCGGGGGATCGCGGGGATCATGAGATCGTGGGTTCGATCCCAGCCCCCGACCAACAGTGAGCTGTGTGGAGTTTGCATGTTCTCCCCGTGTTGCGCGGGTTTACTCCGGGATTTCTCCGGTTTCCTCCCGCACACCAAAAACATGTAGGTTTAGGGCGCTCGCGCACGCAGCGACCAGCAACCGGTGGCTTGTCACCAGACTGCAAACCAAGTCTACCTACGGGTACAAATAAGTAACAAAAAAAAAAAAAAAAAAGCAGTTTATCTCAGGCAAGGCATACAGAAGCGTGGGATCACACCAATAATGACAAGGACGCCGTGCCCAGGTAAGGAGTGGCGTTCCTTGAATACAACAAAGCTAATGAACATAAATTACAAACAGGTGTGAACAATTAGGAAATTAACAGGACAAAACCAGACTATGCTAAGATGGAACTGAAGACGCTGTCGAAATAAAGCCAAACCAAAAACCAAGACAGGAATAAAGATACAAGATGTATTCATAATGATAATCCATCTTCTATCGCTTAATCCTTTTCGGGTTGCGGGGGTGGGGGGCTGGAGTCTATCCCAGCATCTTTGGGCGAGAGGCATGGTACACCCTGGACAGATGGCCAGTCCATCACAGGGCCAACACAGAGAGACAGACAACCATTCACTCTCACATTCTAAGGACAATTTAGAATCCCCAGTTGATGCCAGTTAACCTAACTTGCATGTCTTTGGCCTGTGGGAGGAAACCGGCATACCCAGAGTAAACCCACGCAGACATGGGGAGAACATGCAAACTCCACACATAAGAGTCACCGATGGTCAGGGGGTGGGATCGATCCCGTGACCTTCTTGCTGTGCTGACACAGTGCTGACCACTGTGCCACGATGCTGCCCACATCATCATCATAATAATAATCATAATAATGACAACCAAGGAC
Organism: Pholidichthys leucotaenia; assembly: GCA_020510985.1. Taxonomy (NCBI): domain Eukaryota; kingdom Metazoa; phylum Chordata; class Actinopteri; order Cichliformes; family Pholidichthyidae; genus Pholidichthys; species Pholidichthys leucotaenia. Next base: position 382,422,005 of record CM035839.1, on the reverse strand, counting down.
TAGGAATAAGGCAGGGATAAATACAAGACAGAGAATAATAATAACAGATAATCATACAAAACTAAACTCAAAGCGAGGACATGAGCTGAGCCCATGTCCCAGTCACAACAAAATACACAAAATATAAACCAAGGCGAGGACATTGGCACAGTCGACATCCTGACAGCAGCCAACTTGTCTAGCTTGACTTTTAGTGCTGACTGAATGAATCTTTAATAGACCACTATGCAGATGAATTGCTTTTGCACAACTTCCAAAATTAAGTTAGTTAATTCCCCGAAAAGGATTAAGCGGAAGAAGATGGATGGATGGAATTCCCTTCCACAGCATATGGGGCACCATGTGGTGTATCTCCTCTCTCTGTTTCTATGACCCTATGCTGCACAGCTACTGTAAGCAGTGAAAGCTACTGGGCTTTCATTGCTTAGGCTGAGCACCAAGCTAGAAAGCAGAAAGGCCAATTTTTAGCCACCCCGACAGAATCCGTGCTCTAACTCAAGAGGAAATTATAGGTGACCTGACTTGGGACACAGGTGACCTATGGGAATACCACATTTGGCTATGCTTTGGTGATCAAAAGGTCAAAAATCAAGATTATAGAGTCAAAATCAGTTTTGGCATACTGTGACTTTATTATGACAGATACAGTAGAACCACCACATTTATACACAGGCTAGAATAGATTCTGGGACACCTCTTGAATCTCCAGTGATCTTGACCTTGCATTTGACCTTGAAGATCGGTAAGGTCTGAAAATCGGTCATGGGAAATCAAAGTTGAAACAGAAAGTCATCCAGAGATTTTCCCTACTATATGACATTCTAACAGGGATAGGGCTGTAAGGTGTGGGTCTGCATCTCTGTTGAGTGCAATTCTAGTGTGTGTGTGTATGTGTGTGTCCCGGCTGGGCTGAGAACCCACAAACCTCCCAGCTGTGGGACAGATACTCTACCACTAATCCACCACTCCAGCTTCCAACATTGTTGGAATAAAAGGCATCGAAGACAAAAAAGGTGGAATTTAAAAATGAGTGCATCAAGCTGACAGGTTCATTAGTTTTGGATTTTTTTTAAAGTCACAAATTCACAGCCTTGAAACTCAAAAAGGAAAGTGAATTCTAATCAAAGCAAATCAGAAATAAAGGGTACAATTGCAATTACAACTCACTTGTTCAGTCATCTCTGTTCCTGCTTCATAGATTATATTTTTAGATAATCAAATCCCAAAGTGCTACAAATACATAGTGCAGGTATGAACAATAAGTAAACCTACTGTCAACTTAATCCGTCTTCTATGGTTTGGGTTTAGTAGAGATTTAGGATTCTAAAACATGCAAAATGCAAAGCACAAAACAGAACACACTGATTAACTATGGCCATGCAATGAGGATTTCATGCTGCAAATAAGCAGTATGGGGGGGATGGGGCTGAAAAGTTCATTGTGGTCAAATATGGCCAAATGTGATTTATTTTTCAACAGTCTCCCCTTCGGTCCACACACTTCTTCTATCAGTATTGCAGCGCTTGGATCCCTGTGGTTGAAAAATAAACCACATTTAGGTGAGGTTAATTGGCATCAACTGGGGATTCTAAATATGTGAATGGTTGTCTGTCTTTCTGTGTTGGCCCTGTGATGGATTGGCGATCTGTCCAGGGTGTACCCTGCCTCTCGCCCAAAGATGCTGGGATAGGCTCCAGCCCCCCCGCGACCCGAAAAGGATTAAGCGGTAGAAGATGGATGGATGGATGGATTTGGTCAAATTTGCACAGTGAGCAGCACGGTGGCGCAGTAGTTAGCACTGTGTCAGCACAGCAAGAAGGTCACGGGATCAGTTCCACCCCTGACCATCGTGGGTTCGATCCCACCCCCAGTGTGTGGAGTCTGCATGTTCTCACCGTGTCTGCGTGAGTTTACTCCGGGTACTACGGTTTCCCCCCACAGGCCAAAGACATGCAGGTTAGGTTAGCTGACTTCAACTGGGGATTCAAAATAGTCCTTAGGTGTGAATGGTTGTCTGCCTCTCTGTGTTGGCCCTGCAATGGACTGGTGACCTGTCCAGGGTGTACCTTGCCTCTCGCTCAAAGATGCTGGGATAGGCTCCAGCCCCCCGTGACTCAAAAAGGATTAAGCAGTAGAAAATGGATGGATGGTCAAATTTGACCACTATGAACTTTTCAGCCTTCTCTTGTACAGTGCAGTATGGGTTTTACACCTCGCCTTAATGAACATGTAAAGTGGGGGATTTTCCCTCTTGCTCGCATAAAACTTGGTAGAGACACTGCAGATACAGTGGCTATAAAAAAATCTACACACCCCTGTTCAAATGCCAGGTTTTTGTGATGTAAAAAAATGAGATCAAGATAAATCATTTCAAAACTCTTTCCACCACTAATGTGACTTATAGCCTGTACAACCCAATTGAAAAACAAACTGAAATTTTTTAAGGGGAAAAATAAAAAAACATGTTTGCATAAATATGCACACCCTTAAACTAATACTTTGTTGCAGCACCTTTGGCTTTTATTACAGCACTCAGTCTTTTTTGGGTAGGAGTCTATCAGTGTGGAGCATCTTGATGTTGCAATATTTGCCCACTCTTCTTTGCAAAAACGCTCCAAATCTGTCAGATTGCGAGGGCATCTCCTGTGCACAGCCCTCTTCAGATCACCCCACAGATCTTCAATCGAATTCAGGTTTGGACTCTGGTTGGCCCATTCCAAAACCTTAATCTTCGTCTGGTGAAGCCATTTCTTTTGTTGATTTGGATGTGTGCTTTGGGTTATTGTCGTGCTGAAAGATGAAGTTCCTCTTCATCTTCAGCTTTCTAGGAAGAAGCCTGAAGTTTTTGTGCCAACACTGACTAACGCCGCCATCAACAGTGGAAACATCGAGACCACAGTTGTTTACGGGACAGTCATGGACACGAGTGCCTTTGCTAGCGGAATCAATACCGCACACACTAGCGGTACTGGCTGCACTAAGGCAACCCACACCAACCTGCACCACTGCGGCTCTGCAGCCCACCAACACCACCGTGGTGGGGCAACCTGATGGAGTCGTCATGGCCCAAAAGCAGAACAGAGCCGGGATGGACTGGTAATCAACCCACCTCCCCACACACCCTTCTCACCACAGTGCAGCAGAGAACCCACATCACCAGACAGCCGGCTGCTGCCGCTGGGTCGCTCCCCCCAGCAGGAGTCCAGCACATGGACTCCACCGCAGCGACAATACAACAACCAGCTGGTGGTGATTGTAAAACTCGTCAGAGAAATCCTGTGTTAAAAAAACATAGATCGCAAAAGTTTTTCAAACCCTGAACCAGGCAAAATGAATTTGGGAATCTCAACGTAAAAAAAAAAAGGTCTGCTGGGGAGGGGGGCACTTAAATGTACGCAGTATGGTATCCAAACGTGAACAACTAGAACATCTGCTGATAAACTCCAATACTGATTTTATGGGTCTGTCTGAAACCTGGTTATTATCCTCTTCACCTGAAACTACTGTTACAATGCCTGGCTATAATGTGTTTAGGAAAGACAGGGAACAAGGAAAAGGAGGAGGAATTCTACTATATGTTAAAGACACCTTAAAATGTAATCATATTGAATGGTCAAAAGATATGAATCTAGAACATGTAGGAGTTAACATTAAGTTGTCAGCCAATATGACCTTCTCTGTTATTTGTTTATACCACAAACCCTCCTCTAAAGCACATTTTTATGACCAATTTAAAGTGCTTCCTAATCAGTGCGATCCTGAAAATGAATTAATCTTATTGGGTGATTTTAATATAAACTGGGAAGACAGAAAAGACAGAAAAAAAATCTAAAAATCATTACGGAACACTATAACCTAACTCAGTCAATAGATAAACCAACCAGAGTTACAAGCCAGTCAAAAACCAAAATTGATTTACTTTTTACAAATAGACCTGAAACAATCTCCCAGACTTATAACCTTTTAACAGGACTGTCTGACCACAATATAATACTAGCAACAAGAAAACTTCCACGGAAACAGCATTCAAATCCATTTGAATCCGCTGTACAGCGCAGGCTGTTCCTACTGAGGAGACTCAGGTCTTTTGGTGTACAAGGGGCGCTGCTGAAGACATTCTATGACACGGTGGTGGCATCAGCCATCACTTTTGGAGTGGTCTGCTGGGGCAGTGGCATTATGGCAGCCGATAGGAAGAGACTGAACAAACTGATCAAGAAAGCTAGCTCTGTCCTGGGGCAGCGCCTTGACCCAGTGGAGGAGATAGGAGAGAGAAGGATGGTGGCTAAACTGTCATCTCTGCTGGAGTCCGAGTTCCACCCTATGCAGGACATACTGAATGCACTGAGGAGCTCATTTAGCAGCAGACTACATCATCCTAGGTGCACAACCGAGAGGTTTCGCAGGTCCTTCCTACCTACGGCTGTCAGACTGTACAACCTAAACAGGGCTGCTCGCAGAGATAGCAAAAAGACGTGACAACCTAATAGTTTTGAATGCAAAAGACGCAATAGACTTACACAATGGTCCCCTCCGGCATACAACTAGGAAAATACCGGTCGCTATGGAGGGTGAGAATATGTATGGGTACATAATCATACCATGTAGGATAACTAAGTAGACAGTTGTGCTGTTTCATCCCATCTAGCAACAATGCTCTGCACTGTGTGTGTTTATATATTTACATATTTATTCCATCTAGCTACAATGCTCCGTACTGTGTGTGTTTATATATCTACATATTTATTCCATCTAGCTACAATGCTCCGCACTGTGTGTGTTTATATATTTACATATTTATTCCATCTAGCTACAATGCTCCGCACTGTGTGTTTATATACTCATATATTTATTCCATCCAGCTACAATGCTCCGCACTGTGTGTCTATGTATATATTTATATGTACATATGTATACTTGCTGCTCTTGTTTGGTTTTGTTTTTTTCTCTTGCCTTCTGATTGTTGCTCTGAGTGTTGCTATCCCTGTGCTGTTGCAATCCTGGAATTTCCCCATTGTGGGACTAATAAAGGCTTATCTTATCTTATCTTATCTTGTCTTATCTTATCTTAAGAAGTCACCAGGCAACACAGTAAATTATATAATCCCAAAAAACCAACAACAAAATGTAACAATGGCAATAAATGAAATTGAATGGAAGTAAATCATCTCCTCAAATGACATAAATCACAGCAATGAATTTTTTATAACAAAAATCAAAGAGGTTATAGCGGCATTTTCAAAAAAAAAAAAAGGAAATAACAGAAGAATAATCAGTTTACCATGGCTCAACTCCAAATGTCTACAACTAATAAAGACCAGAGGTCAGCTTCTTAAACTAGCCCTAATAACAGGTTTTTTAACCACAAGGTCGTCGGTGCATCTCGTGGTGGCAAACCCCGAACCAAGTGGTGGACACCAGTGGTGAGGGGGGCCATTAAGCTGAAGAAGGAGTTTTATCGAGCTTGGTCAGCTTGTGGGACTCCCAAAGCAGCTGAGGTGTACCGGCACGCCAAGCGGAGTGTAGCCCGGGTGGTTGCTGAAGTAAAAACTCAGGTATGGGAGCAGTTCAGTGAGGCCATGGAACAAGACTTTCGGTCGACCTCAAAGAGATTCTGGCAAACTGTCCGGTGGCTCAGGAGGGGGAAGCAGCTCCCTGCCCACACTGTGTATGGTGCAGATGGGGCGCTGCTGACTTCGACTGGGGATATCGTTGGGCGGTGGAAAGAATACTTCGAGGATCTCCTCAATTCCACTGACACGCCTTCCACAGAGGAAGCAGGGCTTGTGAACGAGGGGGACGACTTGCCCATCTCGGGGGCTGAAGTTGCCAAGGTGGTTAAAAAGCTCCTTGGTGGCCAGGCCCGGGGGTGACAAAATTTACCCTGAGTACCTCAAGGCCCTGGATGTTGTAGGGCTGTCGTGGTTGACACACCTCTGCAACATTGCATGGAAGTCCTGGACAGTGCCTTTGGCATGGCAAACTGGGGTGGTGGTTCCTCTCTTCAAGAAAGCGGACCAGAGGGTGTGCTCCAACTTTAGAGGGATCACACTCTTCAGCCTCCCTGGGAAGGTCTATGCCAAGGTACTGGAGAGGAGAGTCCGGCCGTTGGTCGAACCTTGGATTCAGGAGGAGCAATGTGGTTTTTGTCCTGGCCATGGCAGGACTAACTGTTTACCCTCTCGAGAATCCTCAAGGGTTCGTGGAAGTTTGCCCAACCAATTTACATGTGTTTTGTGGACTTGGAAAAGGCATTCCACCACGTCGCTCGTGGTTTTTTGTGGGGGGTGCTTCGGGAGTATGGGATATCGGGCTTGTTGTTACAAGCTATCTGGTCTCTATATGACTGTTGTGAGAGTTTTGGTTCGTATTGCCAATTCAACTTTATTCAATTCGTCTTTATTTATATAGCGCCATTTCACAACAACAGTCATCTCATAGCACTTTCAAATGTAGAGGAAACCCCACAATTGCAGAAAGACCCCAGCAATCAGGCGATCCCCTGTGAACAAGCACTTGGCGATGGTAGAGAGGAAAAACTCCCTTTTAACACTAAGAAACCTCTAGCAGAACCAAGCTCAGAGAGGGGTCATCATCTGCTGCGACTGGCTAGGGGGTGAGGGGATAGAGAAGATGAGAAGAACAGACATGAAGAGAGCAAACATTAAAGGGGAGAAGCCCGGTACATTATTGGAGGTCCCCCGGCTGTCTAAATCTATTAGCAGCATAACTAAGGGAGGGTTTAGAGACACATGATCCCTCCTAATTGTAAGCTATATCGAAAAGGAAGGTTTTTACCCTATTCTTAAAAACAGAGATCGAGTCTGACTCCCGAATCCAGATTGGTAACTGGTTCCACAGGAAAGGAGCTTGATAACTGAAGGCTCTGCCTCCCATTGTACTTTTGGAGATTATAGGTATTACTGTCATGGATGGCCCTCACGAGCCATCATAAGACGCCACATATCACCGGTGAGTTTGCACAGTTTATTAAAGGAAAAGGTGAATGACAAAATAACAAGCCACGAGGGGCTAAAACACATTACAATGAAACTCAGTCAATGACAAGGAGGAATGGATACATAATGAAACACACTTACGATCATGGAAGAAGGGTAGCAAACGTCTGACCTGAGGGCTGCTCAATAGCATCAGACAAGGGGAAGTTTGACGAGACTGCCGCCCTTTCGCTTCTCAGCTGCCCTCTTAAGTAGGGCTCCAGGTGGAGCAGCTGATGAGGTGATTAATGCAGCTCAGCTGTCAGCTCTGACAGCCGGAAGCCCCTCCGAGCGCTGTCATAATAAAAGCTCGGAGAGCCAAAAGGGACATACACACGCCAGATGGGAAAAAATACCGCATGGCCCGAGCGCGGACGAGATGGGCACTCGAACCATGACAGTACCTCCCCCCCGAGGCAGCGAACTACGAGCGCCATATGACACCCAAGCCCCCCCCCCCGCCCCAGGGTGGGGGGATGGGGGGATGGGGGAAAGGCCTGGAGGGTGAGAACCAGAAAAAGACCAAAAAACACCAAGATGATGACAGGGAACAAACGAAGCAATTACGGAGTACGGTTAGGAAAAAAAAAACCCCCACAATACTCCATAAAGCAAGGATGATACATAGAACAGGACAAAAAATGCAAATTTATTTATTTATTTCGGATAATACAGTACAGGTTAAAAGAAACTGTATAATATAACAACAAGGTCAAATTAGACAAAGACTCCTTCTACTATACAATTCCACGTGAGTTATCCGAAATGGGTGATGGCTGAAGCCGCAGCTTATATTGCCCACCCATATTCCATCCAAGAATTCAAAAGAAAAAAGAGTAAACAAGACTAGAGTGATTACAATTTAGAACAAAGCTAAGACAAAGTGTGACTGAGAGAAAAAAAAGAAAACTAAGCTAAGCTAGGTTAAGCGGTTACTATTCAAGACAAATCTAAGACAGAATGTCACAGAGAGAAAAAAAAAAAAAAAAACTAAGCTACAACACAACACAGGCTGGATATGTCAGTCCTTATGTGAGTTTACATGTCGTCTTGTAAATATGTTTGGAGTATTTCTTCCTTTAGTTTTTGTTTAAATTGTCCAAGCGTTGTACATGATTTTAATTCAGGTCCATAATCGTTCCATAATCTGACTCCTTGCACTGAAATACAGTGTTGCTTGGTGGTTGTTCTCACTGTAGGCTTTTGAAATATACATGTTCCTCTGAAGTGATATCGTTTCTCCCTTATTTGGAACAACTTTTGGATATTTGCGGGCAGTGATAAATTCTTCACTTTGAACATTATTATTGCGGTTTTAAAGTCAACCAGATCTTTCAACTTGAGAGTTTTTTGTTTAAGAAAAAGTGGGTTTGTTGGTTCCCTGTAAGCTGCTTTGTTTATTATTCTAATAGCTCTCTTTTGAAGCATAAAGAGTGGATATATGTTTGTTTTGTATGTATTTCCCCATACTTCATTACAATATGTCATGTATGGGAGTATTAATGAATGATACAAGGTGTATAGTGTGGGTTGATTCAGCAAATATTTCACTCTGTGTAATATTGCAATTGATTTGGAAACTTTACCTTTAATATAATTAATATGTGACTTCCAACACAGTTTGTTATCAATTATTACTCCAAGGAATTTAGTTTCAGATACCCTTTCAATCTCTACACCATTTACACTGAGTTTGGGTACTGGATTGTTGTGATGGTTGTTAAAGACTATAAATTTTGTCTTACTTAAATTGAGCGTTAATTTGTTTGAATCAAACCACAGTTTAAGCTTTTCTAATTCCTTCCCGAGTGTATCCAGAAGTTGTTCCAAATTGTTTCCACTGCATAGCAGATTAGTGTCATCGGCAAACAATATTAAGTCCATTTTTTCTGAAACTTTACATATATCGTTTATATACATATTGAATAATAATGGTCCCAAAACTGAACCCTGTGGGACTCCACAGGTGACCTTCAGCAACTCTGAGTTTTTGTTGCTAACACATACATACTGATATCTATTCTTTAAGTAACTACTTAACCAGGACAGTGCTACCCCTCTAATACCAGAATTTTGTAGTTTCTTTAATAATAAATTATGATCTACTGTATCAAATGCTTTTTTAAGATCTAGGAATACTCCAACTGAATACTCTTTATTTTCAATGGCTGTTGATATTTTTTCTGTAAATTCCATTAGGGCATATGCAGTTGTCCTCTTGTGTCTGAACCCATATTGCTGCTCACATAGTAAATCATTCTTCAGTATGAAGTTGTCAATTCTCTCATAGAATATTTTTTCAAGTATCTTGGAAAATTGCGGTAATAGTGAAATTGGTCTATAGTTTGAGAGTTCCCCTCTGTCGCCCGTCTTGTATATCGGAATTACTTTAGCTATTTTCATTGCATTGGGAAATATACCTGATTGGAGAGACAGGTTGCAGATATACGTCAGTGGTTTTACAATGCATTCGATAACAGTTTTGACTAGTAGCATGTCAATACCATCACAGTCAGTAGATGTTTTACTTTTGAACGATTTAACAATTTCAATGACCTCTCTTTCGTCTGTGTTCTTTATGAAGATGGAGTCTTTTACAGCAGTGTTATTGCATATTGTATCACCTGTTGGCACCGTAGTGGGTATTTCTCGGGCCAGTTTAGATCCAATGTTAACAAAAAAATTATTAAATTCATCTGCAGGTGAAGCAATATTCACACTCTGAGTCGTTTTATTATTTTTTGGAATATTAGTTGGGTAGCTTGTATTTCTGCTTTTATTTCCAAGGATACTGTTGAGTATTGTCCATGTATTTTTAATATTGTCTCTGTTTTTCTCCAGTTCTTTACTGTAATAGTCTCTTTTACTACATCTTATTATATATGTTAACTTATTTTTGTATGTTTTATACCGCTGCTCTGCTTCTTTTGTTCTTTTCTTTAGGAAAGCTTTATATAATAATTTTTTCTTTTTACACGCCTTTTGTAGTCCTTTGGTTAACCATGGCTTATTAGCAAATTTGTGTTTAAGCTTTTTTATTACTAATGGGCAGTTTTTTTCATAAAGAGTGGTTACAATATTTATAAATGTGTCATAGGCTTCATTTACATCTGATACATAGACTTCTGTCCAGTCTTGCTTCAGCAAGTCCTCTTTAAGAGAACTGATTGCATTTGGTGATTTGTGTCTGAACGATTTTGAAGTTTTTTCTGCGTTGGGCCCCGTGTGGCCATGGATAAGTGCAAAGGTTGGCAAGTGGTCACTTATATCATTTATCAATAATCCACTTTCTATTTTCTTATCGAAAACATTGACAAACAGGTTGTCAATAAGTGTAGCAGAGTGAACTGTGATTCTACTGGGATGTGTTATTGTGGGATATAGACTCATGCTGTACATAGAGTTCATGAACTCTGTAACTACATTTTGTTGATGAGGATTCAGTAAGTCAATATTGAAATCTCCACAAATTGCTACCATTTTCTTACTAGTAATATTATTGTACAGCTTGAATAATTTATCTCTGAATGTCTCAATGCAAGTTCCCGGCGTTCTATATATGCAGCTTATGATTAGATTTTTTGTTTTGTCTAGGTCAATCTCAACAGTAACACATTCCAAAATCCCTGGTAGTGCTAAGGACATTTCATTTACAAGCTTACACCTGTACAGGTCATCAATATACAGTGCAACACCACCACCCTTTTTTTGAGTTCTGTTAATATAAAACATCTGATATCCTTCTATTGCCATCAGGGGAGCCTGCTCTTTGTTAAGCCAAGTTTCAGAGACTGCAATAGCTGTGAATTTTCTGTCTAGCTGTTTTAAATAGTCCTGAATCTGTGGAAAGTTTTTGTTAAGATTTCTGCTATTGAAGTGTATTATTGACAGTTTACCATCTAATTGCATTTGACTTTTGAATTGTTTTTCAGTGTAATATTCACAGTGGTTATGAATATTATTGAAAAAGTGGTTATCAGGATCAATATCATTCTCCATCTCTTGTGGTTTATGTTCGGCATAATGGCATGTTTTTAGAGTTTGAGTTTCCTCATTCTGTGTCAAATGACTTCCTCCAACTGGGGATAATTGATGTCTACTTGAGTCGGTCATAAGTTTTTGTTTGTTTTGGTTATTTTTATTAAAGTACTTTGGCATGGTGTATCAAAAGAACTATTCTTATCGTGTGTATGAATATGGATTATCATTGGCTCATAATTTTCTAATCAGTGTTCATCTGTATTTATCTAAGTCAGTAGCATCTCTGATCATTATACTCTTTGCTTGCTCAGGTGATCCATTTAGTTTAATCCAAATTCTACAATTTCTTGTCCAGGTTGCTTGTATCCTATTTTGTTTTTTTAGCATCCGTGCCTGTCGTGCTAATTCAGCGTTTTTTTTTGTCAGGTGTTCATTTATGTAAACTTGAGTTTCCTTTAGCTTTTTGGCCTGCCTCAGTATGTTATTCTTTACCCTTCTGTTCACAAAGCGCATCACAATTGATTTCTTTGTTTTGTTATCTTTCTTCGGTAGAGCATAGCAGGCTGAGATTGCATTGGCTTCTACCTTAATGTCTTTATCATTAAGGAACTGAAGCACTTGATTTTCTAAGGACAAAGATTCTCTCATGGGTGCATCTTCACCACTCAGTCCCACTGTGGCATGGGCGTATGACTGATATCTGATGTCTAGTCCACTTATAACTAGGTCATCAATACGAGAACCTTGTTCAAGATCCTCGACGCGTTGCTCCAAAAGACGCCCGTGTTGCTCCAGGTCCATAATTTTTTTGTCTTTTTCTTGAATTATTAAATTTAGGGCTTGTACCTGTTCTATTAGGCCTATTATTTTGTCCTGTTGGCTAGTCAATTTGGCCAATTCTTCTGACATAAAGCTCAGAGCTTTTTTGATTTCTTCCATTTCCTCTTTCTTTGGTGGCATCTTACTGACCTGTAGATAGAAGTAAACAGAGAATCCGGCTAGGCCTCAACTATCCCGGCCGCTGCTGAACTCGCCGCAACAGCTCCTGAACAGCTCCTCCGCCAAGTAGCGCTGCACAGCTCCGCAGATCACCCCCGTCATTCACCACCGCCTGCCGCCGTCTGCCTGGCCGGTTATGCCGCACACCGCCGGCGCAGCCGAGCTTCACCGATCACCGCCGCCGCTCGCCGCCGTCTGGCTGGGTGGCACCTCCGCTAGGCCCCGTCACCGACCGCCGTCAGTCTGGTAGTTCCTCAGCTGGACCTCGCAACTGGGTTCCGACTCAGGCCACTGTCCTGCTGGGTCCAGGTGGCCCCGTCTCTCACCAACGCCGCGCTCGAGCTCCCAACTGCCGCCTCGGTTGGTTCCTCCGATAGGCCCTCACTGGGGACTGAGCCGCTTCGTGTCGGAGTTAGGTGGCGCACTGGGGCCAGCGTTAAGCTAACTAGCGTTAGCGTTAGCGTTAGTTTGGCAATCGCTTCTGGTAGAGCGCAGCAGTTCTTCCGATTAAAGGGGCATTCCAACGGGATTCTGACGGAGGTGGAAATTCAGCCCGTGGGTGTCCGTCACGAGCGCCGATCACTGTTGGTTAGATACTTTTAATGGGGAAATCAGCGAGTTTGTCTCAGCGCTGAAAAAGTGTGACCATCCTGGTCGCCATCTTGGATGTTTTTCAAATGACAGAAAGAGACCTAAAACTGAACGCACAGGCCTATCAGATATAAAGTGAAAAATACAAATCATCCCTCAGACAGGGGAGAGGAGAGGGGAAAAAAAAAAAGACACGCTAAACAGCGGTGAATACATGGATCAAAAATAGGGCAAATGACCACACTCCAAAGTGACCTTAATATTTATAGAAAAAACGAAACATACGGGGATGGCGGCAGGCAGAGTCCAATTATACACACAGTTCTGGTGGTCTCCCTGCATCCAATGTCCAAATACGTAGATGATAGGGGGAAAAGGGAACGTTTGGGCGGCCTACCTCAGTCCCAGGCCCGGAAAGACAGAACCTCCGGCGGCCGAACCAGGTCACCCAGTAGGAAGCACAGTGCGTCAGGTGGCCGACCCAGAACGCCAAACCAGCGAAGAAGCTCACCAGGCGGCCGACCCGCATCACTCAGCCACCAGGACCGCAGGCGAAAAACTGAAGACGGCCTCCCTGGAGAGGGGGAAGACGAGGGAGAGCCGGGCCGAATATTGAGAACCCCAATGGCCCCCGGTGGAGATGAGCTGGGAAGATGATGATGATGACGACGATGATGATGACGATGATGATGAGCCATCCAGCGTCAGGCGGCAGAGGATCTGCAGCTCCCTCACCGACCTTGAACTGAACCGGCGCTGCGCCCCTGCTGGACCCCGATCGGGTCAGCGTTGAACCCACGACGGACCCCGATTGGGCCGGAGCAGCACCTGCGATGGACCCCGATTGGGTCTCAGCTGCACCCACATCGGACCCCGATTGGGTCTCGGCTGCTCCTGCAATGGACCCCGACTGGGTCGGCGCAGCACCAGAAACGACCTCCAACCTCGAACCCGGAATCTCCAGAACAGCGACCGGGGTTGACTCCACATCGGTGACCCTGGGAGAAGGCTCAGAAGAGGGAGAAGAACCGGGATCAGGATCACCGGTAGCGACAGAGCCCAGTGAGACGAGCTCGGGTGCAGCGGACAGCTGCCCCTGGCTCGTCTCCCCAAGAGACAGGCAAAAATGCTCCAAAGTAGAAAGAAGGAAAACAAAATAGAGCACTTGCCTGCACTCGAGTTCTGTCGCCGTCCAGGACTTCAACGATCCGGGCTCAGGATGAAGAAGGACGTCGTCTGGCTCCCACTCGGCTACAGCGGGCTCCGCAGCCAGCATGATGTTCTCCGCAACCTGAGGACCCTCCAGCGCTGACGTCCACGCCGACGACCTGCACGGCGTGGTGGCAGGGGATCCTCGACCTGCTGGATCGGACCGCTCATCGGTGGAGACCCGGGGACGTTTCGTAGTCAGCGCAGGCTCCACGCTACAGTCCACCCTCCTCCTCTGCCCATGACGTGGCTGCGGGGCTGGAACCAGGCTCTCCAGAACCGCAGGCCCCCTCCTCGTCCGGCAACATAGACCTGGCGTCGTGGACTGCTCAGCGGAGGGAGACACAGAGGCAGTATGGTTTAATGTCAGAGGCTACAGCAGGTGGTGAGAGCTCGGGGGACTGCGAACCCCGAACTCCACCCCCAGGAGTCAGACAAGGCAAATCACAACAACGAGGAGAAGAATGAAATTGCACTTGCCTGTTCTCCGGGGGACCGATGGTGCCTGCTGTAGCGGACGTTGTTCTTCCCTTTCCCCGCTGGATGATGACGGAGGGCTTCCCTGGGAAGACGAAGAGGAGCCGCTCGCGATGGTCCAATAACGGGCTTCGCTGGAGTAGGACTCATAACACTCACAGCAGCCGAGGAAGATGTCGAGGAGGAGGGGATGACAGCCGAGGCAATCCGGGCACGAGGAGCTGACAGAACAGCAGGAAGAGGTGACCCGGGGAGAGAGGCTGCGGGAATTCCCTCCTGACGAGACGTAGGAGCGGCAGCTGTCAGAGAGGTGGAGTCTTTCCGACGACCCGGAACAGAATCCGGACGGGGTTCTTGCTGAGGCTTACTGTTAGTGTGACGACGGTTACCGGCAGAGGGCGAGGCGAAGGAGAGGTTTGGGCTCCTTCGGGGATCACCCCTGGGCGGTGCGACCTCCTGGCCTGGAGCGGGGACAGGAATGGGATCCCGAAGCGAGGAGTGAGGATGCCTCCTCTTCGGCTTCCTGCCGGAGTTTCCCTCCAGCCCACGGAGTATCTCCTGTTGTGCAGCGATGTCTGCCTTCCTCGCAACGACTTCAAGGTGGTTGGAGTAGCGAGGAAGGCGATTAAGGATGTCCTCAGCGAGGTCCAGGTGCCGGCGTACGTCACTGGGAGAGTCGTAGAGGCTAGCGGTGACGAGAGTTCCATCAACGTAGTCCAGGGCCTCTGCCAGCTCATAGCCCAGACTCCGAGCGCGGCCCCTGAATGACGACATGACCTCCCAGCACACAGGCACCCAGACAGAGAAAAACAAACATCCAATTTAGGCAAAACTCACGGTGACAGGTGTCTCAGTCTGGCGGCAGTCTACTGTCATGGATGGCCCTCACGAGCCATCATAAGATGCCACATATCACTGGTGAGTTTGCACAGTTTATTAAAGGAAAAGGTGAATGACAAAATAACAAGCCACGAGGGGCTAAAACATACTACAACGAAACTCAGTCAATGACAAGGAGGGACGGATACATAATGAAACACACTTACGAACATGGAAGAAGGGTAGCAAACGTCTGACCTGAGGGATGCTCGATAACGTCAGACAAGGGGAAGTTTGACGAGACTGCCACCCTTTTGCCTCTCAGCTGCCCTCTTAAGTAGGGCTCCAGGTGGAGCAGCTGATGAGGCGATTAATGCAGCTCAGCTGTCAGCTCTGACAGCCAGAAGCCCCTCCGAGGGCTGTTATAATAAAAGCTCGGAGAGCCAAAAGGGACATACACACGCCAGATGGGAAAAAATACCGCATGGCCCGAGCGCGGACGAGATCAGCGCTCGAACTATGACAATTACAAGTAACCCTGCATTTTGGGAGCGTAATGCTCTATTAGGATGATAGGGTAGTATCGGATCTTTTAAATAAAAAGGGGCCTGATTGTTACGAGCTTTGTAAGTGAGAAGAAGGATTTTAAACTTAATTCTGAACTCTATGGGAAGCCAGTGAAGGGAGGCCAAAACCGGAGAGATATGATCTCTCTTTCTAGTACCTGTTAAAACTCTTGCAGCAGCATTTTAGATCAACTGAACACTTTTAAAGATATTTTAGGACAAGTTGATAATAAAGAGTTACAATAATTTCATCTAGAGCTAACAAAAGCGTGGATCAGTTTCTCAGCATCACTCTGAGACAAGAAGCTCCTTATCATCATCATCATAGCAGTCTGTCGGAGGCAACAATGACTGTTTCATTTAGGTCTGATCAGATTCCTCCACGCAGCTCTGTCCTTCGCCTTCCGCTGCCAGGAACTCCTGACCTTGTTAACCCAGGTGACGTCCGAGCTGGTGTGAGTTGCTTTCTGACTGACCATTTCATGAAACTGCCTGCAAAGTATTTGAGTACCGCTAGCTTTTGCTGGACTAGTGGCACATTCTTGGCAGCCAGAGGTATTATCAGTGGCAAGGACAGGTCAAGACAAACTGATTCCAGTATCTGTTGCAGTGACTGACCAGATGATAGGTTTGTTTATCTCTGCTCTTTGTGTAGTGCATGTCACGATGCACCGACTGGCAAAAGTCCACCACAGACCTTGTGACAGATGTGCTCATCTGCCAGGATGTCCAGTCTCACCCTGGGTAACTGGGAGTGGTCCACCACAGACCTGTGACAGATATTGTTTTTAGTTCTGCCAGGATGCCCAGTTTCACCCTCAGAAGGGTGGGGTTGCCGGTTGAGTCGCCGACGGCCCGACCCATGAGTCAGGTAGTACTGGTTATCCGGTAGTTAGCAAACCAATGCCTGACCTGACGTGCAAGAGTTAGATAGATGTACTTTATTGATCCCAAAATGGAAAATTACAGTACAGCCACAGGAGATCTCCTGTAAACCTCTTATAAGATCTCTCTTGAAAATGAGCCCTCGTGTCTCAATGAGACTACCTGTATAAATAAAGGTTAATAAAAAAAAAAGTTTCACACATGAAAAACCATTATATTAAAAAGATCGATTTTAGGATTTTGTGAATCAATACTGGACCGCTCAAATAAAATCGATTCGATATCAATTCTTTGATATTTTGAACCCCCCCCCCCCCCAATCAAGAATATTCTCCAGAAAATTCTCAAAAGTACTACTACATCTTGTGCATCTTGCACAAGATGCTCCTAATCTTGGCAATATTACGCAAATGATAGAAGGCAGCCTTAGAAACAAATTTAATGTGAATTGAAAAACAGATCTTGATCAAAAATAACTCCAAGGTTCCTCACAGAACTATTAAGAGAAAGAGTAACCACATCCAAACTAAGAGTTTGATTTGGAAAGGTATTTCTAAGGTTTTTTGGACCAACAAGAATGACTTCAGTCTTATCTGAATTTAATAGCAGGAAATTACAAGTCATCTAAGCTTTGATTTCCTTAAGACAGGCTTCTAACTTGGCTAATTGATTACTATCATCTGGCTTCATTGACAGGTATAATTGTGTGTCATCTGCATAACGATGACAATGTATACAGTGCTTTCTAATGATGTTGCCTAACGGAAGCATGTATAAACTAAAAAGAGTAGGGCCTAGCACAGATCCCTGTGGAACTCCATGACTGAGCTTTGAGTTGGAAGAAAACTCATTATCGACATGAACAAACTGGAACCTATCAGACAAATAAGATCTAAACCACTGCAGCGAAGTTCCATTAAGTCCAACATAGTGTTCTAATCTATCGAGTAGAATATTATGGTCGATAGTATCAAAGGCTGCACTAAGGTCTAAAAGGACAAGTACAGAAACAAGTCCATTATCAGATGCGATAAGGAGGTCATTAGTGACCTTCACTAAGGCTGTTTCAGTACAATGATGGATTCTACACCCAGATTGAAACTCTTCAAATAAACCATTTTCCTGCAAGTGGTCAAATAATTGTGTAGCAACAACTCTTTCTAAGATTTTTGAAATGAAAGGCAGAATAGAGATTGGTCGATAGTTAGCTAAAACTCCTGAATCCAGCGTTGGCTTTTTGAGTAAGGGTTTAATTACAGCAGTTTTAAAAGCCTGCGGTACATGTCCTAATGTTAAAGAAGAATTGATTATTTGAAGAATATGGCTGCCAATAAATGGGAAGACTTTTTTAAATAACCTGATAGGAATATGGTCTAAAAGACAAGCTGAAGGCTTGGATGGGGAAATTAATTTATCTAACTCTAAAAGGTCAATTGGAGTAAACTTATCCAAACAGATATCAATAGAAGGAGTTGTAGTAGTTACTGTATTTAAGTTAACGGTGGGAAGAATCTGACTGATTTTATCTCTATTAGGTGAAATTTTATGATTGAAAAAGTTCATTAAGCCCTGACTAGTAAGCTCTAAGGGAATGCAAGGATTGACAGAGTCCTGACTCTTTGTCAGCCTGGCTACAGTGCTGAAAAGAAACCTAGGGTTATTCTTGTTCTCTTCTATTAATGCAGAGTAATAACTTGTTCTAGCTTTTCTAAGACATTTTTTATAAATTAAAAGATGATTTCTCCAAGCTGAATAGTTTTCATCTAAATTAGTGGAACACCATTTTCTTTCTAACTGACGAGTCTTCTGTTTTAAGCTATGGGTTTCTGTGTTAAACCAAGGGGTTAGAAAGCTCTGATTGAACTTTTTCTTTTTTTAAAGGGGCCACCAAGTCTAGAGTCTGATGCAGAGAAGCTGTAACACTATCTACCATGCTATCAATAACAGAAGGAGCAAGCTCTCCATAGCTTATTTCCATTGTGTTGATATATGGCATAGAGGAGACAATCTGCATTAATTTGGTAACAACGTCATCTGAAAGACATCTGCTGTAGTAATATTTTTTTTAGGAATCAAATAGTCAGGAATAGTGAAATCAAAAGTTAACAGACAGTGGTCTGACAGTACAGGATTATGAGGAGACACTACCAGATTTTCTATTTCTATGCTATATGTCAGAACAAGGTCCAATGTGTGGTGGAGATAATGGGTAGTATTTTCTACTTTCTGAGAAAACCCCATAGAGTCTAATATTGAATTAAATGCCTTATTAAGACAGTCACTATCTACATCTACATGTATATTAAAATCCCCTACTAAAACTATTCTATCTGATTTCAGCACTAAATCAGCTAAGAATTCGGCAAATTCGGATAAAAACTCTGAGTAGGCTAAGGGACGACGATAAATTATGGCAAATAAAATTGGGTTTAACCTAAGATTGCTAACATGCCCAATACTGAGGACCAGGCCCTCAAAGAATTAAAACATGTTTTTTGCTTCACATTAACTAGTAATTTGGAATGGTAAATTGTCGCTACTCCTCCTTCATGACCAGAACTTCTGGAATTTTGATAGTTTAAATAACCAGAGGGAGTTCATTTATTCATTCATCTTCTTCCGCTTAATCCTCTTTGGGTTGCGGGGGGGGGGGGGGGGCTGGAGCCTATCCCAGCATCTTTGGGCGAGAGGCAGGGTACACCCTAGACAGATCGCCAGTCCATCGCAGGGCCAACACAGAGAGACAGACAACCATTCACTCTCACAGTCATACCTAAGGACAATTTAGAATCCCCAGTTTGATGCCAATTAACCTAACTTGCATGTTTTTTGGCATGTGGGAGGAAACCGGAGAAATCCCAGAGTAAACCCACGCAGACACGGGGAGAACATGCAAACTCCACACAGATCACTGTTGGTCAGGGGCTGGGATCGAATCCAGGATCCCCCGGCCAAGGGTGAGTTGCTGTGCTCCCACAGTGCTAACCACTCCGCCACCGCGCTGCCCAGAGGGAGTTGATTCATTTAAACCAACATAATCCTCTTGCCCTAACCAAGTCTCTGTAAGGGATATTAAATCAATCTGATGATCAATTAACAGATCATGGACTAGCAGAGACTTGGAAGTTAGAGACCTAATATTTAACAAACCACATTTAATTTTTAAATTATGAGGAGGAAGAGATGCCATATCATTAAATTTAGAGACTTGATGAGATGAGATGATGAGATTCAACTTTATTGTCATTACACATGTATGAATACAAGGTAACGAAACGTGACTTGGCATTTGGGCACGCTCTGCAGAGCGCATCCAAGGCCGGGGCAGCCGCTAGGCGCCAGTCAATGTTGATGTTGATGTTTAATTTGAGTTTTACCAACTTTTTGCTTAATCATTTTGGGATGCTTATACATTATATTTTTATTTACTTTGGAGGGAGCAGACAATGATTCTCTGATGGGGAAGACAGGAGCTAAGTTGAGGGGTGGCGGATGAAGAGGAGCTGCAGAGAGACATGTATTTATCAAGTTATGTTGTAGTTGTCTTGGGTTATAATGTTTTGGGTAACGGGAGATAGACACAATCTCTATGAGGTTATGAACTGAAGACTGATCTAAACAGTGAGAATTATTTGGATTAATAAGATTAATATGAGAAGTGGAAGCAAAAAAGGGCTGGTTGGCAGACCCAGGTACTTCGGGGTGAGTTAACATACCAGCTATCAGTCACTGTACTAAAAAATGCTGAATGGAATAAAACAGATTGTCCCTTAGAACACGTGCACCGAGTCTATTTGGATGGATGCCATCTGGCCTCATAAATGATGGGCGGTTGAAATTGCCAATAAAACCAATGTTAAAATTAATTAAATTAATTAATTAAAAATTAAATTAAATCACCCTTATTGTCATTCAACTGTACAACCAATCATGTACAGCAGAACGAGATTGTGCTTTACCTATCTACAGTGTAAATCACACACACCCCAAGTGCAGAATCAGAGGGCCGCTGCCATGCAAGGCGCCGCCACAGAGTTCCCTCCTCCATTCCATTTATTGCTGAGCACCAAGCTGGATGGCAGGAAGTTCCACTTTTATATGGTCTTCGGCATGACCCGGCCAGGATTTGAACCCCTGCCTCCCGGGTGTGGGGCGGATGCTCTACCAACTGAGCCACCACTCCGGTGGTGTAAAAGTAGGACATGTTGAACACAACCAAGTATTAAGGCTGAGAGTTCTGCTAAAATAATTGCAACCTCTTCTGAAAGGAGCAGGTGGCCCATAAATAAACACACGTCTGCCACAGTTCATAAGCGTGGACAGAAGGCTCCTAAAGTCACTCTTTAAGATCTCTGACACTTCATCTGGGATGTTGTTGCATCCAACATGTACAACAACAGTTTTAGCATGGGGGTATTCATTTAATAGGTCAGGGGTAAGAGCCTGAATGTCTGACACTTTAGCCCCAGGAAAAAATTTTGTAACACAGTAACCTGCTTCTGACGTTCCTCATTACTGAATCACCAATTACCAGCATCATCTGAGGGGGCTTTGTCTGTGGCTTGTGAAATGGTGGATAATTTTGCCGTAGTTGCTGCAGTGGCAGTGAGGAGCTGATGCGGGGGGTGATGCAGGGGGATGCGCTCTATTCTTTTCGGAGCTGGTGTATAGTTTGGCATACCTAAGGTAGTTTTGATCCAGGGCTTGTGAGTTTGGGCCGCTGCTGAAGGAGTAGGGGCGGCCATGGGAGGATGATCGATGTCCAGGTGAGGGAAATCTTCCAGGGAAAGGATGTTAAATCTGTTTTCCAGCAAAAGGGGAAGGGAGGAGGCGCGGCCATGTCTGGTCAATCCCCAGTGTTTGCTATTGCTATTTGGCCCAACCATGGTCCGGGGAGCGCATTGAGGCTGTGATGAACTACCCGGGGCTTTGGGTTTAGCTCCGAGCTGAAGCCAGTGTTTGATGCTGGAGTCCTGGACAGCTGAGGTGACCGGAGCAGGGGTGGAAGTGGATGGCGATGTGCTAATTTCACCCAGGTAAGTAGCCGTCTCTGCTAACTGCGAGTCCGTTGCTGGGGCCGATGTCCGTCCAAAAATAATTGTGTCCAGGTGGTTTTGAGCCCCCCGAATCTTATAAAGGTTAGAGAGTCTCAATTCCAACTCAGAAACCTTCTTAGAGAGGGAGACACAGCTGACACAAGTAGGGGATGGAGCCATGGCTTTCCAGGCCGGAAGTGGCTAGCTAGCTAGCTAAAACAGGTTAGCCTAACCTGGTGAACAGCCCTGCCTGGGGTCTGATTCACCTGTGAGCCTGATCAGGCTTTTGTATTTACTAAGCTAACAGTAAGTAAAAAGTTAATATCAGTAGAAGAGATACAGAGATACCCAGAGACAACCAGACTGAAAAACTCCTTCTTTCCCACAGCCATCAGACTCATGAACAGACAACAACTCCCAAAACTCTAACACAGCTTTGCATATAGGAACTCACACACCGGCTGCTAAATTTGCACACTGCTTACCCGTACAGTAGATATAGTATCACCTGTCTGATGTCCATATCATCTCTGCTGCTACTTACCAATAATTTGTAATTATACACTGCTTGTTGCACAATGCTCATTTGCACACTGTACATACTGTAAGTCTATGCCATCTCAGGTTACATCAAGTTGCACAATGCTCATTTGCACACTGTACATAGGTTCATGCCATCTCAGGTTCACATCATCTCTGATATCAATATACCACTATCACTTTAGTCATCCGGTGACTTCATTTTCATTCCTCTACTGCCTAACTGTGTGTTGCTGTATGTGTCTTAGCATCCATCAGTACTAGGATTGAGTTACTGTGTTAGTGTGTCATGACCTATTGGAATTGTTGTTTCTGTACCTTTAACTTGGCATTCGTTCGGAAAGCAAAGTAAGAATTTCATTGCTCAGGAAATGTAGCATTTCTTAACTATGCACATGATAATAAAGCCTTTGAATCTTGAATCTTGAGATAAAAAATTTAAAACGGAGCTAATACAACAAACAAAAACTGACAAGATAACGCTTTGACAGTGTCGTGACAGTTTACAAACAGACGCCGACACATGCGCCACAGATGCCGACACATGCGCATTTTCACTCAGACTCATTCCCAGTGAGAGTTGGACTCCGCCAGGGCTGCCCTTTGTCACCAATCCTGTTCACAATTTTTATGGACAGGATTTCTAGGCACAGCCATGGAATGGGGGGTGTCATGCTTGGTGACCACAGGATCTCATCTCTATTGTTTGCAGATGATGTTGTCCTGTTGGCTTCATGCAGCAATGACCTACAGGTCTTACTGGGAGAGTTTGCCGCGAGTGTGAAGCGGCTGGGATGAGAATCAGCACCTCCAAGTCCAAGTCCATGATCCTCAGCTGGAAAAAGATGGATTGTCCTTTCTGGGTTGGGGACAAGCTCCTGCCCCAAGTGGAGGAGTTTGAGTATCTTGGGGTCTTATTCACAAGTGAGGGGAGAATGGAGCAAGAGATTGACAGACGGATCAGGGCAGCATCTGCAGTGATGCAGACATTGTACCAGTCCTTTGTGGTGAAGAGGGAGCTAAGCTCTAAGGCAATGCTGTCGATTTACCGGTCAATCTACGTTCCTACTCTCACCTATGGTCACAAGCTTTGGGTAATGACCAAAAGATTGAGACTGCGGATACAAGCGGCTGAAATGAGCTTTCTCCGTAGGATTGCTGGTCTCATCCTTAGAGATAGGGTGAGGAGCTCAGTCATCCAAGAGAGGCTCAGAGTAGAACCGCTGCTCCTCCACGTTGAAAGGAGCCAGTTGAGGTGGTTTGGGCATCTGATTAGGATGCCTCCTGGATGCCTCCCACTTGAGATGTTTCGGGCACATCCCATTGTGAGGAGACCTCAGGGCAGACCCAGGACTCGCTGGAGAGACTATGTTTCCCAGTTGGTCTGGGAATGTCTTGGTATCCTCTCTGAAGAGCTGGAGCAGATGGCTGGGGAGAGGGAAGTCTGGGCTTCTCTATTTGAACTGCTACCTCCGCGACCCGGACCTCTGGAAAAGCGGGAGAAGATGGATGGATGGATTGATGGATGGGCAGGTTTAACAACAGACAGACAAAAATTTACGTCTGCTAGAAATAAGGTAACACAAACCATGAGGAAGGTGAATGCAAACTTTTTTATAACTATTATTGAAAATGCAAAAGGAAATGGCAAAAAAATTTGGAATAATATTAACAAACTGACCAATAAACACAACAAAAAAGGCAACAGAGATGTGGAACTTAATATTAATAACAAATTGGTACAGATTCCCACGGTCATTGCTACAGAGTTTAACAATTTTTTCATAAACTCTGTGCTAGAAATATCCAACTCATTTAATCCACCTGATCATAATTCCAGTCCTATTAACCCCTTGCACTCTGGTCAATTTCCCTAAAAACGCCAAAAAATAACGTACCCAAAGTAAATCAAAAGCTGTTCTTCAACCCTTTGCAGCATCTTCATGGGGCTGGTCTCATTTTAAAGAAAACACTTTGAATTTTTGGGCAAAACAGTCATAATCTCTCTAAGTGCTCCGGCCACTGAGTAACAGTCATCTAAACATACTGAACTTGAAGAAAATAAATTTCGCCTGGGTGTTTTTTTTGGATACAAATGCTTGCAAATAACACACAGCTGTCAGATCCGGGCTGGAAAATGCAACAGAAATGTAGAACCAAGTGTTATCCCGCTGAGGTCAAAATTTTGTAACAATACCACAAAAAATGAATATATTACACAGCTTTTTTCTTAGGTTGTTCCCAGGCGTTTCTGAACTGTGCCAAATTGTGCCAAATGGCACAGTTTGGAAAAACGTCTGTAACTTTTGAATGATTCAGTATAGAAGCTTCATCTTGGGCTCTAATGAAAGGTGACACTCAGGGCTGTGTGTGTGTGGGGGGGGGTTGTTTATTCATTCATGAATGAATGAATGAACAAACAAGCCCCCACACACAAAGAAGCATGCCACGTAAAAAATGTGGCTTTTTTTTTTACAAGAAAAAATAACCTACAGTGCACTAAAAATTATACTAAAATATCTGTAATGTAGAAGATAACATCTCCCACCCCCCACCCCCGCTACAGAGGACGGACATTGCCCATCGCTACATGACGGAAAGCAGGGACAGTGCGCCGTGGTCTACTACGCACAGTTGTACTAAAATATCTGTAATGATATCTGCAATCCGCTACAGAAGAGTAGCGGGGGGGGGGCGTTCACGGTCCGGACGCGGCGCACAAACCGTGTACCGCGGCGCACAGACTGACACGGTTCATGTCGCACGAACCGTGTCAGTCCGTGCGCCGCGGTCTACTACGCACAGTTGTAATTTACCGATCGGTCAAAAGTCAATTTGATTACAATTTTCAGGGATAAAGAATAATTTAGTTTATAACACTTACCTGTCCACAACAGCAGTGTCGCTGGTGAACTTCTCTTCCTCATTGTCAGACGAACATGACGCTGGTCCGCTTGTTACGGACTCGTGGTTCTGGTCACGCGACCCAGTCAAACCATAATTCCATTATTGCGGTTTTGCGCTTCCATGATTGCGGTTTTGGTGGAACGATTTTTCAAAACAAATAAGAACAGTAGTAAGAAAAAAAGACTGGCGAACGCGTGTGTGTCACCCAGCCTTACACAAAACAGATTTTAGGCGAGGGAGGCACGCTTTCGAACTTCTGTGCTTCAATTGGCTGGCTGTATTCGAAGCCGTTGGTAGGCGGGTCCTTCTTGCTAGGTTTTCAGTCATTGGTTCTTCAAGGTTTCAGAAACCCAATTCAAGGCTCTTATTAGTCGAATGAGAGGTCAATCACATCTAAACCAATCAAAGCACTCCTTTGGCTTTCTGTTTGCGGCTGTGTCTGTAGTGGAAGAACGGAAATGCGTTCTAGGACGCAGAGACGTGTGCGCCCGCGGTACACCGGAGTGCAAGAGGTTAACCCCTCACAACCAGTTTTTGAGATATTAGAAATTACTGAAAAGGAAGTCACAAATATCATCAGCTCATTGAATAGCTCAAAAGCAACAGATGAACATGGTCTTAACACCAAATTTTTAAAAGAAAATAATCTCTCATTTGTCCAATCAAATCAGTCAGTCAATCAAACATGCTCTCGTCCCAGCTGCTTGGAAGGTAGGAGTGGTCAGACCAATTTTCAAAACAAGGAGTAAAACTGATATAAACAACTACAGACCAATCAGCATTTTCCCTGTCATCTCCAAAATAACTGAAAAATGGGTGGCTACACTGTTCAAGATTCAAATGCTTTATTATCATGTGCACAGTTAAGAAATGCAACATTTCCTGAGCAATGAAATTCTTACTCTGCTCTCCGAATGAATGCCAAGGTAATAGATACACATCAATACTAATAAAGGTAATAAACACACCTTAATACTAAATACTAATATTAGTAAATACTAATCAATACACATTAAAAGCAATTAGGACAGTTAAAGCAGTTAAAACTAGAGGAAACAAAAAGAATGAAAATTCACTGGGTGACAATAACATGTCCCTGAGTAAATAAAAATTCACTGAATGAGTATGAGTCACCTCTGATAATGCCCAATAGACTGTACAATGGTAATTTTAATATCAGAGATGATGAACCTGAGATGGACGAGACTATGGACAATGTGCAAATGAGCAATGTACAAATTAGCACCCAGTGTGAGAATTCCTCTGTGTAAAGCCGTGTGCCCTGATAATACCCAGTAGGCTGTACAATGATAATTTGGCAGCAGAGATGATATGGACATGAGAGGGGGTGAGACTATGTACGATGTGCAAATGAGCAATGTGCAAATATAGTATCCAGTGTGTGAATTCCTATTTGCAAAGCTGTGTCCAGAGTTTGTGTGATTTGTTCAGGAGTCTGACGGCAGTGGGAAAGAAGGAGTTTTTTAGTCTGGATGTCCTGCATTTCACACTTCTGTACCTCTGGCCTGAGTGTGGAAGTCTGAACATCTATTATGTGAACATCTGAATTATAGAAACACCCCCCTGCATCACGCACAGTTTGGGTTCCATCCGCTCCACTCAACAGAGTCTGCAATAAGCTTGTTCCTAGTGAAAACTAAATATTTCTTAGATAAGTGCAGTTGGTGTAAGTGCAGTGTTTTTAGATCTGAAGAAAGCGTTTGACACCGTTGACCACAACATCCCTTTAACCAACCTTACTCAGTTTAACTTTTCAGAACATGCTATCAAATGGATAAAATCTTATCTAGCCGACAGACAGCAATATGTAATGGTCAACAGTGTGAAATCACAATATTTGAAATGTCAAATGGGTGTCCCACAAGGCTCCATATTTGGACCAATATTATTCTCCATCCATCCATCCATCCATCTTCTTCCGCTTAATCCTTTTCGGGTCGCGGGGAGGCTGGAGCCTATCCCAGCATCTTTGGACGAGAGGCAGGGTACACCCTGGACAGATCGCCAGTCCATCGCAGGGCCAACACAGAGAGACAGACAACCATTCACTCTCACATTCATACCTAAGGACAATTTAGAATCCCCAGTTTTGAGGCCAATTAACCTAACTTGCATGTTTTTGGCATGTGGGAGGAAACCGGAGAAATCCCGGAGTAAACCCATGCAGACACGGGGAGAACATGCAAACTCCACACAGATCACTGTTGGTCGGGGGCTGGGATTGAACCCAGGATCCCCCGGCCAAGGGTGAGTTGCTGTTCTGCCGCAATGCTAACCACTCCGCCACCGCGCTGCCCCAATATTATTCTCCCTATACATAAATGATCTACCAAATGCAGGCAGAAACATTCATATACAAATGTATGCAAATGACACGGTAATATTCACACCTGCAAAAAACACCCAAGACGCCGCCTGTATTCTTACAACAGAGAAGACCCAAATCCATGACTGGCTGAATAACTCATGTCTCCGACTAAACACTAAAATCACTGTTTGCGTGATGTTCACCAAATAAGGATCAAATATTACAAACGCGAACATCTTCTTAAAAGGGGAGGAGCTGCAACTAGTTGAGGAATTTAAGCACCTCGGCGTGATTTTAGACTCCTCACTAACCTTTAAAAAACACATCAAAAAAATCTCAAACATCAAATTCAATCTAAAAAATTTTAAACAAATTAGACCATCGCTGACAGTTAATGAGGCCATAATGTTTCTGCATGCAATGATCTTCTCACACATCGATTACTGTTTTGCCAACTGGTCATTCACTGGTGTAACCATAATCAAACCCATTGAATCTTTATACAAAAAGCCATAAAAATCCTTGACAAGAAAGATCCCACATATCATTGCAGTAACATTTACAAAAAATACAATCTTCTGTCCTTTGAAAATTTTCAAACTCTTAAATTTGCCTGTTCAATTTATAAAATATTAAATGGCTATGCACCCCCCCCCCCCCGGGGGAATATGTTAAACTGAAAACTGTCACTGGTACAACCACCATAGCAATCACTAGAGGAGACTGTGAGGTAGCCCACAGATGTACCACATTTTCTCAATCTGTGCTATCAGTGAGGGGCACCAAGATCTCAAATAACATACCACCTGCAATCAGAGAACACACCACACTAAACACTTTTAAGATGCATTGTAAAAATTGGCTTTTAAACAACCAAAACTGTACCCATAACTAGTGATTGCTCTGTGGTATACGCATATATATACATAGGCGACCATGTGTCACACACATATGCCCCGCCTCTTGTTTATTGCTGCCTCTTGTTGCTGTGAGGTGCTTGGGTGCATGTGTGTACGCATACGCAGTACTTCACTCGTGTGACATTTGAATGTCTTGTTTTGTAACACCTTAACTCTTGCACTTTAGCATTTCCACTTTGTATAGTTTCATTGCAGTTGTTCTGCTCGTGTATGATTGTTTGTGTGTTTTATATCCTGCCGGGGGACTACAGATGCAAATTAGCAGTATTGCTAAATCTGGCATACTTACATTTGTATTAATGTTCATTAGTATGTATTGTCCCTTTCAAATAAACATTAAACTAAACTAAATTTGGAACTGTTCATAATCCACCTTGACTACACTGTTAGACATGGCTGTAATTTCTACAGTTACATACCATATTTCACACAGTATGATACTGTAAAATGTGTTTCCAGGGAGTTAGTGTAATTTCTTGTCAGGAACCGAGCCGGCTTGGTTTCCCCCGGCTCGGTCCTGGCCACTCTGTGGGTACGTGCCACGTTGTATGTATGTTAGTATGTATTTCTGTGTGCTGTGCCGTACCCATAGCCTCTGCTTTCTGGCCGGCAGCGGTGAGGCAGCCTCTTGGGCTCACGCTGGAGTGAGCGCTGTGTAACTGTCTGCCGGTCGGACCACGCTCCCTCTCTTTTACTGCCAGCTGTTCCCACTCCCGTGTGCCATCTCCCCACTCCTCGCTCAGGTGTGCTCAATTTGTGGATCCAGCAATGCATGTACTTAAGGAGCCTTTTTCCAGTCATGCATTGCTGGGCCATTGTGCCTCATGTGGTCATCTTCCGCCATTTGAAGCCAAGGTCAACTAAGGATAGTGTTCCCTTAGAACCTTATTTGACTACTTGGACTGCCCCAACACCGTGAGTAAAAACTATCACCGTTTCTGTGCGCAGTTGTGCTGCTACACTTTATTGTAGCGTTTCCCCCCGTGCAGCACAACTGCTACGCTCTGGCTGTCGCCTGGTTTAATTCCTCCCGTGTCTGTTGGGCATCCTGGAGGACTCTTTAATACTCTGAGGGCTAATGTCTGTTGGAACTGTTGGTCTGTGCCTGTATCTAATAAATGTGTGTGGTGAAACCTGTGCTTAAATCCTCATCCTTTTCTCTCCTCCTCCATGCGCTGTGGAAAAGCCCATGGGGAGTTTATGACAGAATGACCCAGCCAGTTCAAAGGCCCTGTTCCTCCGAAATGGCTCATAAGGCTCGGGACACAGCGAGAAGGGTGATGGAGCGAGACAGCCTCTGGGATCATCTCAAAGCGATGGAGATCCTCTGGAACATCTTTGCCACGCCATGCGAGGATGAGGATCTCCCGGTGCTCGAGCTCCTCGCGACCACACCGCTTACTTCTCCAGGTAGCACGGAGCTCCTCAGCAAGGGTGACTTGCTGCCCAGCACAGTGCTTCGCATGCTGGACTATCTGGTTCCCGAGCCGCCTGTAAGGAAAAAGAGGAGGAACTCCCGCCGGAAGAAGCGTCCAGCCTCGCCGATGACAGCCCTGCATCTCCGTCCCGAGTCGTGGTCCGCTCCGTCCCCAGAGGAGCAGGAGGAACGAAGACAGGTTCTCCTGGCGGGGACAGAACTCCTCCTGGAGGCAAAACCGTGGCTTCTTCTGGAATTGGCCAAGAGGTTGGAGGAATATTCCCCGAGGAGGTCGGAGCTCCAGCCGGACAACGAGCATGCCCCGACCACGGAGACGACAGCTAACGTCATCGAACCACAGGAATTCAGGCAAGTGTTTATTCAGTCACTGGTAATGACACCTGAAGCTGCTTGCCTGATTCCTGATGAATTGTCAGCTGCCGATCTTGTTTGTCTCCCTGTTTCTCCCATTTCTCCCATGCCGTCGTGCTTCCCGGGAGGAGAATTCCAGACGGAAGAGGGGCCTTCTCTGGAGGAACCGGAGAACACGCCGCCTGCTTCCTCTCATTGCCGCCGTTCCCGGAGGACTCACCATAAGTGTCCCGCCAATCCTCCACCTGCTACGCCCACCTCCATGTCATCAGAGCCGGCTCCTCAGCTACTGTGTGAAGGGGCCGAAACAGCCAGTGACATGGGGGGGGATGACGGTCAACTGCCCGCAGCTGTCAACATCGAGCACTGGGAGAACAGGCAAGTGTTTTCTCATTTAATTCTATGTAATGATGATAAACGTTGCTTGTCTCCCAGAAGAGAGGCTCAGCTCCAGCAGTCCACTGGGCTCTCTCCTCCAGCTGCGGAGGTAAACCCTTCTCTTGTCCTTTCCGTGTCTCCCCCTTCGATTTTCGAGTGTGAGGAGTCATCGGCATCGGATCTTGCTTCCCTGTCACCGTTGGAAAGGACCGGTATGGCCGTGGACATGGAGAGGGGTGACGGCCAGTCAGCTACAGCTGTGAACATCACACGCCGGGATGACAGGCAAGGGTCCTTTCATCTAATTGAACTTAATTATTTTAAACCTTGTCTGTCTCCCAAGGGAGATGCCCAGGATCAGCAGTCCACTGGGTCCTCTCCTCCAGCGGCAAATAATGATTCTTTTCTTTCCCTCTCCGTGTCTCCTCCAATCATTCCTGAGGGCCTGTCAGTCCAAGAAATGAGCCACCAGACGGTGGAGGAGGTTGGGGTCCTGGATGATTCCGCCCAGGGGCCCGCACGGAGGCGTTTTTCTGCAGCCATGCTGGTGGAATCCCCAGTGTTGGAGCTGCTGCAGGAGAACAATAGGACTGCTATTACCATCTCACCAGCTGCGGAGGTGTCCACAGCGGATTGGGAGCCAGAGCTGGACCTCTTGGAGGCCGGGCCTGAATGTTCATCGCCAGGATCGACGGAGTCCTGGACAGCAGTGGAGCTCAAGCTCAGGCAAGTATTCTCTCTTGTTTTTCTTATGACAGTTTTAGAGAGATCTTGTCTGGCTCTGGGTGAGGAGAGTTGGGCACAGCGCACAGCTGCGTCTGAACTTCCTTGGCCGGGCTCTGCCGCTGCCGGCGACCCTAAACACCTTTCTTCTCCTGCTACGTTCGAGCCTTTGTTTAGGGTCGCTGGAAAGGGTGTGTCACCGTTGGAAGTCACCTAGGGTCTGGTCCAGCCAGAGGAGGACACCGCTGCTCCAGCTCCTCCTGCGAAGGGTGTCAGGGCTCCACCCATCGATTGCATCCTCAGCCTGGTGCCCCTGTGGGTTGGCCCACTCACCGTGGGTGCAGCTTTGGCCCAATCGGAGGTCACCACGGGTGCTGCAGAGCCTCAGCCGGAGGTCACCACGGGTGCAGCAAGGCTCCCACTGGAGTCCATCGTGGGTGCAGCGGAGCCAGCCCGGTCGGGGTCCACCTCAGGTGCAGCAAGGCTCCTGCTGGGTCCATCGTGGGTGCAGCGGAGCTGGCCTGGTCGGGGTCCACCACGGGTGCAGCTGGGTCTCATGCCAGGATCACCGAGGGTGCTGCAGATCGCCATGGGAAAGCCGTGGTCCCCTTCTCCTCCCAGTCCTACGCCATGGGGGTTCCCTCCCTTTGGTCCGGTCACCCACAAGCGAGCTTCCCAGTAGGCAGGCCGCCTCCCGCCTCATCTCGGCAGCCCTGGTGGATAAACAACGCCGGCCGGCCGCCGGAAAGATTGACTCCCCAGGTCTAGTGACCCATGCTTTCCGGCAGACCGCCGGATTCCGTCCACCGGACCTTCTGCTGGGCCTTGGACTCTGGGCAGCCTCCTGAGCCCCAACACCCATGGACTTGGGAGGGGGGGGGTTAATTGTGGTCCCTGGGCGAGGTGTTGTGTTCTCACTGTTCCTGTTCCCCCTACCTCCCACCCGGGTTTGTGTTGTTTGTTCCTGTTTGGGGGGGGTTCTTTGGGTGTCTGGGAATCCACCCCTTAAAGGGGGGGCTCTGTCAGGAACCAAGCCTGTTTTCCACAGCTCGGTCCTGGCCTCTCTGTGGGTACGTGCCACGTTGTATATACAGTGGGGCAAAAAAGTATTTAATCAGCCACCAAATGTGCAAGTTCTCCCACTTAAAAGATGAGAGAGGTCTCCAATTTTCATCATAGGTATACCTCAACTATGAGAGACAAAATGAGAAAAAAAAATCCAGAAAATCACATTGAAGGATTTTTAATGAATTAATTGGTAAATTCCTCAGTAAAATAAGTATTTGGTCACCTACAAACAAGCAAGATTTCTGGCTCTCACAGACCTGTAACTTCTTCTTTAAGAGGCTCCTCTGTCCTCCACTCGTTACCTGTATTAATGGCACCTGTTTGAACTCGTTA
The DNA here is from genome assembly GCA_020510985.1 of Pholidichthys leucotaenia. Taxonomy (NCBI): domain Eukaryota; kingdom Metazoa; phylum Chordata; class Actinopteri; order Cichliformes; family Pholidichthyidae; genus Pholidichthys; species Pholidichthys leucotaenia. Next base: position 382,389,457 of record CM035839.1, on the reverse strand, counting down.
TCAGTATAAAACACACCTGTCCACAACCTCAAACAGTCAGACTCCAAACTCCACTATGGCCAAGACCAAAGAGCTGTCAAAGGACACCAGAAACAAAATTGTAGACCTGCACCAGGCTGGGAAGACTGAATCTGCAATAGGTAAGCAGCTTGGTGTGAAGAAATCAACTGGGGGAGCAATTATTAGAAAATGGAAGACATACAAGACCACTGATAATCTCCCTCGATCTGGGACTCCACGCAAGATCTCACCCCGTGAGGTCAAAATGATCACGAGAACGGTGAGCAAAAATCCCAGAACCACATGGGGGGACCTAGTGAATGACCTGCAGAGAGCTGGGACCAAAGTAACAAAGGCTACATCAGAAACACACTACGCCGCCAGGGACTCATATCCTGCAGTGCCACACGTGTCCCCCTGCTTAAGCCAGTACATGTCCAGGCCTGTCTGAAGTTTGCTAGAGAGCATTTGGATGATCCAGAAGAGGATTGGGAGAATGTCATATGGTCAGAAACCAAAATAGAACTTTTTGGTAAAAACTCAACTTGTCGTGTTTGGAGGAGAAAGAACACCATACCTACTGTGAAGAATGGGAGTGGAAACATCATACTTTGGGGCTGTTTTTCTGCAAAGGGACCAGGACGACTGATCCGTGTAAAGGAAAGAATGAATGGGGCCATGTATCGTGAGATTTTGAGTGAAAACCTCCTTCCACCAGCAAGGGCATTGAAGATGAAACGTGGCTGGGTCTTTCACCATGACAATGATCCCAAACACACTGCCCGGGCAACGAAGGAGTGGCTTCGTAAGAAGCATTTCAAGGTCCTGGAGTGGCCTAGCCAATCTCCAGATCTCAACCCCATAGAAAATCTTTGGAGGGAGTTGAAAGTCTGTGTTGCCCAGCGACAGCCTCAAAACATCACCGCTCTAGAGGAGATCTGCATGGAGGTATGGGCCAAAATACCAGCAATAGTGTGTGAAAACCTTATGAAAACTTACAGAAAACGTTTGACCTCTGTCATTGCCAACAAAGGGTATATAACAAAGTATTGAGATGAACTTTCGTTATTGACCAAATACTTATTTTACCAAGGAATTTACCAATTAATTCATTAAAAATACTTCAATGTGATTTTCTGGATTTTTTTTTCTTATTTTGTCTCTCATAGTTGAGGTATACCTATGATGAAAATTGGAGACCTCTCTCATCTTTTAAGTGGGAGAACTTGCACAATTGGTGGCTGACTAAATACTTTTTTACCCCACTGTATGTTAGTATGTATTTCTGTGCGCTCTGCCGTACCCATAGCCTCTGCTTTCTGGCCGGCAGCACTGCTGGAGTGAGCGTCATTTAACTGTCTGCCGGTCGGACCATGCCCCCTCTCTTTTACTGCCAGCTGTTCCCACTCCCATGTGCCATCTCCCCGCTCCTCGCCCAGGTGTGCTCAATTTGTGGATCTAGCAATGCATGTACTTAAGGAATCTTTTTCCAGTCATGCATTGCTGGGTCATTGTGCTTCATGTGGTCATCTTCCGCCATTTGAAGCCGAGGCCAACTAAGGATCGTGTTCCCTCAGAGCCTTATTTGACTACTCGGACTGCCCCGACACCGTGAGTAAAAACTGTCAGCGTTTCTGTGCGCAGTTGTGCTGCTACGCTTTATTGTAGCGTTTCCCCCCGTGCAGCACAACTGCTACGCTCTGGCTGTCGCCCGATTTAATTCCTCCCGTGTCTGTTGGGCGTCCTGGAGGACTCTTTATTACTCTGAGGGCTAATGTCTGTTGGAACTGTTGGTCTGTGCCTGTATCTAATAAATGTGTGTGGTGAAACCTGCGCTTAAATCCTCATCCTTTTCTCTCCTCCTCCATGATCTTTTCCACAGCACACGGGGAGTGTATGACATTTCTGTTGCATTATGGGAATCTGTGTTGAATTCAGCTGTAACATCCAGTCATTTCCTATACGTTACTGTACTTTAAAATATAGTTTTTTTTTTACTGTATTTAGCCTACTATAACAGCTTTCAATTACAGTACTGTACTGTACAGTACTGTACTGTAATTGAATTACAGTATACTATTGTAATTTTAAATTACAGTAACTTACTGACAACAGTGTTGCCAGTAAGTTACTGGCAACACCCCTTGTAATGTCTAATAGTGTAAGGCCCCAGTTCCAGCTGAAGAAAAACCCCCCAAAGCATGATGCTGTCACCATCGTGCTTCACTGTAGGTATGGTGTTCTTTTGGTGATGAGCAGTGTTGTGTTTGCACCAAATACGTATACCTTTTGCAGTTATGGCCAAAAAGTTCAACCTTGGTTTCATCGGACCATAACACATTTTCCTACATGCTTGGGAGATTTCAAATGTGTTTTTGCAAAATGCAGCCGGACGTGGATGTCTTTCTTTGTAAGATAAGGCTTCCGTCTTGCCACCCTACCCCATAGCCCAGACATTTGAAGAAGATGGGAGATTGCTGTCACATGCACTAAACAGCCAGTACTTGCCAGAAATTCCTGCAGCTCCTTCAATGTTGCTGTCGCTCTCTTGGCAGCCTCCCTAACCAGTTTTCTTCTCGTCTTTTCATCAATTTTGGAGGGATGTCCAGTTCTTGGTAATGTCACTGTTGTGCCATATTTTCTCCACTTAATGCCTGTCTTCGCTGTGTTTCATGGTATATTTAATCCATCCATCCATCTTCTACCGCTTTCCCGGAGGTCCGGGTCGCGGAGGCAGCAGTTCAAGCAGAGAAGCTCAGACTTTTTTTTTCTCTTCTTGCCTTGAGAGAGAGCAGTCGCATTTTTCTTCCCTCCTCTCGTGTGCCTTCCTGAACTATTCCCAGCTTTGCAATGTTGCGTTTTTGTCTGTGTTTAGTCGCTCTTCTTCTGCTGAATCTTAATCTAAACGGAAATTATGGATTTGGAAGCGGCTTAAATGTGCTATTGTCACTATTTTTCAACAAGAATTGGGCCAAGGGGGAGCCCAAGAATTGGAACCTGCGAGGAGACTCATGGACATTGGAATTCATGCGTCTGTGGAAACATTATTGGTTATGATCTCAGAACTTCTATTTTTGGCTGTGAAGTTCCCTGATGCATCAGAAATTGAAGGAAGGTGAGAGAGCTGATCAAAGCGGACCCGGCAAGCTCCTTCATCAAATTCGACCAGTTGGGGAGGGCACGAGTAGCGGCAAACGGTGAACTGAATGACAGTGATTCAGTGGAGGAATACACCTGGAGCCCTGTGCTCTCCATGGAAAAAAGTTTAAGCCTGCACATATGAAAGCACAGAATTGCACGGGTGAGGAAAAATTCTATTCTCTGAGTGCACTGTGCTGATTTGATTTGACCTTGTCTTTGGTGCCCCGTGTTTACATTCCTCCTGATGAAGATAAGCGGAAGGAGTGGCTCTGTTAACCCAAACAATCGACAGTCAGTTGTTGTCGTATCAGCGGATTGGACCCTCAAGGACAGTGCCCATGTGCCTTCTGCAGTCAAGAGAGATAGACTCTGGACTTGTTTATAAGTCACATGATTATAACATCTATCCACTGCCGGGAGGCGCCCTCTGCTGCTCACTAACAACTGTCACACTTACACTACACAATGCATACAACATTACATGACTGATACAAATACTGACTCATACAAATACACTGCCTCTCTCAACTTTTGTGTGTGATCTCCTGCTAAATGTCTGCTAAATGTGCATTGGGTTTTTTTTTTGCCTGCAATCAAAATTTCGCTCACTCACTGAGCGCCATTTTGATAAAACATGTTTTTTTTCTCTCGCCTACTGTGTCATATCCCTTCCCTTTTTCTTTTTTTTCCTTTCTTCTTTATGACTGGCGCCTAGCGGCTGCCCCGGCCTTGGATGTGCTCTGCAGAGCATGCCCAAATGCCAAGTCACGTTTCGTTACCTTGTATTCATACATGTGTAATGACAATAAAGTTGAATCTCATCTCATCTCATCTCACTTCCCTCTCCCCAGCCAACCGCTCCAGCTCTTCAGAGAGGATACCAAGGCGTTCCCAGACCAGCTGGGAGACATAGTCTCTCCACCGAGTCCTGGGTCTGCCCCGGGGTCTCCTCCCAGTGGGACGTGCCTGAAACACCTCAAGTGGGAGGCGTCCAGGAGGCATCCTAATCAGATGCCCATACCACCTCAACTGACTCCTTTCAATGTGGAGGAGCAGCGGTTCTACTCTGAGCCTGTCCCGGATGACTGAGCTCCTCACCCTATCTCTGAGGGTGAGTCCAGCAATCCTACGGAGAAAGCTCATTTCAGCCGCTTGTATCCGCGATCTCATTCTTTCGGTCATTACCCAAAGCTCGTGACCATAGGTGAGAGTAGGAACATAGATTGACTGGTAAATCGACAGCTTTGCCTTAGAACTCAGCTCCCTCTTCACCACAACAGACGGGTACAACGTCTGCATCACTGCAGATGCTGCTCCAATCCGTCTGTTGATCTCTCGCTCCATTTTCCCCTCACTCGTGAACAAGACCCCAAGATACTTAAACTCCTCCACTTGGGGCAGGAGCCTGTCCCCAACCCAGAGAGGACAATCCATCTTTTTCCGGCTGAGGACCATGGACTCAGACTTGGAGGTGCTGATTCTCATCCCATCCGCTTCACACTCAGCGGAAAACCGTCCCAGCAAGAGCTGTAGGTCATTGCTGGATGAAGCCAACAGGACAACATCATCTTCAAACAACAGAGATGAGATCCTGTGGTCACCAAGCATGACACCCTCCATTCCCTGGCTGCGCTTAGAAATCCTGTCCATAAAAATTATGAACAGGATCGGTGACAAAGGGCAGCCCTGGCGGAGTCCAACTCTCACTGGGAATGAATCCGTCCGAGTGTTGGCAATACGAACCAAACTCTCACAACGGACGTACAGAGACCGAATAGCTTGTAACAATAAGCCCGATACCCCATACTCCCGAAGCACCCCCCACAAAAATCCATGAGGGACGCGGTCAAATGCCTTCTCCAAGTCCACAAAACACATGTAAACTGGTTGGGCAAACTCCCACGAACCCTCAAGAATTCTCGAGAGGGTAAAGAGCTGGTCCGATGTGCCACGGCCAGGACGAAAACCACATTGCTCCTCCTGAATCCGAGGTTCGACCAACGGCCGGACTCTCCTCTCCAGTACCTTGGCGTAGACCTTCCCAGGGAGGCTGAGGAGTGTGATCCCTCTAAAGTTGGAGCACACCCTCCGGTCCCCTTTTTTTGAAGAGAGGAACCACCACCCCGGTTTGCCATGCCAAAGGCACTGCTCCCGACCTCCACGCAATGTTGCAGAGGCGTGTCAACCATGACAGCCCAACAACATCCAGAGCCTTGAGGTACTCAGTGCGAATCTCGTCCACCCCCGGGGCCCGGCCACCAAGGAGATTTTTAACCACCTTGGCGGCCTCAGCCCCTATGATAGGCGAGTCATCCCCCTTGTCCCCAAGCCTTTAATGCCTTGGAAATTCTTTTGTACCCTTCTCATGACTGATACCTTTGAACAATGAGATCCCTTTGATGCTTTGGAAACTCTCTGCGGACCATGGCTTGTGCTGTAAGATGTGACTACAAAAATGTCAGGAAAAGCCTACTAGAACAGCTGAATTTTATTTGGGGTTAATCAGAGGCACTTTAAATGGTGGAAGGTGTGGGCTGACTCCCATTTAACATGAGCATGAATGTGATTGGTTAATTCTGAACACAGCCACATCCCCAGTTATAACCGTCGTCGGCCTCCGTCGGTCTATGATGACCATGGAAGAGAATCCTAAACGTCTACTCTGCTGGAACAGCACCGCCTGTGGCTGAACAGGCCAATGCGCGAATGACAGTCCCTGTCACACAGGTCACACTTGTGGGTGGTCTCCGTGCTGCTGGGTCTGTGGCGGTTCTTCCTGCGGGTCCTTTTTTCATCTGCTGCAGCAGTCAGTCTCTCTTCCCCCGCCTTGAGCTGTCTGGTCAGGGTGCCTCTCCATTTGGAGCGGTCCGTTGCAAGGTCCTCCCAGCGCTCTGTGTTGATATCCAGGGCCTTCATGTCTCTCTTGCAGACGTCTCTAAAGCGCAGCTGTGGGCGGCCAACGTCTCTCCTGCCAGTTGCCAGTTCTCCATAGAGGACGTCTTTGGGGATTCTGCCATCCTCCATACGGTGAACGTGGCCTAGCCAGCGGAGCCTGCGCTGCCTGAGTAGAGTGAACATGGAGGGAAGGCCGGCGCGGGACAGAACTTCTGTGTTGGGCACTTTGTCCTGCCAGGATATGTCCAGGATGTGGCGAATGCAGCGCAAGTGGAAGGAGTTCAGTCTCTTTTCCTGCCGGGCGTATGTTGTCCACGTCTCACTCCCATAGAGCAGTGTGCTGATGACGCAGGCGTTGTACACTGCCATCTTCGTCTTGACAGAGAGTTTGGGATTCTCCCACACTCGTGTGGTGAGGCGAGCGAGTGTGAAGGCTGATTTTCCAATCCTCTTGTTGATCTCTGTATCAAGGGAGAGGTTGTTGCTGATCGTGGACCCCAGGTACGTGAACTGATTCACGACCTCCAGCTTGTAGTCGTCAATGGTGATGGTTGGTGGTGCTTCCGTGCCTTGCGCCAAGACGTTAGTCTTCTTCAGGCTGATGGTAAGCCCGAAGTCCTTGCATGCCTGGGAGAAGCGGTCCATCAGGGTCTGAAGCTCCTGCTGTGTGTGGGTTGCGACTGCAGCGTCGTCTGCGAACAGCATGTCTCTGATTAGAGCCTTGCGTACTTTGGTTCTGGCTTTCAGGCGGGCGAGGTTGAAAAGCCTGCCGTCAGATCTTGTGTGCAGGTAGATTCCCTCTGTTGCTGTGCTGAAGGCATGCCTCAGGAGCATAGCAAAGAAAATCCCAAAGAGGGTTGGCGCAAGTACACAGCCCTGTTTCACTCCGCTGCGTATGTTGAATGGCTCTGAGACGTTGCCATCGTGCTGCACTATCCCCTGCATGTTGGTGTGAAACGATTCGATGAGGCTTTGCAACTTTGGTGGGCATCCTATCTTTGGCAGGATCTTGAAAAGGCCCTCTCTGCTGACCAGATCGAACGCTTTAGTGAGGTCGATGAAGGCGACGTACAGAGGCATGTTCTGTTCTCTGCATTTCTCCTGGAGTTGGCGGATGGAGAATATCATGTCTACCGTCGATCGCTCAGCGCGGAAGCCACACTGAGACTCGGGGTAGACACGTTCGGCAAGCTTCTGTAGACGAACGAGAACAACTCGTGCGTAGACTTTGCCAACAACGCTGAGGAGGGAAATGCCCCTGTAGTTGTTGCAGTCGCTTCTCTCCCCTTTGTTTTTGTAGAGGGTGATGATCTTGGCGTCCCTCATGTCCTGTGGTACGGCACCTTCCTTCCAGCACTGGCAGAGGACGTCATGCAATGGCAGCAGTAGGGCGGTCTTGCAGTGCTTGATCAGGTCAGGGGGTATGCCGTCGTTGCCGGGTGCCTTGCCAGCGGCCAAGCTATCAATGGCCTTACTGAGTTCGTCGATGGTTGGCTCGGCGTCAAGTTCGTCCATGGATGGCAGGCAGTCGATGGCATCAAGGGCTGACGGTGTCACGGTGTTCTGTCTAGAGTAGAGGTCGGAGTAGTGTTCCACCCATCTCTCCATCTGCTTGTTCTTCTCTGTGATCATCTCCCCAGTGGAAGATTTGAGGGGGGCCGTCTTGCTCTGAGCCGGACCAAGTGCTTTCTTGATGCCATCGTACATACCCCGGATGTTCCCTGTTATGGCAGCGGTTTGAATGTCTTGGCTGAGCTGAGTCCAGTACTCGTTGGCACAGCGCCGAGCAGTCTGCCGAACTTTGCTTCTCGCAGCCCTGAGAATCTGGAGATTCTTCTCGTTTGGGTACTTCTTGTACTCAGCAAGTGCTGAGCGCTTGGCTTCAATGACGGGGGTCATCTCGGTCAACTTGGCATCAAACCAGTCCTGTGACTTCGAGGTCTTCCTCCCAAAGGTAGCCAAGGCTGTGCGGTAGATGGTGTTTCGTAGCTCTTCCCACTTCTGCTTTGCAGATTCTCCTCCTTGTGGTACACCAAGTTCCTTCTCAAAGGTGGAGGCAAACTGCTCAACAAGTTCTGGTTGGGCCATCTTGCTGGTGTCAATCCGTGCCTTTCCAGGTTGTCTAGCACGATGGAATTTCTTCAGCTGCAGCTTGACCTTGCAACACACCAATGAATGGTCTGTGTCGCAATCTGCACTCTGGAACGAACGGGTGATTAGCACGTTCTTCAGTGAGGTGCGCCTGGTCAGGATCAAGTCTAGCTGGTGCCAGTGCTTTGAGCGCGGATGTTGCCAGGAAACCTTGTGTTGGGGCTTGGTCTTGAAGAACGAGTTTGTGATGCACAGATCGTGATATGTGCAGAACTCGAGCAGCCGCTGTCCGTTGTCGTTCATTCTGCCCACGCCAAAAGGTCCAAGACAGGAGGGCCAGGAGTCGTGGTCAGCACCCACTCTGGCATTGAAGTCTCCAAGGAGAATGAGTTGTTCAGAATTGGGAATGATCCTGACAGTTGTTGCGAGATTCTCGTAGAACTCGTCTTTTGCCTCTGGTGTGGCTGTCAGTGTTGGGGCATACACACTGACGAGGGTGACTGGGCCTTCAGTGGTGTTCAGGCGGAGGGTGAGGAGTCGTGCAGAGCCAGTGCTGCCCGGTTCCACCATCTTCAGCAAAGTGTTCTTCACTGCGAAGCCCACTCCGTGTTCCCTGTGTTCGTCACTGCCCTTTCCCTGCCAGTAGAACGTGTAGTCCTTCTCTCTCAGTGTGCCTGCGTCAGCTAACCGTGTTTCCTGGAGAGTGGCGATATCCACTCCCAGTCTCTTCAGCTCATTATTGATGATGGCAGTCTTCCTGGTGTTGTTGATGTCCTTGAGGTTAGCAGCGAGTCCTGTCATCATAGTGCGGACGTTCCAAGTTCCCAGTTTTAGAGTTGGTCTCTTTTGTTTTATTGTCTTGCCTGGTGCGAAGGTTCTCAGCCTGCTGTTTGGATTTCTCCTTATCCCCATGCACCCAATGAGGAAAGCAAGCTGTGGCGGGACAACACCTTATTGGCTGGGGGCTGCCCAGCTTGAGGCGGGCGGTAGCTGTCCAGTGAGATCTGATGATCCCTCCCACCGTCGGGAACAACCCCTGGCGCCACGCTCTACGCCAATTGAGCAGTGGCTTATAACCGGTAACTGTCATTCCCCGTGTTTTGTCTACGCCAAAGGCGAAGCTGGAGTGTCCTCTCCAGTGATCCGGTGTTCTACCTTCCAGCGTTGGGCGTTGGTAGGATTCAAGCCTGGGCAGGAAGATATGGAGGACAAGATGTTGCCCATGCAGCATGTCCCCCCTCTCCACGTCACTGATGAATCCAAAGGAACAGCAGGGCTGCTACAGTTTGGCACCAGCGCCGTTGCAGGAGCTGCCAGAACGATGTTGAGCACAACATAGAACTGCCTTAGGGGCTCCGACTCCGGATTTTTCCTCAGGGTTGACTCCCAAAGCCTTTCCCGTGAGCGGTTATGCCGCAAGGCAGCAGAGGTTTGAAATCAGGGTTTACCTTCCCCTAGATGGGCTACCTTCCCAGGTTGACGAGCCACCATCTACCCGAAGCATCTGGTTTTAAGGCGCCAGAGATCCGCCCTCGCCCCTTCTCCTATTAGTAAAAGCAGTTCCACCGGGCTTAGAGACTAAACCACACGGGCAGGCTAGGAGTTGGACTTAGTTGTCAGAGGCTTTTCGAGACGCACGCCATAAGGAGTATTTTATGAGCACTGGGAGCTTAACCCCAGTGCCGCTCCTGGCTATGACAACCTTGGAACCTATATTTATGCAAACAGGCTATTGTAAGTTTTTCATTTTCCTTCTTAAAAGATTTCTGTTTGTTTTTCAGTTGGTTTGTACAGGTTATAGGTGACATTAATGGGGGGAAAAGTTTTGAAACGATTTATCTTGGTCTCATTTTTTTACATCACAAAAACCTGGCATTTGAACAGGGGTGTGTATACTTTTTACATCTACTGTACATTCAATGCACACACGCAAACCTGATTTATCAAGGTGGCAAGCAATTGCACTTACTGGTTTTGTGCCTCAAAAATTTCAAAGCAGGTGCAATCTGCTTTGCACACAGATTGTTCCTGTTATTCCAGTAAGGACACACAGAAAAATAAAGGTATCATTTCTGTACCTTACAGGGTACTTTTCAGAAAAGTACCCTGTAAAGGACTGTAAGGGTACCTTAAGGTGGCAACTGTGGACATTTGTTTGGATTTAAAGGTACATTTTGTCAGTGGGGTTCCAGGTATTTTCTTCAAGGTACAGTTCTCACACCCTTTAGGGTACTGCTGGAGCGACAAGCGTTTGTACTCTTTTAGGTCAATTTCTGTATTTTGATTTCTTAGTGTGGAGGAGCACACAGGAGAATGAATATGCCTCCAGAAATCATTACCCATGTTAATATATTTGTAATGATGAAAAAAAATATTTTTTTATTTTTTAAATGTTTACACAAGAACATTATTTGATGCAAACTAAAAACAAAGATTAAAATAAAATGTTCGGTGTTAGCAGGTGGGAGAGAGACTTCATCTGTGTGCAGTTTATCACCCCTGGGAGGCCATCATCTGTGCCTTTTCATGGCCCTCTGCTCCCCAGAGCACACTGGACCAGGACCCTGCAGGTCACTGGTGCAAGTGATGATATGTGCTTTTTTGCCTGTCATCTCCTCTGCTGCTCCATCCACACACTGACAATCCATTGTTGTCCACCTTTTATTTTTGCCATTCTTGCTTAATTTCATTTATTGTCCTTGTTTTTCCGATGGCATTTCATTGTTGTCACTCATCAAAGTGATTATTTGCCTGTTCCACTGCCACCATTAAGTTCTCTGGAGCAAATTTCCTCTTTTTTGAACTCTAAATTCAGAAACACGTAGTGAGACATATTAGATCCACATTTAAATACACCTGCCTTTAATTGTTTGCTCATGCAGTTCTAAAGTTTATTTATAAAGTGCATTTCACAGACATATGGTCACAAAGCGCTGTACAATAAAACTGATTTTAAAAAAAACAACTTGATAGAGACACCGTTAAAAAAGAAAAGAAAAAAATAAAGAGAACAAATTAAAACACAAGATTAAAAGATTTAAAAAAAAAAATATCAGGCATACCATTAAAAAGCAGATGAATCAACAGAAAGCATTGTTAAACAAAAAAGTTTTCAGCTGCTTTTTAAAAGGGTCCACACAGTCAGCTAAACATAGCTGGAGTAGAAGATTATTCCAAAGCCTCGGAGCTACAGATTGAAAGGTTCTGCCCCCCCTGGTCTGGAGTCTCATAAAAGAAACATAAGTTGTGTGCAAAATGTCCACTGAGGAAACATGCAATTTTCATGGAATTTAGTACCCGCAATTCAGGATGTTAGTAAATCAAGCTCTAAAAGTTTACCTTTAGCATTGGGAAGCATTGTAACAGATTTTAATTGCTGTAATCTTGTAAATCAGCACAGAATCCAGCAATTAGCAAACTGACTCATGCATATTTAGTTCTTTGTTCATAAGCCCATGCTTAGCAAATTGATGCCTGACTGACAACAGAAGGTGTGACAGCTGAGCTTGGAGCCATTTCATCTTAAAGTTGACAAGAAATCTAAAAAAATAAATAAATAAAAAAAAAAATATATATATATATATATATATATTGCAGGAAAAGACTGTTTTATGCCTTGGTATCTGTTTTCAAGAAGCAATGGCAGGTAAAATGTTGCATCACTGCTGAGTTAATTTTGTCTACAGTAGCGTGCACAGCCAGAAGGATTACCTGTACTGAGATGAGTTATTGAACTGGATCAGCCGAGGATTGAGCTTCTGAATTAGGATTCTGATGATATTCATGAAGAGCATAAAATTGACCTGTTGAACAAGAGAGCAAGAAAGCAAAATCATGAAAAAAGTGTTCTCCTTTAATGTGATAACCCTTTGAGAGGTATGACACCAGATGATGAATAAAACCACACGATTTTTGAATGGCATGCCAACAAAACAGGCAGCCAAGTGTGTAATTGAATTGGACTGGTGTGATGGTAATTTTGGTACTCTGCTCTAATGACACAAAAGAGTTTTATTCTGCCCTTAATCAGGGACTGGCTTTTGAAACGAAAAAAAAGGTAAACAGAGCATCTGCATAACAATCTGTAATATGCAAGATGCACAATTAAAGGTCTGTCATTTATTTGTTTTGGCACAATGGGAGCATTTACCGCTATGGAGACAACAATCGGTCCCTTGATGATCCACCAATAGGGTGACTCCTCGTTGATGTCCCAACACCTGAATAAAAAAAATAATTTTGAAATACTGCACTTCAGTCAAGCTACAGATGGTATACATGTCAGCATGACCTCAAAAGAAAAACAAGCCACTGACGAGTGGAAAATTGTGGTCAGTTAAAATGCGTGCAAACTGGGTTCAGAAAATAAGAATGTCCATTCACATTCTAATCACATACACATAGACAAAAGTGAAATAAAATGTGATATATTATTTATAATTATACAAACTCTGTGTCCTCAAAATATACTCTGGATGCAATCCACAGGACAATGAAGAGCACAGGCACACCTGCAGAAACATGGGAAAGTTTGCTTCAGTGAGATGCAATCCGTGTTTAAACATAGTAGCTATTTTCAGCTATCTGCATTGATCGGCGCAAAATCAAATTGATATTCAGCATTGTTTCAACTTCAGCACAGTAAGGTTTAGCTCACCAGGGTACAGTTTGGAAGCCTGCTTGCTTGTGTTTCCATTGCAGGGTGTGTAGGACAGGTGGCGATAGCTGGGTTAGCCGTGTAAAAAAATTGGGACATTTCTCTGTTGACCAATCAACAACTATACATACAGAAGTGATAGTTTGTATTATGCGTGTTGCTCAGTTTCTTATCTTGCACAGTCGTGGTTTTGGATTTTGTACACTAGAGTTTAAAGACATTTCCTGTTTTATTTTGTAAACCATTTATTCCCCACTTTTCTTCTTTTCTCTCCTTTGCAATTACTGGCTTCACGCTAATTAGTGTCACGTGTCTAGTTTGGGCACCTGTGTTAAATTAGCTTAATTACTCAGCTGTGTACACTGCCCCCTTGTTTTAGAACAACAATAATGTTTCATCAATATTTAGAGCCTTCTTTAAATTCATATTCAGTGTTTTTCATTGCCAGTTCATTACAGATGCAGAAACACGCACAAATCAAGCTCCTGCTAATTGGCTGAACTCACCATACAATGTGCCAATACCTATGAAATGATATGGCATACAGTACTACCACTGCATGCCATGTCATTAAAATCAACACAAAGATGTGTTCATGGTCCGTTCATTTAGAGACATAAAGGCCATAAAGTGTATTTTTTTAAGCGTATAGATTTTGATCATGTGACTGTTAAGGTTTCATCAGGATTTATTCTGTTTTCTAATATTGTAGGATACACTTTAACACACCTGAAAAATCAACATGGATTTTTTAAAATTAAAACAAGGAATGAAATTAATTAGACAGATTTGTGTTTATTTATGCCAATGATAAATGTTTTTTAACTGTAAACTATCAGCTAAAACTATAAAAGAGCACAAGTTCAGTTCTTTACGAGAACATTTTATACTCTGAGCCATTTTTCTTCTACGATTTGATGCCCTAAACAGCAAGATTTTTTTTTCAGTGGCTCTGCTTTAATTTTTTCCCCTCTGTTTATGTGCAACTAAAAGAACTAACTAGACTAACTGAACTAACTAAAAGAAGGGAGTTAAATAAAGCTATTTTTTTCTAATCATTGATATTTGTAATGCTTATTTTACCAAGAGGCAGTCACAGACCTGGGTGCAAAGTTTTCAAAACATGCTGCAGATACTTTTTTTTAAAAAGGTGGAATATGTAGCCTGTTGCTGGATTCAGGGGCTATACAGAGCAAACAAACTTTTTTGTAAGACGATAATCCTTTATAATAATGAAAATGAGAAAAGTAATTTTGGACTTAAGTACTCTTTTTTTTTTCTTTTTTTTTTTTTTTTTACTAAATACCTGGACCTGGGTACTTTTTGCAACAAGCAGAGCCCTTTATTATTCATATTTCATGGCCAAACAGTTTAATCTTAAAGTTTAATTTTATGCAGAAATTACACATTTTTTTCTCCTCAGTACAGAGGAAAATAAAACACCGATGTTCAGCAGAGTGGTAAACTTGTTTTTACTCACAAATACAAACTGGCTCTTGTTTGCCTTAACTCTGTCTCTCCCCATGATGCTTAAGGCTGTCTGGAGATAACCACCCTCTTTCTTAAGGTGTGTTCACACCAAACGCGAATGGGCAAATTTTTCGGGTGGCACGATTACATTATAACTCAATGTAAATGCGTGAATAAACATGAATTCAGCGTCTGAGTGAGATGCAGACAGGCAAAGTTGCCTTTATAACTTCTGCAGCAGTGTTCAGCCTACTGTGGAAATCCCCAAAATAACATCATACTTTAGGTTTACATTATCCGACGGAGGGCTCACCTGAAAAAGTTATCCCTGTCTCCAAAACTTTATAAGATGATGAGTGTTTCCGTTGCTAGCTTGCTAGTATGTCCGTGGCAGGAAACCATGGGTAAATAACTCTGAAATCCCGAATCAGCTGAAGAGCTCCCAGTCCTCCTGTTTCCAGGGGAGTGGCAGTTTCATTTCCAGTTTACTCTGCAATGGTGATACTTTTACTCTGATGACAGCAGAATCTCAAAGCTAGGATGTGAACCTCGGATGTGAACGCGCGAATGTGCAATATCGTGTGTACTCGCCTCTTTCCATTCGCTTTGTATGGATTTGCGCCACCCATTCGCATTTAATCTGAATGCATCTTTAGTTTCCCACTTTCACTCTGAAATTTTAGCCATTTATGCCCTGTTTGAGCATGAAATTCCACAGAATTAAAGTTCCCATTTCCATCAGAACTGTTTACATTATTTTACATCTGCCATGTCTACTTAGATTCGTGTGTAGGAGAAAATGCTCTAGCTGCTATTTTACCACCATCCAGATGTCTTGCCCTGCTTACTTTGATAAAGCATCTGGCTGTGACCCTTAGCCAGGGACCCTATCAGTCACATCTGTTCATGGTAAATTCTCCCATTGACTTGATTCCATTTGGTACATTCTTCTACTTCTTAAAAACTGCAATATACTGGTATATACAGTGGGGCAAAAAAGTATTTAGTCAGCCACCAACTGTGCAAGTTCTCCCACTTAAAAGATGAGAGAGGTCTCAAATTTTCATCATAGGTATACCTCAACTATGAGACAAAATGAGAAAAAAAAATCCAGAAAATCACATTGAAGGATTTTTAATGAATTAATTGGTAAATTCCTCAGGAAAATAAGTATTTGGTCACCTACAAACAAGCAAGATTTCTGGCTCTCACAGACCTGTAACTTCTTCTTTAAGAGGCTCCTCTGTCCTCCACTCGTTATCTGTATTAATGGCACCTGTTTGAACTCGTTATCAGTATAAAAGACACCTGTCCACAACCTCAAACAGTCAGACTCCAAACTCCACTATGGCCAAGACCAAAGAGCTGTCAAAGGACACCAGAAACAAAATTGTAGACCTGCACCAGGCTGGTAAGACTGAATCTGCAGTAGGTAAGCAGCTTGGTGTGAAGAAATCAACTGTGGGAGCAATTATTAGAAAATGGAAGACATACAAGACCACTGATAATCTCCCTCAATCTGGGGCTCCACGCAAGATCTCACCCCGTGGGGTCAAAATTATCACGAGAACGGTGAGCAAAAATCCCAGAACCACATGGGGGGACCTAGTGAATGACCTGCAGAGAGCTGGGACCAAAGTAACAAAGGCTACATCAGAAACACACTACGCCGCCAGGGACTCAAATCCTGCAGTGCCAGACGTGTCCCCCTGCTTAAGCCAGTACATGTCCAGGCCCGTCTGAAGTTTGCTAGAGAGCATTTGGATGATCCAGAAGAGGATTGGGAGAATGTCATATGGTCAGACGAAACCAAAATAGAACTTTTTGGTAAAAACTCAACTTGTCGTGTTTGGAGGAGAAAGAACACCATACTTACTGTGAAGCATGGGAGTGGAAACATCATACTTTGGGGCTGTTTTTCTGCAAAGGGACCAGGACGACTGATCCGTGTAAAGGAAAGAATGAATGGGGCCATGTATCGTGAGATTTTGAGTGAAAACCTCCTTCCACCAGCAAGGG
This sequence comes from Pholidichthys leucotaenia, assembly GCA_020510985.1. Taxonomy (NCBI): domain Eukaryota; kingdom Metazoa; phylum Chordata; class Actinopteri; order Cichliformes; family Pholidichthyidae; genus Pholidichthys; species Pholidichthys leucotaenia. The sequence continues at coordinate 382,373,184 of CM035839.1, read as the reverse complement.
CATTGAAGATGAAACGTGGCTGGGTCTTTCAGCATGACAATGATCCCAAACACACTGCCCGGGCAACGAAGGAGTGGCTTTGTAAGAAGCATTTCAAGGTCCTGGAGTGGCCTAGCCAGTCTCCAGATCTCAACCCCATAGAAAATCTTTGGAGGGAGTTGAAAGTCTGTGTTGCCCAGCGACAGGCCCAAAACATCACTGCTCTAGAGGAGATCTGCATGGAGGAATGGGCCAAAATACCAGCAACAGTGTGTGAAAACCTTGTGAAAACTTACAGAAAACGTTTGACCTCTGTCATTGCCAACAAAGGGTATATAACAAAGTACTGAGATGAACTTTTGTTATTGACCAAATACTTATTTTACCAAGGAATTTACCAATTAATTCATTAAAAATCCTTCAATGTGATTTTCTGGATTTTTTTTTCTCGTTTTGTCTCTCATAGTTGAGGTATACCTATGATGAAAATTGGAGACCTCGCTCATCTTTTAAGTGGGAGAACTTGCACAATTGGTGGCTGACTAAATACTTTTTTACCCCACTGTATTTAATAAGATTTCAACCCAATTATATTCCAGAAAAAAATAATATATTTGATTACATATTGTGTGGGGTTTTTTTTTTAGCAAATATAACAGATATAAGAAGTTTAAAGGACATTTTTAACATATCATGCTTTTAAGCAAACACAAGAGTTTTAATAGCAGTTTAAAGACCAGTTTAAACATTTTTATGCTGTAACTTGTTTTAATGCATTTTAATATAGTCCTCAATACAGCAGTCTCTCTTAAAGCTATCATCAGTCTCAATCTCTTGACAACTCTGTCATATGCGTGTGTGTTTTTAATAGTACATTTTAGATGTTTAGTGCATGCAGATCCAAGTGGGGGTAGATGGAAAAATCTAAAACTCGAAAACTCTGTGGGCAGCTGCTCGGGTTACACTTTCATATACCTGCATTTATGTACCACCCCTAGAGTTGGAACGTTCATGAGCGATTTGTTCAAGTCTACTAGTTCTTTTGGGTGAATGAACTGTACTGAATCACTTACCGTAACTGAACGAATCACTTAGAAAATAGCGGCCATTTCATCCCCCACTTCTGAATCACATACACATCATTGACTGGTAGCTCTCCTAGCCTTCTACAGCCTATTACAGTGGCTGGGGATCGGGAGAGGGTGAAGCAGCCCAGCGGGAGGAGAAGAGTCTGATTTATTTCTGGTGCACACTTGACAGGCTTTAACATAATCCCGGACATCCGTCCACAGTGTGGGCCACCAGAACACTCGCTGAATGAGATCGGTAGTAAGGGAGACCCCTGGGTGGCAGGCAAATCACTGGTGTGACCCCACGTGATAAGTTAACTGCGGAGGCCGGCCGGGACATACAGATGATCTTCAGGTCCTCCCTCGGGTTTGGGTTCAGTGGCCTGGGCCTGTCGGACCCTCTGCTCAAATTCCCAGGTGAGAGCCCCCAAGATGCAAGAAGGGGACACAATGGGTTGGGGGAGGGAGGAGGGGGCTGACTGGTCAGAGGAAAACTGGTGGGAGAGAGCATCAGCCGAACCTGAAGCTCTGGAAGGAGCTGCTTTTATTGGACAAGTCAATCACAAAGGGCTCCTCCTGCCTGGCCTGCAGGAACCAGGAAGTAATAATGGCTGGATTCAACACGATGAAATGAAACAGCCAAAGTGATTTTGAAGTGAGAAATATATCATTTAGTTGCTGAATCTGTTTTGATATAATACACATCTGCTCCTTTAAAAGTTTTTAGTTGACTCAGTTCAACAGCTGAAAAAAACGCGCATCACCTGCCCAAAATGCACCACAAAGCTTTCCACATAGACAATGAATGGGGAGTGCCAGAGCGGGGAAAAAAAAAATCTGAGTGGTTTTCTTTCAGCCATTATTTAAACTTGAAAAGTATGTACTCTCTGATCTCACCTCATTCCCTGTTTACGGTCCATGGTAAAATCTGTAATATGACAATAAGGGGGACAATGAGGAAACTTAAATGCGAGGTTGTGGGACCACATGTGTATCACTTTAAGCTTCACATCTCAGAGAGAACAAAGAACTGGGCCTCCTGTGAGATAACAGGAGCATGTGAAAATTTAGTCTGTGGTATGCAAGAGACGACCTTGGGAGATTTCCTGGTCTCCCAGTGACTGTGAGCTTTGAGCAGGATGTTATAGGATTTAAGGAAAGATGTATTGTTGCCTGTTATTAAATGCAATATGACTGTGAGCTTTGAAGGTCCTGAGTATATAAAGGACGAATGTCTGTGTTTACTCTTTTTTTCTGTTTTTGCTGATGTTGGAGAATGTGAATAAACCTGGCTTGTGAGATAAACTCTGCCTTGTCATTTTCACATTTCCACACTGGTGACCCTAAGATGTATCATGAGTGAAAGAAATTCCCCCGAGCCAGCCGGGTCAGGAGCTCCCAGCCAAGCGTATGCCGCTACCGTCCAGCTACCGGACTTTTGGCGAGACAACCCGCGCTCCTGGTTCCACTTGGTCGAAGCACAGTTCGCCCTCCGGGGGATAACGGTAGATGACAAGAAGTTCTACCATGTGATTGCCAAGCTGGACAACCGCACGGCTCGGCAGGTGCAGAGCCTTTTGGAGCAGCCACCGGCCGACGACAAATACAGCGGGTTGAAGGCTGCGCTCATCCAGCGCTTCACTCTCTCAGTCCAGGAGACAGCGGAGAGGCTCCTGGCTCTGAACGACTTGGGAGATGGCACACCCATTGACCTGATGGAGGACATGCTGAGGTTGAGGGGCTCAGACGACGACAACTTCATCTTCACCCACATTTTCCTCAGAACCCTACCGTCGGCCATGAGAGCGACCCTGGCCGGTTCGCCGTTGTTGGCCCAGCGGGACTTCCGCGCGCTGGCCCAGGAGGCGCACCGGATTCTCAACGCCAGCAAACAGCGCGCGGCCACCGCGGCAGCGACGGAGTTCGGCGCGACGGCCGGAGATGGTGGGGGGCCAGAGACGGCGGTAGCAGACCCACCGACGACGGCGGCGGCGGGGACCAAGGATCGCGGAGGAGACACCCTCTGTTTCTACCATCGCCGCTTTGCAGAGAAGGCACGCAAATGTATACCACCGTGCCAGTTCAAGCGCTCGGGAAAAGCCAAGACCGGAGGTCGGTAGCAGCTGCGGCCCTCGGTGAAGAGAACAAGCTGCTCTACTTGACGGATGCGCGCTCGGGGAGGCAATTCCTCGTGGACACAGGCTCCCAAGTGAGTTTCATCACGCCTTCCTCCGCTGACCGGCTGGCGGGGCCCGGAGGTCACGGGGCGTCAGCAGCGAACGGCTCGGAGATTAAGACCTTTAGTGAGAGGGCTCTGCTTCTGTCCCTACACGGCCGTACTTTTGAGTGGACTTTTGTCATAGCTGCAGTGAATTTCAATATGTTGGGGGCTGATTTTCTGTGCTCACATGGTTTGTTGGTTGATCTTGCTAACAGGCGCCTGGTTAATGCACTTTCTTTTTATTCTATTCCCTGTGCAGCCCGAGTGACCCTGGCCACAGCACAAGCTAACGTCGCAACGGCAAGCGGTAAGTTCCACACACTGCTCACTCAGTTCCCAGCACTCACGGTTCCCACATTTTCAGCAGCCGTCGCTAAGCACGGAGTGGAACATTTTATTACTACCACCGGACTGCCCGTTTTTGCAAAAGCTCGGCGTTTGGATTCAGCTAAACTGATCATAGCGTGCGAGGAGTTCGCCAACCTGGAAAAGTTGGGCATCATCAGGCGTTCGAACAGCCCATGGACTTCCCCGCTTCACATGGTCCCGAAAGCTGATGGCTCGTGGCGACCTTGCGGAGATTTCCGCAGGTTGAACAACGCCACAGTGCACAACCGCTACCCAATTCCGCATATCCAAGATTTTTCCGTTCATTTGGCGGGAGCGCGCGTTTTTTCTAAGATAGACTTGGTCCACGGTTACCACCAAGTCCCAGTGCGCGCTGAGGACATACCCAAAACAGCAGTAATAACTCCTTTTGGCCTATTCGAGTTTTTGCGCATGCCGTTTGGGCTTAAAGGCGCTGCGCAGACGTTCCAACGCATGATGGACGCGGTGTTGCACGATCTCCCCTCCGTATTCGTCTACCTGGACGACATCTTGGTAGCCAGCGCGTCCGAAGACCAACACGAAAACCACCTCACGGCAGTTTTCCGAAGGTTGGGAGAGCACGGGTTAATAATCAACCCAGCGAAGTGTCAGTTCGGGGTGACACAGATTGATTTTTTGGGGCATCGCGTCTCTCCAGAAGGAGTGGTTCCTCTGCCTGACAAAGTGCACGCGGTAACAAATTTTCCCCAGCCACAAACGATCAAGGCGTTACAGGAGTTTTTGGGAATGGTGAATTTTTATAACCGCTTCCTCCCCCGCGCAGCGCAGCTCATGCAACCATTGTATGCCGCACTAAAAAAACAAAAACCCACAAATAAAATCGAATGGTCTCCGGAGCGAGAGCGAGCATTCTCGGAGGTCAAAACAGCCCTGGCAAACGCTGCGTTGTTAGCACATCCAGACCCAACGGCACGCATAGCGCTCACTACTGACGCGTCAGATGTGGCCATAGGGGGGTCGTGGAGCAGCATGTAGCCGGGGCTTGGCAACCACTCGCCTTTTTCAGCAGGACTTTGCGCGATAGTGAACGAAAGTACAGCGCATTCGACAGGGAGTTGTTGGCTCTCCACTTGTCCATTTGCCACTTCCAGTTCTGGCTGGAGGGACGCCGTTTCACCGCGTTCGTTGACCACAAGCCGCTGACATTCGTGATGGCCAAGGTTTCAGAACCGTGGTCAGGCTGGCAGCAGAGGCAGCTGGCCACCATCTCAGAGTTTACTACTGATATTCAGCATGTGGCGGGTAAACTGAATGTAGTGGCAGACTGTCTCTCGCGCACCGTGGCGGCCCCGGTCCGCGTAGGGATAGATTATGCAGCCATGGCCGCGGATCAGGTTAGCGACGCGGACGTGTGCGCGCTCCAGTCTGGACCAACAGGGTTAAGGCTGGAGAACAGGGTGCTGCAAGATGGTACGCCCCCCCCTAATCTGCGATGTCTCCACTGGGCGACCGCGTCCTGTGGTACCGGCCGCGTGGCGCCGCCGCGTTTTTGACTCGATTCATTCTCTGGCGCACCCGAGAGTGCGCGCGTCGGTCAAAATGGTGGGAGAGAAATTTGTATGGCCGAGCCTGCGCAAACAAATTAGGGAGTGGGCAGCAGGCTGCATGGCTTGTCAACAAGCCAAGGTACACAGACACACGAGAGCTCCCTTGGAGCCGTTTCACATCCCGGCTAAGAGGTTCGACCATGTTCACGTGGACCTTGTAGGCCCCCTCCCGCCGTCACAGGGGTGCACACATCTTCTGACAATGGTAGACCGCACCACGCGCTGGCCGGAAGTGGTCCCACTGGCGTCAACCACAGCCGAGGAGATGGCGCGCGCGTTTTTAACAGCATGGGTAGCGCGCTTTGGAGTTCCGTCGGACATCACGTCCGACAGAGGCCCTCAATTTGTTTCCGAACTTTGGTCAGCAATGGCCCGCAGCCTGGGGGTAACGATCCACCGCACAACCACGTACAATCCACAGGCTAATGGGTTATGCAAACGTTTTCATAGGTCATTGAAAGCGGCTCTCAGAGCGTCGCTTACGGATGCAAATTGGGTGGACAGGCTACCGTGGGTTTTATTGGGGTTGCGTTCTGCACCTAAAGAGGATTTAGAAGCCTCCCCGGCTGAGCTAGTTTTTGCGCAGCCACTTCGGCTGCCCGGGGAGTTTCTCCCAGATAATCCTGCACCAGAATATTCCCCGGCTCAGCGGGTGCAGAGCGGCACGGAATTGGACACGCTGCCTGGCACGCTGCCTGGCCCCGTTCACCACAGTTTTCCGCGCGTTTTTGTACCTAAGGCTTTAAAAAACGCGGAGTTTGTTTTTGTCAGACACGATGCCCATCGCCCGCCGCTACGACCACCTTATGATGGACCATTTAGAATGCTGGAAACAGGGGAGAAGCATTTTTTGCTAGATTTGGGGGGCAGGAAGGAAAAGATTGGCATAAACAGGCTCAAACCCGCCTTTGTGGTGGCGGACGAAAATGTGCTGTTGGCCAGGGCTCCTTGGCGCGGCAGACCCCCCTGGGGACATTCCCCAGAACACCCACAGAGAGTGACAAACAGTTCTCACCCCAAGACAGCAGCGCCCCAGCGGGATGGCACCGCAGAAGTGGCGAAGCCCGCTTACAGCAGATACGGGAGGAGACTGAGGCCCAAGCAGCACGTGGGTTAATGTGTAATGATTTTATCATGACATGCAGACTGTATTCTGTTGTTCCATCTTAGATGTTTGGGGGGGGGGGGGTCATGTGGGACCACATGTGTATCACTTTAAGCTTCACATCTCAGAGAGAACAAAGAACTGGGCCTCCTGTGAGATAACAGGAGCATGTGAAAATTTAGTCTGTGGTATGCAAGAGACGACCTTGGGAGATTTCCTGGTCTCCCAGTGACTGTGAGCTTTGAGCAGGATGTTATAGGATTTAAGGAAAGATGTATTGTTGCCTGTTATTAAATGCAATATGACTGTGAGCTTTGAAGGTCCTGAGTATATAAAGGACGAATGTCTGTGTTTACTCTTTTTTTCTGTTTTTGCTGATGTTGGAGAATGTGAATAAACCTGACTCGTGAGATAAACTCTGCCTCGTCATTTTCACATTTCCACAAGGTAACGGTATACTGTATGTGAGCTCTAACTGAGACAGCTGCTGCTGGAATCGGACTTAGTAGCAAGTCTAAGAACATGATCCAGATCAGTTAAAAAGACGTAAAAAATCATAATAAAACCTGCGGTCATATCTAACAACTGTCAAGCAAACCTCTAAAATGCCAGACTCATAAAAGGTGTCTGTGTAACTGGGGCAAATGCTCCCTAAACAACAGAACTCCTCGTCTGGGTGATGCACCTCAGTATGGAACAGTAGGCAGTGGTGTTTAAACAAGGTTTATTACCAATCACTGTCAGGCTACAGGAGTGGAGTTAAGTTTACAATTGCTGTTTTTTTTTAAGTTATCCTTTAAAAAACCACAATAAAGCATGCAATAATAATAACATGCAACAAATCAACTGGTAAAAAAAAAAAATAAAAAGGAAAACCGCAAACTCAAAACTAGAAAAGCACTCGGAGAGCGCAGACCATCATTAGCTGTGCCTCCACCTCTGCTGGCTGGGCTAACACCATTGCTATCTGGGCCAACACCATCATTAGCTGTGCCTCCACCTCTGCTAGCTGGGCCTCCATCTCTGCTAGCTGGATCTCCACCTCTGCTAGCTGCATCTCCGTCTCTGCCAACTGGGCTTCCAACTTTACTAGCTGGGCCTCCACCTCTGCTAGCTGGATCTCCATCTCTGCTAGCTGGGCCTCCACCTCTGCTAGCTGGATCTTCACCTCTGCTAGCTGGATTTCCATCTCTGCCAACTGGGCTTCCAACTTTGCCAGCTGGGCCTCCACCTCTGGTAGCTGGATCTCCACCTCTGCTAGCTGGATCTTCATCTCTGCCAACTGAGCTTCCAACTTTGCTAGCTGGGCTTCCACCTCTGCTAGCTGGATCTCCACCTCTGCTAGCTGGATCTCCACCTCTGCCAACTGGGCTTCCAACTTTGCCAGCTGGGCCTCCACCTCTGCTAGCTGGATCTCCACCTCTGCTAGCTGGATCTCCACCTCTGCCAACTGGGCTTCCAACTTTGCCAGCTGGGCCTCCACCTCTGCTAGCTGGATCTCCACCTCTGCTAGCTGGATCTCCATCTCTGCCAACTGGGCTGCCAACTGGGCTTCCAACTTTGCTAGCTGGGCTTCCACCTCTGCTAGCTGGGCCCCCACCTCTGCTAGCTGGATCTCCATCTCTGCCAGCTGGATCTCCATCTCTGCCAACTGGGCTTCCAACTTTGCTAGCTGGGTTCTCACCCCTGCCAGCTGGGTTTGGACCTGGGCTAACAACACAGCCGGCTGGACCTACATTGCAGCCAGTCGAATCACCTTCAATAATAGCCGGGCCACTTCCGTTGATATTTGAGTCATCATCACCTCTAATTGAATCTTCACCAACATCAGCCGGGCCTTCACTACGTGCAAACATTGCCAATAAAAGAAACAGGAGGCTGCCAAATCCTGCAATATTAAAACACCGGAAATTCAGGGTGTTTCAAACTGTTAATAACTCTAAAGTAATATGGGACTCAGCACATAAACCAAAAGGCATTCTTTGTGCACACTTAAATATACGAAGTATTCTAACAAAAAGTGATCAGGTTCATCATCTTCTCATTGATTCAAATATTGACTTTCTTTGCCTATCTGAGACATGGCTCCGTGAATCTTCGCCCTCAGCAATACTATCTGTACCTGGTTATAAAATGTTCAGAAAAGACAGACAGGGTTCTAAGGGAGGAGGCGTTATGATTTATGCCAAGGATACTTTTAATTGTAATGAGATACATGTTACAGATGAGAATGGACTGGAATTTCTTGGGCTAACTGTTTCTTTGTCACAGCAAATGTCTTTTATTCTTGTAGTTATTTATAGGCCTCCTTCATCAAATGTAGATTTTTATGAAAAGCTGGAAATTTTATTGAAACAACTTAATTTTGCAAAAGAGGTAATAATAATGGGTGACCTAAATGTTAATTGGGAAGTCAACAAAGTTAGGAAAAATCTGAAAGAGGTTATGGATGACATGGATATGACTCAGGTAATTTATTGCCCTACGAGAATCACAAACTCCACTAGCACTCAGATTGATCTAGCTTTTACTAACAGGCCAGAAAGGATCTTGAAGTCATACAATATGCTTACAGGATTGTCTGATCACAATCTTATAATGGTCACAAGAAAATTAAATAAAAAGCGCTTCAAATCCTTGGCCGCCACTGAATTCTATAGGATACTAGAACAGGAACAACAAAATTTTCAAGATTCAATTCAAGAAGTAAATTGGGATGAATTACTCGTTGGCAAAAATTTAGATGAGGATTGTTCTAAATTTGTCAACAAAATACAACAAATTATTATACAATTTACATGGATAATTAAACTAAAAGCTAGAAAGAATGGCCTTCCTTGGTTAAACAAATTTATTCTGAAATTGATGAAAGAACAAGATCATTTTTTGAAGTTGTCAGTTAAATCAGGACAAAACAGGCACCAATTTATTTCATTGAGAAATAGGGTAGTGAAAGAAATAAGAAAATCTAAAGCTGACTTTTTCATTAATGTTTTGAAAAGTGCAAGGGGAAATTCTAAAATAACCTGAACATATATTTAAAAAACTATTGGGTGATTCCCACAAAAACAAAGCAAAACTAATGCAAATTCAATTGAATGGAAACATCTTGACAGAACCTCAAGTGATGGCTGATGCTTTTAACAACTACTTCATTGAATCTGTGTCAGAAATCTCTGATAAATTTATAGTAAAACAAAGGAAGGAATACCCTGCATTGTCTGCATCGCAGTCTTTTACTATTACAAATATAATAATGCTCTGCACTGTGTGTCTATATATATACATTTATAGTAATATGGACATATGTTTACTAGATGTTGTTTTTTCTTGCCTTCTGATTGTTGCTCTGAGTGGTGCTATCCCTGTGCTGTTGCAATCCTGGAATTTCCCCATTGTGGGACTAATAAAGGCTTATCTTATCTTATCTTATCTTATATTACTGAGACCAAAGTTATCGATTTAATTCAATCACTCAAACCATCTAAAGCAAAGGATGTTTTTGGAATGGACACGAACATGCTCAAAGATTTAGGTTCAGCTCTTGCCACTCCTATTGCCTCAATCATTAATCTTTCAATTTCATCTGGCCATTTTCCAAAGGCCTGGAAATCTGCTATTGTTACCCCTGTTTTTAAATCCGGTGACTCAACTCTTCTGCATAACTACCGACCAATAAGCATTCTTCCTGCCATTTCCAAAATTGCAGAAAAATGGGTGGCAGAACAGATTGTCCATTATTTAAACAGTAGTTCCCCCTCTCTCCATGCCATGCAGTTTGGTTTCAGATCCAAGCATTCCACTGAAATGGCTACATGCCTCTTCATTGAGAAAATAAAATCTTTTCTTGATTAGGGTGGAGTTGTAGGGGCAGTGTTTTTGGACCTCAGGAAAGCATTCGATACAGTAAATCACTCTGTTCTTCTTACCAAGCTCTTTAAATTTAACTTTTCTCACAATGCTGTGAGCTGGATTGAATCATATCTGCATGATCGAACACAATCTGTATCAGTTAACAACTGCAGATCTGATTCTCTTAGGCTAACTTCTGGAGTCCCTCAGGGATCAATATTAGGCCCCCTTTTATTTAGTCTAATGATTTGCCCACTGTTTGTTCTGAAGCTGAATGCTTAATGTATGCAGACGACACGTTTTTTTTTGTTCATGGTCGCTCCAAAGACACTGTTGCTGCTAAACTTAGTAAAACAATGTCCTGTGTCACAACTTGGTTGCAGGAGTGCTGTCTACAGTTAAATGTTTCTAAAACTGTAGGCATGTATTTCACTAAAATAAATAGAGTGTCACCTGACCCTGACATACATGTTAATGGAGGAAAAATACAAATTGTTAGCCAATATAAATATCTTGGGTTTGAAGCGGCATGAAAAAATAAGCAGCAGTGCTGTGGTTTTAAGCAGGTTTTATTAATCATGTCGCCTTCACGGGATCCCCTCTCCGGTGCATAGTGGAGCAGCCCGGAGCGGGATCCCTAAGCTCTCAGAGAAGGAGAGGCAGACACAGTGTGTCCACCAGTTGCAGGATCAGAGTGGGAGTGAAAGAGAGAGATTGCGTTACAGAGCTGCATCTTATATACCTGACCATAACAATACATCAAAAGGACATACCCCACAGTTTAGAATGATCAAAGGGACAACAGAACAGGCAGGAGGTATTTGCATTTGTGAGACCAAGGGCAGATTAGCTAGACCTCGCTCCAGGTGCGGACAAAGAAGCTAACAAGCACATCTACATATTGATCTGAGTCGCTAGGTCACAGTAAGGACAGGACGCATGAGTACAAAGGATGAAAGGCATCGATTAACATCACATAGGTGAGACAGAAGAAACTCGTCTACCTGTAGACATTAATACACCAAAGCACATCTAAGATGCTCAGAAAAAGCACAGTAAGGACAAGCCATATGCACACTATACAGAATGGCGCATTACATCACAACACATGCATGTTTGCATCACAAATACATGAATGGCACATTGCTTCTCAGTAATGCAGCAGAAAAACAGAGAAAAGAGGGCTGAGTGTCCTTAGTCTGTTGTGGGGTTAAAACGAACCGCCACACACGCTCCCCCCCAGAGGACGCGGCAGGGGGCCGCGACCTCGATAATCCATCTGTGTGAGCGAGCTGTGGGAGAAGCTCGCTGCAGGCGGAGGGGGAGGGAGGGGAGGGGTGGTAAGTGCCGGCAGGAGCTGTGAAATCGTCCTGAGCCGCGCAAAAATTGCTTGCTGCTCCGTGACGTCGAGGGGTTGTCCCGTTGCACGTGCGGAGATCACAAGAAGAAAAACTAGTCTCTGACTCCTCTCGTGGCCATGAAGAAAAGCAGGGGCGGCTGTAAGAAAAAAAAGTAAACAAAACATAGGGACTGTTGGCTTTGGGTGCTGAAGCAACCCCAAAGCTCCCGGGAACAGCTGACGGCTGAAATCCCGTTGTGCCGTGGCTAAGACCATTAAAAAATCCAGTGGCGAGCTGCGTGCTTGCTTCAGGTGAACGAGCAGCCCTGAAGGTTCTGTGGGCAGCGGCGGAGGACGATGGCGGTCTGTGGCGTGGCTGAGACTGTTAACAAATCCTTCCAGTATGCTGCATGCGTGCCTCAGGTAAGCGAGCAGCCCTGAAAGGCAGCGGCGAAGGAGGAAGGCAGTCTGTGGAGCCATTACTTGTCCCATGCGTGATGCGCCGTCCTTGTAACTCCCCGATGCGTGCGCGGGGGTTCAGTGCGTGGGTGGGCCGCTGGAGTGGTGAGTCAGGGTGCAGAAACTTGGTGGAGAACGGCGCAGACGGCGCCGGTAAAATCCAGGTTGAGCTGTGGCTGTAGATTGGCCATGGTGCGTTGGAGCGGTGAGAGGAAATAGACGATCTTTAGTCCCTCAGGCCCGTGCAGATGCGTTGGAGCGGCGGGAGGGAATAGACGATCCTATGTTCCTCAGGCTCATGCAGCTGCGTTGGAGCGGTGTGAGGAAGTAGACGATCTCCGTCCTCCGGGCTCGTGGAGGCGCGTTGGAGCGGTGCGAGGCAATAGACGATCTTTGTGCCCCGGGCTCGTGCAGCTGCGTTGGAGCGGTGAGAGGGAGGAGACGATCGTTGTCGCTCGTGCGGCCATGAAGAAAAGACGAGGCTGAATGGCGGCTGTGATGAGGGCAGAGGGACTGGCGTGTTGACTTTAGGTTCAGGCGTAACCCTAAAGCCTCGGGAACCGCAAAACCGCTGAATTCCCTATGTGTGCCATGACGTTTTCTGCAGTTTACCCGGTCGTGGGTGATGTCCGGAGAACGGCTCGCCTGTGTTGGCTCCGCGTCGAAGTCTCCCTGAAGCCGCAGGGAGGGGGAACCAGTAGGCCGCTGCGACGGAGCATTCATGCCCGGGTGTTGCGTTCGCTGGCCGCTCGTTTTTTTCAGCGTCGGTTCGCCAGCATGGCCATCCAAAACAGAAGGCTGCGTTGCACAAAACGTGTGCGTCTTCAAGGGGCCACCAACGCAGCTGTGTGGCTGTCCAGCTCGGAAGGTTGCTTTCGCACAAAACGTGTGCGTGTTCGAGGGGTCACCAGTGAAGCGGCATGAAAAAATAAGCAGCAGTGCTGTGGTTTTAAGCAGGTTTTATTAATCATGTCGCCTTCACGGGATCCCCTCTCCGGTGCATAGTGGAGCAGCCCGGAGCGGGATCCCTAAGCTCTCAGAGAAGGAGAGGCAGACACAGTGTGTCCACCAGTTGCAGGATCAGAGTGGGAGTGAAAGAGAGAGATTGTGTTACAGAGCTGCATCTTATATACCTGACCATAACAATACATCAAAAGGACATACCCCACAGTTTAGAATGATCAAAGAGACAACAGAACAGGCAGGAGGTATTTGCATTTGTGAGACCAAGGGCAGATTAGCTAGACCTCGCTCCAGGTGCGGACAAAGAAGCTAACAAGCACATCTACATATTGATCTGAGTCGCTAGGTCACAGTAAGGACAGGACGCATGAGTACAAAGGATGAAAGGCATCGATTAACATCACATAGGTGAGACAGAAGAAACTCGTCTACCTGTAGACATTAATACACCAAAGCACATCTAAGATGCTCAGAAAAAGCACAGTAAGGACAAGCCATATGCACACTATACAGAATGGCGCATTACATCACAACACATGCATGTTTGCATCACAAATACATGAATGGCACATTGCTTCTCAGTAATGCAGCAGAAAAACAGAGAAAAGAGGGCTGAGTGTCCTTAGTCTGTTGTGGGGTTAAAACGAACCGCCACAGGTTAATAATAGATTCACAGCTTTCCTTTAAAGCCCATATTGCTAAATTGTGTAAAAAAATCAAGTTAAATCTTGCAAATTTTCGTGCAATTCAAAATGAAATGTCAACTGAAGCTGCAAAAATATACTTGCATTCAATGATTCTGAGTCACTTCAACTATTGCCTAACTAGCTGGTCCCAGACGGGTTTGAGTGCAAAAAAACCATTGGAAGTTTTGTACAAACAAGCAGTTAAAGTTATGGATAAAAAACCTAGGCATTATCATCATTGTGCAATTTTAAAAAAATCGTCGGCCTCCGTCGGTCTATGATGACCATGGAAGAGAATCCTAAACGTCTCCTCTGCTGAAACAGCACCGCCTGTGGCTGAACAGGCCGATGCACGAATGGCAGTCCCTGTCACACAGGTCGCACTTGTGGGTGGTCTCCGTGCTGCTGGGTCTGTGGCGGTTCTTCCTGCGGGTCCTTTTTTCATCTGCTGCAGCAGTCAGTCTCTCTTCACCCGCCTTGAGCTGTCTGGTCAGGGTGCCTCTCCATTTGGAGCGGTCCATTGCAAGGTCCTCCCAGCGCTCTGTGTTGATCTCCAGTTCCTTCATGTCTCTCTTGCAGACATCTCTAAAGCGCAGCTGTGGGAGGCCAACGTCTCTCCTGCCAGTTGCCAGTTCTCCGTAGAGGACGTCTTTGGGGATTCTGCCATCCTCCATACGGTGAACGTGGCCTAGCCAGCGGAGCCTGCGCTGCCTGAGTAGAGTGAACATGGAGAGAAGGCCGGCGCGGGACAGAACTTCTGTGTTGGGCACTTTGTCCTGCCAGGATATGTCCAGGATGTGGCGAATGCAGCGCAAGTGGAAGGAGTTCAGTCTCTTTTCCTGCCGGGCGTATGTTGTCCACGTCTCACTCCCATAGAGCAGTGTGCTGATGACGCAGGCGTTGTACACTGCCATCTTCGTCTTGACAGAGAGTTTGGGATTCTCCCACACTCGTGTGGTGAGGCGAGCGAGTGTGAAAGCTGATTTTCCAATCCTCTTGTTGATCTCTGTATCAAGGGAGAGGTTGTTGCTGATCGTGGACCCCAGGTACGTGAACTGATTCACGACCTCCAGCTCATAGTCGTCGATGGTGATGGTTGGTGGTGCTTCCGTGCCTTGCGCCAAGACGTTAGTCTTCTTCAGGCTGATGGTAAGCCCGAAGTCCTTGCATGCCTGGGAGAAGCGGTCCATCAGGGTCTGAAGCTCCTGCTGTGTGTGGGTTGCGACTGCAGCGTCGTCTGCGAACAGCATGTCTCTGATTAGAGCCTCACATACTTTGGTTCTGGCTTTCAGGCGGGCGAGGTTGAAAAGCCTGCCGTCAGATCTTGTGTGCAGGTAGATTCCCTCTGTTGCTGTGCTGAAGGCATGCCTCAGGAGCATAGCAAAGAAAATCCCAAAGAGGTTTGGCGCAAGTACACAGCCCTGTTTCACTCCGTTGCGTAAGTTGAATGGCTCTGAGATGTTGCCATCGTGCTGCACTATCCCCTGCATGTTGGTGTGAAACGATTCGATGAGGCTTTGCAACTTTGGTGGGCATCCTATCTTTGGCAGGATCTTGAAAAGGCCCTCTCTGCTGACCAAATCGAACGCTTTGGTGAGGTCGATGAAGGCGACATACAGGGGCATGTTCTGTTCTCTGCATTTCTCCTGGAGTTGGCGGATGGAGAATATCATGTCTACCGTCGATCGCGCAGCACGGAAGCCACACTGAGACTCGGGGTAGACACGTTCAGCAAGCTTCTGTAGACGAACGAGAACAACTCGTGCGTAGACTTTACCAACAACACTGAGGAGGGAGATGCCCCTGTAGTTGTTGCAGTCGCTTCTCTCCCCGTTGTTTTTGTAGAGGGTGATGATCTTGGCGTCCCTCATGTCCTGTGGTACGGCACCTTCCTTCCAACACTGGCAGAGGACGTCATGCAATGGCAGCAGTAGGGCGGTCTTGCAGTGCTTGATCAGGTCAGGGGGTATGCCGTCGTTGCCGGGTGCCTTGCCAGCGGCCAAGCTATCAATGGCCTTGCTGAGTTCGTCGATGGTTGGCTCGGCGTCAAGTTCGTCCATGGATGGCAGGCAGTCGATGGCATCAAGGGCTGACGGTGTCACGGTGTTCTCTCTGGAGTAGAGGTCGGAGTAGTGTTCCACCCATCTCTCCATCTGCTTGTTCTTTTCTGTGATCATCACCCCAGTGGAGGATTTGAGGGGGGCCGTCTTGCTCTGAGCCGGACCAAGTGCTTTCTTGATGCCATCGTACATGCCACGAATGTTCCCTGTTATGGCAGCGGTTTGAATGTCTTGGCTGAGCTGAGTCCAGTACTCGTTGGCACAGCACCGAGCAGTCTGCTGAACTTTGCTTCTTGCAGCCCTGAGAATCTGGAGATTCTTCTCGTTTGGGTACTTCTTGTACTCAGCAAGTGCTGAGTGCTTGGCTTCAATGACGGGGGTCATCTCGGTCAACTTGGCATCAAACCAGTCCTGTGACTTCGAGGTCTCCCTTCCAAAGGTAGCCAAGGCTGTGCGGTGGATGGTGTTTCACAGCTCTTCCCACTTCTGCTTTGCAGATTCTCCTTCTTGTGGTACACCAAGTTCCTTCTCAAAGGTGGAGGCAAACTGCTCAACAAGTTCTGGTTGAGCCATCTTGCTGGTGTCAATCCGTGCCTTTCCAGGCTGTCTAGCATGATGGAATTTCTTCAGCTGCAGCTTGACCTTGCAACACACCAATGAATGGTCTGTGTCGCAATCTGCACTCTGGAACGAACGGGTGATTAGCACGTTCTTCAGTGAGGTGCGCCTGGTCAGGATCAAGTCCAGATGGTGCCAGTGCTTTGAGCACTGATGTTGCCAGGAAACCTTGTGTTGGGGCTTGGTCTTGAAGAACGAGTTTGTGATGCACAGATCGTGATATGTGCAGAACTCGAGCAGGCGCTGTCCTTTGTCATTCATTCTTCCCACACCAAAAGGTCCAAGACAGGAGGGCCAGGAGTCGTGGTCAGCACCCACTCTGGCATTGAAGTCTCCAAGGAGAATGAGTTGTTCAGAGTTGGGGATGGTCCTGACAGTTGTTGCGAGATTCTCGTAGAACTCGTCTTTTGCCTCTGGTGTGGCTGTCAGTGTTGGGGCATACACACTGACGAGGGTGACTGGGCCTTGAGTGGTGTTCAGGCGGAGGGTAAGGAGTTGTGCAGAGCCAGTGCTGCCCGGTTCCACCATCTTCAGCAAGGTGTTCTTCATTGCGAAGCCCACTCCGTGTTCCCTGTGTTCGTCACTGCCCTTTCCCTGCCAGTAGAACATGTAGTCCTTCTCTCTTAGTGTGCCTGCGTCAGCCAACCGTGTTTCCTGGAGAGTGGCAATATCCACTCCCAGTCTCTTCAGCTCATTATTGATGATGGCAGTCTTCCTGGTGTCGTTGATGTCCTTGAGGTTAGCAGCGAGTCCTGTCATCATAGTGCGTACATTCCAAGTTCCCAGTTTTAGAGTTGGTCTCTTTTGTTTTATTGTCTTACCTGGTGCGAAGGTTCTCAGCCTGCTGTTCAGACTTCTCCTCATCCCCATGCACCCAATGAGGAAAGCAAGCTGTGGCGGGACAACACCTTATTGGCTGGGGGCTGCCCAGCTTGAGGCGGGCGGTAGCTGTCCAGTGAGATCCGATGATCCCTCCCACCGTCGGGAACAACCCCTGGCGCCGCACTCTACGCCAATTGAGCGGTGGCTTATAACCGGTAACTGTCATTCCCCGTGTTTTTTCTACACCAAAGGCGAAGCTGGAGTGTCCTCTCCAGTGATCCGGTGTTCTACCTTCCAGCGTTGGCGTTGGTAGGATTCAAGCCTGGGCAGGAAGATATGGAGGACAAGATGTTGCCCATGCAGCATGTCCCCCCTCTCCACGTCACTGATGAATCCAAAGGAACAGCAGGGCTGCTACAGTTTGGCACCAGCGCCGTTGCAGGAGCTGCCAGAACTATGTTGAGCACAACATAGAACTGCCTTAGGGGCTCCGACTCCGGATTTTTCCTCAGGGTTGACTCCCGAAGTCTTTCCCGTGACCGGGTATGCCGCAAGGCAGCGGAGGTTTGAAATCAGGGTTTACCTTCCCCTAGATGGGCTACCTTCCCAGGTTGATGAGCCACCATCTACCCGAAGCATCTGGTTTTAAGGCGCCAGAGATCCGCCCTCACCCCTTCTCCTATTAGTAAAAGCAGTTCCGCCGGGCTTAGAGACTAAACCACACGGGCAGGCTAGGAGTTGGACTTAGTTGTCAGAGGCTTTTCGAGACGCACGCCATAAGGAGCATTTTATGAGCACTGGGAGCTTAACCCCAGTGCCGCTCCTGGCTATGACAACCTTGGAACCCTATCCCTTTTAAATTGGGATAGTCTTCATACATTTGCAAATTTAAATTTGATTTATAAAGTACTGCATGATTTGGCTCCAGATCCTCTGGCAGAGTTCATCAGCCAAAGAAACAGCTCTGAGCGTGTCACTCGAGGCTCTGTCAGAGGTGACTGTTTCATTCCTCTGCGCAGGAGCACTTTCAGTAAGTCGGCCTGGTCAGTGAGGAGCGCTAGTGAGTGGAACTCAGTACCTGAGGAGGTTAAACTGCTCACAACATTCAAGGCCTTCACAAAAAAATTGAAAATGTGGCTTATAAACACCTACAGCTGCCAACACTAAAAGATAAGTCTGCTGTGATGTTTGATGTTGTGTTTAAATGTACGGTTTGTTATGTATATGTTATTTGTTACATTAGTGCCCTCTTAAATGTCTAACCATGTTTTTTTTTATTGTATATGCATTTTACTTCTTTTTTACATCTTGGCCAGGGGACTACAGATGAAAACTAGCCTTTTGGCTAATTCTGGCTTTTTTAACCATGTGTAATCATGTGTTTTATGAAATTGCATTGTCCCTTTTCAAATAAACTAAACTAAACTAAACTAAACCTCTGCCAAGCGCCACAGTTCCCCCCCCATACAGTGTTTGTGTGTACGTTTTCAGATTCCTTGACCATGAAAACATATGACTAGCAATTGGATTCACAATGATAGGATTAGTGGTTCAGTAGTAAAAGCATTACCTCCTTGGCGGAGGTAATAAACTGAAGTGTTGCTGTTGTGTCCATCTCCTCCATCTGCAAACTCCCAGGCTGCGGGCGTTGCAATTCATCGCACAACCGCGTACAACCCACAGGCCAATGGGTTATGCGAGCGTTTTCATAGATCACTGAAAGCAGCACTCAGGGCTTCACTGACGGATGCAAATTGGGTAGACAGGTTGCCGTGGGTTTTATTACCTCCGCCAGGCCGCAGGCCGCAGGAGGTTATGTTTTTGCCAGCGTTTGTCTGTCTGTTTGTCTGTGTGTCTGTTGGTTAGCAAGATAACTTAAAAAGTTTTGGACTGATTTCGATGAAACTTTCAGGCGTTGTTGGAAATGGTACAAGGAAGAACTGATTAAATTTTGGGGATGATCCGGATCACCATCTGGATACAGGAATTTTTTAAACGATTCTTTAACATTGTGAGATACGGCCATTTTCAACATGTGTGCAGGCGCAATGGAGGGCGCTGGTCATCGTGTCTGACGAACACGAACTCCGCGTTCTTCAAAGTTTTAGGCACAAAAGCACGCGGAAAACAGTGGTGGGCCGGGCCCGGCAGCGTGCCTGTGTTTGCGCTACGCTGCAAAAGCTGAGACGGGCAGCTGTCCGGCGCGGGATTATTTGGCAGAAATTCCCCGGGCAGCCATAGGGGCTGCGCAAAAACAAGCTCTCTGCCGGGGAAGCTTCCAAATCCTCTTTTGCCGCGGAGCGCAACCCCAATATAAAACCCACGGCAACCTGTCTACCCAATTTGCATCCGTCAGTGAAGCCCTGAGTGCTGCTTTCAGTGATCTATGAAAATGCTTGCATAACCCATTGGCCTGTAGGTTGTACGCGGTTGTGCGATGAATTGCAACGCCCGCAGCCTGGGAGTTTGCAGATGGAGGAGATGGACACAACAGCAACACTTCAGTTTATTACCTCCGCCAAGGAGGTAATGCTTTTACTACTGAACCACTAATCCTATCATTGTGAATCCAATTGCTAGTCATATGTTTTCATGGTCAAGGAATCTGAAAACGTACACACAAACACTGTATGGGGGGGAACTGTGGCGCTTGGCGGAGGTCTGCGCTCTCCGAGTGCTTTTCTAGTATTGGAGTTGCGCTCCGCGGCAAAAGAGGATGTGGAAGCTTCCCCGGCAGAGAGCTTGTTTTTGCGCAGCCCCTATGGCTGCCTGGGGAATTTCTGCCAAATAATCCTGCGCCGGACAGCTGCCCGTGTCAGCTTTTGCAGCGTAGCGCAAACACAGGCACGCTGCCGGGCCCGGCCCACCACTGTTTTCCGCGTGCTTTTGTGCCTAAAACTTTGAAGAACGCAGAGTTCGTGTTCGTCAGACGCGACGACCAGCGCCCTCCATTGCGCCTGCACACATGTTGAATATGGCCATATCTCACAATGTTAAAGAATCCTTTAAAAAAATTCCTGTATCCAGACGGTGATCCGGATCATCCCCAAAATTTAATCAGTTCTTCCTTGTACCATTTCCAACAACGCCTGAAAGTTTCATCGAAATCCGTCCAAAACTTTTTGAGTTATCTTGCTAACCAACAGACAGACAGACAGACAAACAGACAAACGCTGGCAAAAACATAACCTCCTCCGGCCTGCGGCCTGGCGGAGGTAACTAATAAAATGCATAAAACCCCCAAGTACTAAAATTAAAGGGTTAAATATACTCTTAAAATAATCCAGCATCATCATAATAATAATAATCTGTTACATCTGTTACATCTGTTTACCATGTTTACGCGCAGAGCACGAATTCAAGCTGCCTTGCCCGGCAGCTGATTCGTACAGCAGCCTCCCGCACATTGTTAGTATATGAACAAACGAATGTGTACTGTGGAGCAGAGACCGACACACCAGCTGATTTGTACAGTCGCTGATTCGTACAGCAGTTGTATCCTGCATGTTCTCTTCAGTTCAGTCAGTGCACATACTGAAGAGCAGTGAAGGAACGAGCCCCGCCCGCTCAGTTCAGCCACGTTTTTCAGTTCAATGAGTGGCAGGCAGTTCGAGCTCCAGCACATCACTGAATGATTTGGTGTACGAATCTTTAGAATGGATTTTTTTAGTGAACAAACCGAAGTGATTCAGAACTGTGGATCCCATCTACCTCCCTATGTCCCATTTCTACAGCAGTTGGATAGAGGTATCCATGATTGCAGACTTATTTCAGGTATAAAATGGTGCTGTTTTGATTGTGGTTTATATCATCTACTCAACATCATGGAATTGCTCTGCAGCTCACTATAGCGATTGCTGGGGAAGTGCATATCAAGTTTCTCACCCCATCCCAGCAGGCTGAAGCCCCAGAGGCATCGGTGGCTGTGATAGAAAGAGGAAAGCAGCAGGGAATTGAGATAAAGCGCCTCCACCAGAAGCCAGAAAAAGTTTGCCATGACACAGTAGTGACAGAAGACTACAGCGGCTTTACAGGCAACCTGGACAGTTAAGAAAAAACACGCACACGAGAAGGAACGCAAAGACAAAGAGCAAATTGTAAGAAGGGATTAGTATGAGCAGAGGTGGGCAAACAATTTGTGAGGATGCATAAATATGAGAAGAGGGAAATCTGCCCAGGGGAATTCTGTAATACAAACAAGCAGCACTTGTCCTGAGCATGATTATCTTACTGTGGAGAGGGTGCAGTGGTTGGTGTCGTCACTTGAGAACAGAGCAGCATCCTTTACAAACACGGCCACGGCTTTCAGAATGAAAGTAACAAAGAGCTGGATGTGAATGAAGTTCCTGGCACAGCGCAGCTTCCTGTTGGAAAAAATGGCAATGCTGTAGCTCTTTATCAAAAAAAGTGGCATTTCTTGTTTTACACTGCAGCCACAAAGCATGAGAGGATAAGATAGTGAAAATAAATTCTGTTGTACAACTCAGTTTTACACCTTAGTGTGTGTTATAGCCTTGGTTTTGATCAACTAAACAGAAAAATAAAACCACAGCAAAGTTATGCATATAACACAACATAGCAAAAATCTTTTTTTTTTGTAAGTTGTCTGTGTTTTTTCAACTGATTTAAGACAATTTTGCACCGCAGAATCCGAAAATGACATCCATTTCTCTCGATCAGGTCAGGTTTTTATGTTACGTTATCAGCAGTTGTACAGCAGTTGTACAGTTGTACTGTAAATTGAATAGTAGACACTGATAAAGGTAAGAACATTTAAATTGAATGTTACATCATCATTGTTCAAAATTCAGAGAATTTCAAGAAATAAAAAAGAATTTTGCATCATATAAAGCGAAAATACCCGTACATGTAAACAGAAACATAAGAAAGCATGTGGCCATAGTTCAAAAAGTTGACCTGATTGAGCAAAAACAATGATTTTTGGATTCAGCACATCAAAATTGTCCTAAATCAGCTAAAAAAAAACTTAGACAATAAATTTGGTGTTGACCAGTGTAATAATTTAAAAAAAGAAGGAAATCGAAGTGATGACGTGGACATGGTCTCATTCATGAAGTAGTTCAGATTTTCCTAACAGTTGTTGAAGGAGAAAAGGACACATTAATTAAAAGGTTTTGTGCTTCTAACTGCTTCCACTCCCCGTAATCCTTCAGTGGAGCTCAAGTTTGGCTGAGTGAGTGTGAGGAGATTCTTGATATCGCATCAAGGACTTGCTAAGGGAGCCACAGGATGTGTTAGGTCCCCAAACAGCAACTAATCAGTAACAGTCAGGTGTTGGCTGTCTGGCTTAGTGCAGGGTGGCTGATTTTTGGTCATTGTTTACTTGTTTTTTGTTTTTGGTCGGGCTAAGTTTGCATGGTTTTAGTTTTAGTAACTGCATCTGAATCCAAAGAGAGACAATTTTCAATCACATTTACAAGGAGGGGCTGAAAAGTTCATAGTGGTCAAATTTGATCAAATGTGGTTTATTTTTCAACATAGTCTCCCCTTCGGTCCACACATTTCTTCCATGATGTTGCAGCGCTTGGATCCCTGCAGCTGAGAAATAAATCACATTTGGTCAAATTTGACCACTATGAACTTTTCAGCCCCCCGTACTCTTAAACACTAAACCAAAAACAAATTCTAAATGGGATTTACGTGGTAGAGTCACACATGCTATGCAACATCAGATATATGTCAAAAATATTAAAAACTTTTCATTATATCAAAGACTGTGTGTCTTGAAATCATTTTTGTTACCTTTTTAAGAACACATGGGCTGTGTTTGAACTAGTCCCACTGTGATCGATGTCGCTTCGGTTTTGATTAGGAGAAAACAATTTTCCACATGTGCATTTTTACATGTTAGATTGCTGCATGAGCGATAAATAAGAACATTTAAATATTTTTTAAAACAAAAAAGTAATGCACCACTTGATCATGATAACGTTATGAATCAGAAATAAAATCCATTATTGTGAATTATTTTCATTACACCATTTGGTTGAATCATTGTTAAACATTAAACTTTCACCAGACTTTAATGTTTTAACGAAGAAGTAAGAAGTCCGCATGGATAACTAGTATATGACATAATTAGCAAATTGGATAGCACTTCATAGCACAGCCCACAAATTTTACCATAATAACAGTGTAATTCAGCATAATTATATCAGTTTCTCTACCTGCGCACAGGCCTAATGGGCCACTGGGCCAATGACACCTGAAACTGGGATAACAGGTGCAGCAACACATGAACACTTTGCTCATAATAAAATATGCTTATTTAGTCATTCTCACCTTGTGATCACATTCTTTATAAGCTTTTTACCTGGAAATGACCCACCAAACATCTTGGATCATGTGAAAAATTAACAATTAAAAATCTGGCACACTTGCAGCTCAAGCTACTGGGCCTAAAAAAATTCTAGAGGAAACATCGTATGCCATAATTATGGAGTAAGTACAACATGATTACATTATAATTACATAACACAGCATAAGTGCCTTCCTTATACTGTATTTACCACTGATCAAAGTCGATGATTACAACCTGCACTGCTGTAATCACAGTACTTATACTGTAGTTATACCATAAATACACTGTAATAATGTTGTATACTATAATTATATCATACATACACTGTTATTATTTATGTTATAGTTAAGGTAGAATTTGTGGGCTTGTATTATTTTTGTACTTTTATTAGTAGTCTCTTTGCATTTTTATGTATCATCAAATCCTCTAACAGCATCTAAATATACTTAACAGACAGAGGTGGGTAGAGTAGACAGAAACTGTATGCATATATTAATGATTGTGATATTTTTTTCTTCTATATTTGCTGTTTTTCCCCCCCAAAATTTAACTTTTTCTAATGGATTTACTACTTGTGTCTTTTAAATCTGCAACTTATTTATGCTGAACTTTTTTTTTACACAATCTTGCATTTTTCTTCACAAGGATTCAACCCTTTTCCTGTTAACCTGAGACTTTTTTCTGATAAATTTTTGATAATTTCTTTTTTTTAATTTTTTCTCTTGTACATTTGTGGCTTTAATCGTACCACTTGGATACGTTTTTCTCTTAATTGTCTTAGTTGGAGGAAAATAACATATAAACTTGCCGCGTGCATGCTCTAATATATTCAAAATTATACAAAGAAACAATTGTAAATTAAATATTTCCTGAGCCAGAATAAAAAAATGATTTTAAATCTGATGAAAATCCTGTTTTCAAATCAATAACTCTCACACCTCTTTTTTTATAGTGAGTGTGTTACTGCACCAGTTACCTGGGGGAAATCTTTTTTCCCCCTTCTGAGCAACCAGAGCCCGAGCTGTTAAATCCTATCAGTTCATACCTGAAGAGCAGCAGTATCAACACGGCAAGAGTCAGCACCACAAGAGAGATGCTGTAGCCGATGGTGTATATCACCCTCACTGTGGCAAAGTAGGCCTCCTCTGTCTGAAAGCAGGATGAGAATTGGAAGTTTTTAGGAATGTAAGAATGCTTGAATATCAAAGCTTTTCAAAATGCAGTCAGGCTTCAAAATGTATGTAATGTGCCAAAATTGAACCAAATTACAGTCAAGATTGAAATTCAAGTACACCTAAGAGGTGACTGTGGAGCAATTGCAAGATCCATATGCTCTGTCTTAATCTAGTTTCAGCAAGAATGGACTATGCAGGCAACTGAATAAATCAACAAAAGAAAGAATATGAACAAAAAGAGACTTAATCACAGTGTGGCCTGAAATTCTCTTCCTGAACTTACAATTAAGGACGCGTCTCTCTTTGAACATCAAGATAATTTCACCTCCTTCTCCATGGGCGCAAGTCGGTTTGTTAACTACCTTGCAAAAGTATTTTCAGATAAGGCAAAATTATGCTTGGTAAGATTTTCTCATTCTTCGGGGGAGGGGTGGTGTATATGTAGACTATAGCCTGCTTCATGCTACGCCTCTGCTGTCCGTGTACGTGTAACCGGAAACCTCGTGTGACGAAATTTACGTCATCGTCTCCACTCTGCTAGTGTCCGGAGTGCTTGACCGCGGACGACTGCGTGCAGCCCAAATTTTGTGACCGCACCGCCTGCCCACAACCTGAACGCATTGAAAAGCCCATGCGCAAGACTGAATGTCCCATTCACGAGGTGGCGATATCGACACAGCATACATCAGTAGACAAAGAAGACAACAAGGAGGCGGAAAACGAAAATAAAAACATACATGAATCATACATACATACTTTCTTTCATAGCGGCAGCGGCATCTTCGTGGAAAAGGAGTGAAAACCGGGAAGTCAAACAGCAGAAATGGACTCGATATTTTAAGGGAAACTTTGTGAAGAAGTCCGCCGTTTCTGTGTTGGTGAAAATCCTGGCGCGTCAGCGCCTTGGCACTCCCTATCAAGCGGGAGTGAAACCACAAATGATGGTTGTGTGCATGCGTCAACCGCTTGGCCTTGGTAGATGAAAAAAGTAAGCATGAACAGCACTGCGTGTGTGCCGGGCTCATCCAAAGCATACGCGGACCAAAGCGGACTAGAGGGGAAATGCAGCATGAAGCAGGCTTTAGGCTGCATTCAGACCAGGATAATCTGGGGGTCTCAGTTCAACTGGGCGGGGAATGCTGAGAATTTTCACACCTTCGTTTGGTTTGGTTTGCATTCACACTGCAACGGATCAAACTGCCTGGACAATGTCATGAAGTTACAACAACTGCTCGTTTGGAGCGCTGTAGCCGAAACCACCACTGACCAGGAAGAAAAAATCTCAGCGAAGAAAAATCAGGCTCATCGACTGGCAAGGACCGAAAACAGAAATCTGTTCCCTTCAGCCGGGTTGTTTGTCCCCCACAAACGAGACATTTTTTTACTTTTCTCCTCGGCTTTCACCGGTAAAAGGATTTCTCAGATTCACGCAGTTGTCTTTATTGTTATTTTCTACCCAAAATGTACTACGGTAAACCCCGCTTCCTCTTCTCAGACTACGTGTTGCTATGGTTACACAAACGCCGAGGGGCACTTCCGCCCTTTGGTCCACTGGATACTCCGTTTGGATTCACACTGCAAGCGGCGCGCACCAAACTTCATTTTCAAGTGAATCGAGACCCCTGTTTTCAGGGGGACCAGGCTTCACTTGTTTGGTGTGCACCAGAGTTCCAACACACATTCAGACGGCACCAAATGAACTGAACTATCCACGGAAGCCACTGTTTGGTCCTTTGGTCCGGACCAAACAGTGGCTGTCTGAATGCTCCCTTAAATGTCAGAAGGCACAAACACAGATATATGTTTAACATTTGAATTCCTTACTCTCCCCAGTGTCCCCGAAACCTTTCATTTGTTCCAATTCTGTGTTGATTTCTGGCATTACAAAGTGACAGCCTACTTTTGAAACGCTGCCTGCCTGTTCCCATTGCTTTCTTTAATCTTCTCTGTTGGCTTTCTGCTCCTCCTCCCCCTGTTTCTAATTTTCTGCTTGACCTCTGTGCTCTCACTCTAGCTTATTCCACAGTCTGGCCTTATCATCCGCCTCACTGCAGAAACTCTCACCTCAGGAATGTCATCCTCCACTTTGCAGGCAATATGGTATGGCGGGAAGAGCCTTGACCAGCCTCCATCCGTGCAGTTTCTGCTCACTGACCCTAAAGAACAAGATCCATGTTTAGCAGAATATTTTCTGGTAATAAAAAAAATCTTTTACTGTAGTTATAGTATATTCTAGCTATTAATAATTCTGAATGGATTAAATGCTTTGAAATCTATTGGACAATAACCCTGTAAAATCTTTGCTTTAATAGCACCATTGGTCAATATTTTGATAAAACATAAAAAAAGCTTTAGCCGCGAGAAGTTTTTAAGTCAATACCAACCAGTAGAGCCCATATGTAGGAGTTTTACTATGGTAGGTATAGAAGAAATGCTTTATTCTTTTGAACCCATTTTCAGGATTTTGAGATTTATTTCTAATGTGAAGACACCATGGCCATCTTCCAGATCTGCTTATTGTCTTCTTTATTTATGTCATTGGCATGCTTGTCCTTGTCTGCAGGTTCCTGGTTAAATGGAGTCCCACCCCTTCATGAAGGACCTACAGACAGCTGGCCAGTGGTCCCCAAATCCTACAAAGGCCAGCCCTTTCCTGGTTCTCTTTTTAGCTCTAGATACCAAGTTACAATGTTTTATTTGATTTATGAGTTTGTGTGTTATTCTGTGATAATATTTTTCTCCCAGGTCCCTAATTAGTGTTTATATTTTGTGTTGCACTGGTTTTTCAAATAAAGCACTTTTTTTTTTTGTTGATGCAATGCTTGCTTCCCTCCATTTGTTGTATCCTCAGAACCAAGCCAGAAAACAATGGGGGCATGTCTGGAATTTTTAACTAGGGACTTCTCCCTGCTAGTTAGTTAGTTTAGAACGCTGCTGCTAAGACCTCACTAAGACCAAGAAAGTAAATCACATAACTCCAGTCCGAAGATCTTTACAGTGGCTTCCTGTCTGTCAAAGAATAGATTTCAAAATACTCCTGTTGGTTTATAAAGCTCAGAATGGTTTAGGGCCAAAATACACTTCAAATCTTCTGGTCCATTATGAACCACCCAGAGCCCGCAGGTACTCAGGGTCAGGCCTACTATCTGTGCCCAGAGTTAGAACCAAACATGGTGAGGCAGTGTTCAGTTTTTATGCTCTTCGCATGTGAAACAAACTCCTAGAAAGCTTCAGGGCTACTGAAACTCTCAGCTGCTCCCCTTAGCAGTCCAGCCAGTTTCCCTAAAAACGCCTAAAAATAACATACCCAAAGTAAATGCAGCAAGAGTTTTAACGGGTACTAGAAAGAGAGATCATATCTCTTCGGTTCTGGCCTCCCTTCAGTGGCTTCCCATAGAGTTTAGAATTAAGTTTAAAATCCTTCTTCTGACTTACAAAGCTCTAAATAATTAGGCCCCTTTTTATTTAAAAGATCTGATGCTACCCTATTATCCTAACAGAGCACTACGCTCCCAAAATGCAGGATTACTTGTAATACCTAGAATCTCCAAAAGTACAATGGGAGGCAGAGCCTTCAGTTATCAAGCGCCTCTCCTGTGGAACCAGCTGCCAGTCTGGATTCAGGAGTCAGACTCTATCTCTTAAGAATAGGGTTAAAACCTTCCTTTTTGATATAGCCTATAATTAGGGAGGGATCATGTGCCTCTGAACCGTCCCTTAATTACGCTGCTATTAGGTTTAGTCAGCCGGGGGACCTCCAACAATGCACTCGGCTTCACTCCTTTCTTCACTCTCAATGAAATATTTTTGCTGGTCATTAACATCTGTTTGTTCTCTCCCATAGACTGAGTCCCCATCGTATTGTTTGCTCTCTACATGTCTGTTCTTCTCTTCTTCTTCTCTAGCCCCTCACCCCCCAGCCAGTCGCAGCAGATGACTGCCCCTCCCTGAGCCTGGATCTGCTGGAGGTTTCTTCCTGCTAAAAGAGAGTTTTTCCTCTCCACCGTCACCAAGTGCTTGATCACAGGGGATCGCCTGATTGCTGGGGTCTTTCTGCAATTGTGGGGGTTTCCCCTACAGTTGATAGTGCTATGAGATGACTGTTGTTGTGAAATTGTGCTATATAAATAAAGTTGAATTGAATTGAATTAAATCAAAAGCTGTTCTTCAACCCTCTGCAGTATATTCATGGGGTTGGTCTCATCCAAAAGAAAACACTCTAAATTTTGGGGAAATACAGTCAGAATCACTAAGTGCTTCTGCCACTGAGCAATAGTCTTGTAAATATACTGAATTTGAAGAAAATAAAGTTCACCTGGGTTTTTTTAGATACAGATGCCCCAAAATAGCATACAGCTGTTAGATATTGGCTGGAAAACATAATAGGAATGTAGAACCAAGTGTTACCAAGTTCAGGTCAAAATTTTGCAACGGTACCACAAAAAAAAAAAGAAAAGAAAAAAAGAATGTATTGCACAGTTTGTTTGTTTTTGTTTTTTTCTCAGGTTTCAACTAGGTGTTTTTGAACTGTGCCAACCTGTGCCAACACTTCTGAATGCTTGAACATAGAAGTGTCATCTTGGGCTTTAATGAAAGGTGACACTTCAGGCTATCCTGCCCCATATCCATATACACTATCAGTAGCAATGAGACAGAGTAAAGTATAAATATTACACACAAGGCTGGTAGAAGTGACTCAGCTTTGTAGAAGCAGCCGAGCATTACGTATGGAAGACACACGGGCTTTATGGGGGGGGTGTGACAAGCCCATCCCTATCAGGTATTGTTACGTTCAGAAATTAACTGGCTACACAACACATCCATAATTAGCATGCTCAGCTGTAACTGGCTCATTTTGTTCGTGTTAGCTGTGGGGCTGGTCCATCATGCTAAGTAGGTACTCACTGAGTAGTGAAGGCTGTGAAAACACAAAGGAAGGGCCTATTGGGTAAAATGAGGTATCAATCAAATCAAGACTGTCACGTGAGTCTTTTGGTACTCTGTTTATGTCACTATCACTATGGGAAATGTAGTTTTTATAGCGCGT
The DNA here is from genome assembly GCA_020510985.1 of Pholidichthys leucotaenia. Classification (NCBI taxonomy): domain Eukaryota; kingdom Metazoa; phylum Chordata; class Actinopteri; order Cichliformes; family Pholidichthyidae; genus Pholidichthys; species Pholidichthys leucotaenia. The sequence continues at coordinate 382,343,529 of CM035839.1, read as the reverse complement.
AAATAAAAACAAGGTGGAAGTTAATCGGCTGAGTTTCAAACAATGCTGTGATTTTATGGGCATTTTCACCTGTAATCATCTACACGGACAATAAATCTTATTACCTCCGCCAGGCCGAAAAGGCCAGGAGGAGGTAATGTTTTTGCCAGGGTTTGTGTGTTTGTCTGTTTGTCTGTTGGTTAGCAAGATAACTCAAAAAGTCTTGGACGGATTTGCATGAAACTTTCAGGCGTTGTTGGAAATGGTACAAGGAAGAACTGATTAAATTTTGGGGGTGAACCGGTTCACCGTCTGGATACAGGAATTTTTTTAAAGCATTTTTCAACACTGTGACATAGGGCCATTTTCAACATGTGCGCAGGCGCAATGGAGGGCGCTGGGCGTCGTGTCTGACCAACACAAACTCCGCCTTCTTCAACGTTTTAGCCACAAAAGCATGCGGAAAACACTGCTGGCCTCGGACCCCCAGCATGCCTGTGCCAGCCATAGGCGCTGCGCACATTGCGCTGGTCGTCGTGTCTGACCAACACAAACTCCGCGTTCTTCAACGTTTTAGGCACAAAAGCACGCGGAAAACACTGCTGCCCTGGGCCCGCCAGCGTGACTGCTTTTGCGCCACGCTGCAAAACCTGACACGGACACCTGTCCGCCGCCCCATTATTTGCCACAAATTCCCCGCCCAGCTATAGGCGCTGCGTAAAAACAACCTCTCTGCCGGGGAAGACTAAATTCTGTTTTGCCGCGGAACGCAACCCCAATATAATATAAAACCCACGCCAACCTGTCTAACCAATCTGCATCCGTCAGTGGAGGAGATGGACACACCAACACTTCAGTTTATTACCTCCGCCAAGGAGGCAATGCTTTTACTACCGTAAAACGGGGCTATAAGGGACGGCGGGGTAATATGGGACACTTTTCTAAATGTAATTCTGCTTTTTTAATTTTGCTTCCACCTAGATTTGATGAAGGATTCATGGATATTTGACAATAACAACACAACTCAGCGTCCTGCTCAAAATAAAAAAGCAGAATTACATTTAAAACATTTCCCACAAAAGTGTCCCTTATTAACCCGCCGTCCCATGTAGCCCCGTTTTACACTACTGAACCACTAATCCTATCACTATCACATTGATTGTCATTCATTAATTGTCTGTTTATTGCACTCTCCATGTCAAATAAACAAATAATCATTGTGAATCCAATTGCTACTCATATCTTTTCAAGCTCAGGGAATCTGAAAACGTACACACAAACACTCTATGGGAGGAACTGTGCCGCTTGGCGGAGGTCTGCGCTCTCCGAGTGCTTTTCTAGTTCAAATTGATCTATTGGACCTTTTGTAATAAAACTGAACCATGTTTGTTGGACTATGGTTAATTATAGGACTCCAAGAACGTTTCATTGGTGAGTAAATGCTGTGTTGCTATGCTGTGCTAGCTCGTCTGATGTTCTATTTAACTCCAGAGTTATGATTGCATCAGAAATCTGTTTTAATATTCAAATAGATGGAATTCTAAGCTTTCAAATGATATAAGACATGACTACCCACTCTAAACATGTTTATCACACTTCACTGTGTTGCAGCAGAAATATTAAAACTGGAATATTAAGGGGTTTTAAATCGAGGTTAAAAACTTTCCGATTTGCTGCTGCCTTTCAGTAGAATAAATGTTAATCTCCCACAATGCACTGTAACTTTTACTTCTTGCACTTTATATGTCTTATTCTGTTTTAGCTTGTTTCTGTTTCTCTTTAATTTTATTTTTTAGTTTGCTTTTAAATTCTTTTATTTTTTTATGTACTTTTATAATATATTTGTTTTGTAACCTGTGTGAATGCTTTAATGTTTTATGTAAAGATCTTTGAATTGTCTTGTACATGAAATGTGCTGTACAAATAAACTTGCCATGCCTTGCCTGCTGGTGTCTGTGCTTATAATTATTTCACATTTTTAAATTTCTGTTTTAGCTCTCTTTAGAATGAGCCAAAATGTGAAATACAGTTGGTTATATTGAGTGGTGTTGATTTTATTTTATATGCAAATTTGATTAAAAACATCTTATTTTTGAATCAAAAAACTTTTTAAGGGATGAAATTTAAAGGGTTTGAATCATTTTAATAATTCAGGGGTACAACTCAGGCATTAACATTCAAACAAAATAGACAGACAAAACCATGTCAATTGTAACTAAAAGTAAACTTAGTATTTAATTAAAGATGAATCATTTGATAAAGTACAAAAATTAGGAAAACTGGGACTGCATATTGATTTTTGAAATGATAAAAATTGATACCCATTAATCCTGATTCTTGATATAAACGTTACTTTTTTTGTTATTGTGGTTTTTTTATTTTAATAGTTTTTTTTCCTGGCATTTAATCTGCTGCATTTGTGTAGTAAATTAGTTAGCACAGTGAGAGTTAACATGATTAAACCTGCTTTTAGTGGTGATGTTTTGCTTTCACTCTTCACATAATCAACACTGTAATCCTACAAATCTAAATCAGTAGGCAGATTACCCATCTGTCCTGATTCTCTATTCAGTACAACATAGACATGACATTTGCATTTAGCTCACAGCGTCTCTGTGGTGAATGTACTTCCTGTTTACTGATTCAGTGCAGCATCAGGGTTTGATCTATGCACACTCCTAAAACTTGCTAATTTGTTGCGGAAAAACGTAATTAGATTGCAGTCTCCTGTGACAATCCAGCAAAGCTGCTCACAGACAAATTCACATCGCTCCCAAATGACCAAATTAATAAGGAAATTTGAAAATAAATGCAGAAAAAACCTTACGAACCCCCGGATTGAATGCACACTTTGACTCCAGCAGAATAATAATTTAGCTAAATCACAGCTGTCTTTTTCCTATGTGATCTGATGTTTACCTGAATTATTTTTGAAGAGGGAAAAGACTGCAGGACAAACTCTCTGAACGGTTTCCCCAACAACTGCATGAGGCCAGCAAGTAACTGCATCCCAGAATGGCCAACATCCTTTTTTATAAGGGAAATAAATGTGTGAATCAGAGTTAAGTACAAGTCATCACATGGATAATAGTCTATACACTAACTGACACAGCTGATATGCACCATGTATTCACTAAGAAATAATACGTGTAAATGGCATACATGATATCATGGAAATGCATCAGAAAGGGAACAATTTAATCACAAAGCAAGAGAAAACTAGTCTCCAATTTTTTTTTTATTTTTTTATTTTTTTTTGTATTTTGTATACTTTAGGGCATTCCACCTGGATGGATGAGGTAGCCACGATACGGCGCCAGTTCCTTCACCATTCACACACATATTCACATCTAGGGCCACTTTAGAGTCTCCAGTTAACCTAACTTGGATGTTTTTGGCCTGTGGGAGGAAACTGGAGTGCCCGGGGTAAACCCACGCAGACATGGGGAGAACATGCAAACTCCACACAGGAGGGTCACCGATGGTCAAGGGTGGAATCGACCCTGTGATCTTCTGTGCTGCCACAGTGCTAACCACTGCTCCACCGAGTTGCCCCTTTTTTAATTGAATCTTTTTCTTGTATTTTCAATAGGTGGTTAAATGATGACTGAACTTGTGGCCAGACAGAACCTAGTTTTCTGGATGTCTAACGTAACAGCTCACTGTAAACTTTCTCTGTCAATTTTAAAACAAAACTGGGAAAACCATTTAAGAAAACACCATAGACAAAACAAGTTGATTCCTGGCTGACTCTGTTGTTATTGGGCCTCAACAAATGCTCGTTAGAACACATTTAAAGATTTTCACCACACAGTGACCAGAATGCACTGCAAAGCGTTATAAGAGTGCATTGCTTTGAAAAAGTATTTGCCTCCTTCTTGACTTCTTATATATTTGCGTATTTGTCCCACTTCACTGTTTCAGATCATCAAACAAATTCTAATATTAAAAAAAGATAACCTGAGTAAATACAATGATGATGATTGATGATTAAATGATGATTTCATTTATTAATGAAAAAAGCTCAACCAAACCTACCTGGCCCTGTATGTGAAAAAGCATCCTCCCTTCCCCAGGACATCATGAGTAAACTGTAATTAATCACATTTTTTGAAAAGTTGAGTTCAATATCAGTAGCCATACCCAGGACTGATCACCACCAGGCGTGTTGAATCAAGAAGTCACTTAAAGAGAACCTGTCTGACAAAGTGAAGTATAGGCTAAAAGATGTCAAAAAGCAATGCATCATGCCGCAATCTTAAGAAATTCAAGAACATATCAGAAACAAAAACCCAAAACAACCTCTAAAGAACTGCAGGCCTCACTTGCCTCAGTCTGGACAATGGTCCACGATTCGACAAAAATAGCATCCATGGGACAATTCTAAGGAAAAAAACACTGCTGACCAAAAAGAGCACAAAGGCTCTTTCCACATTTGCCAAAAAAAAAAAAAATATTGATGATCCCCAAGACTTTTAGGAAAATATTCTGTGGACTGACGAGACAAAAGTTGAACTTTCTGGAAAGCGTGCAACCCATTACATCTGGAGTAAAACTACCACAGCATTTCATAAAAAGAACATCATACCAACAGTCAAACATGGTGGCGGTAGTGTGATGGTCTGGGGCTGCTTTGCTGCTTCAGGAGCTAGATGGATGACTTGCCGTAATTGATGGAGCCACAAATTGTGCTCTCTACCACAAAATCCTGAAGGAGAATGTCCGGCCATCAGTCCCTGACTTCAAGCTCAAGCCCTCCATTGTGGCTGAATCAAAATAATTCTGCAAAGATGAGTAGGCTAAAATTGCTCATCAACGATGTGAAAGACTCACTGACATTTATCGCAGTTGCTTGATTGCAGTTGTTGCCATCAAGCGTGGCACAACCAGTTATTAGGTTTAGGTGGCAATTACTTTTTCACATAGGGTCAGGTATGTTTAGATAGCTTTTTCCCCTTAATAAATGAAATCATCATTTAAAAACTGAATTTTGTATTCACTCTGATTATCTTTGGCTAATATTAAATTTGTTTGATGATCCAAAACATTTAGGTGTGACAAATATACAAAAATATAAGAAATCAGGAAAGGGCAAATACTTTTTCACAGCACCATAACTAAAATAAGTATGCTATTCCTACGCATTTACATGACATCAGGCTGGTATATTATGTGCAACACAGAATTCTTAAAAAATAAATGTAAACCTCCACATTATATTAAAACTAAATCAAACAAACAAAAAAAACTACAAAGTAAGAAAGAACTGTTTTATTTTTCAGCTCTATTACACACATAAACCTTTGTGTACCTATGCATGCACCAAAGTGATAGATCACCACATGTCTTTTTATCCTGCAGTTAGGATGAAAGAAAAATCACCTCTGATAAAGGATGCTTTTCTCTGAAGTGAAATTGTTTTGCGTGTCGACCCCTGTTCTCTTAGTGTAACTATTCTCAGTATATTTCATACCACAGGGAAAAAAAGTATCTATGAATTTATATGAGCTTCTTCTGGTGCAGGAATGGGAAACATGATGGTTGATTTAAAAGAGGAAAACACACCTTCTGCGCTTCTGTTTTCCTGCTCGGAAATGTACTGAAGACATTGACGCTCCTCTTTTTCCAGCTGAAATATATATTCACATTCAGGATGCAGACCCGACAAAGTCTGGGGGTAGGGTGCAAGAAGAAAAGGAAGAAAAGAGAAAGGAAATGTTCAATAAAAGAAGCATAAACACAGGAAAGTGGATGTTAATTTAGGGTGGAATCACTCAAACAAGGTATTTCTGTGTAAAATACATGTTTGCGTTGAAGAGCAGTGACTCATTTTGCTTTCCCACCAAAAGAGTAACCTTTGAGCAAAATGGGCCTATTTCCAGTGGTGGCATTAACCAAAATTATTCTGCATTGTGATAGCCACAGGGATGGGGGAAGTCAAGATCATTCACTAAATCAGTGCGTGACCCTATAGGAAGTGTACACAGTTAGTTTGACCCATAACAGTTAAATACCACTTAGAGATTTTTGTTTTTACTGTGTTGTAGTCATATTTACTTCAGACTAAAAAAAGAACATCTGAATTGTAAGAGGTCGTAATAGCTTCATAAGGCTATGACATACATAAAAAATAGGTAAGCTAGGCAAATAGTCTTCTGTGAAAATACATCAATATTTGTTTTGTTAGGATAATGTAGGCAAATTAACCCAGCCACAAGGGGTGCACAAGCCAGTGTACTCCAAATGTCAGTCCCAAGCCCGGGCAAATGGGGAGGAATGTGTCAGGAAGGGCATCCGGTGCAAAATGTTTGCCAAATCAAACATGCAGATCATGACCAATGAAATTTCCATACCAGATTGGTCAAGGCCCGGGTTAACAATGACTGCCACCAGTGCTGTTAACCAACAGGGTGCCTGTGGAAACTGGGCTACTGTTGGTCGAAGATCAAGGAGGAGGAGAGGGGGAAGGCATGTTAGGAGGGAGAGAGAGAAAAGGAAAGGTAGAAGTGTGGAGGTGATCATAAGGACTTCAAATGTAGGAACTATGACTGGTAAAGGCAGAGTTGGCTGATATGATGGAGAGAAGAAAGGTAGATATACTGTGTGTTCAAGAAACCAGATGGAAAGGAAGCAAGGCTAGGAGCATCTATCTATAAATGCACTCAATCTCTGTCTGTTTGCCTGTGTGTGTGTGTGTGTCTGTTCCATGCATATCTCTTGAACTGTTTGTCAGATTGACCTAAGATTTTATATATGTTTTGCTGAGGTTACAAGGGTGTGCTTCCCTGAGTATGAAGTTGATCAGTCAAAATATGTAATTTTTATCAATACAAGTTTAGTCACCTGGTAATTCTACCCTACCACCCAGAGCCTGTATCAACTCCTTCCTGAATTCTGTGCGACCTTCTTCCTTCTGTAACTTCCCCCACTTAATCTTTGGCTCTGCCTTCACTGTTTTCCTTTTCTTGCTTTGCAAAGTCATCCTACAGACTACCATCCAATGCTGTCAAGCTACATTCTCCCCTGCTACCACCTTGCAGTCTCCTATCTCTTTCAGATTTCTCCTTCTGCATAAGATGTAGTCCACCTGTGTGCACCTTCCTCCACTCTTGTAAGTCACCCTATGTTCCTCTCTCTTCTTGAAGTATGTGTTCACCACAGCCATTCCCATCCTTATAGCAAAATCCACAACCATCTGTCCTTCCACATTTCTCTCCTTAAGACCATACCTACCAAGGACCACCTGATCACCTCTGTTCCCTTCACCTACATGTCCATTAAAGTCCGCTCTAATCACCACTCTCTCCCCCCGGGAACACTCTCTACCACTTCATCCAACGTACTCCAGAATTCCTCTTTCTCTTCTACCTGACATCCAACTTGTGGGGCATATGCACTGACAACATTCAGCATCACACCTTTGACTTCTAGCTTCAAACTCATGATTCTGTCTGACTCCCTCTTTACCTCCTGAACGCTCTTCACATACTCTTCCTTCAAGATTACTCCTACTCCATTTCTCTTCCTATCTACACCATGGTAGAACAATTTAAATTCACCTTCAGTGCTCCTAGCCTTGCTTTCCTTATATCTGGTTTCTTGAACACACAGTATATCTACCTTTCTTCTCTCCATCATATCAGCCAACTCTCACTTAACCAGTCATAGTCCCTACATTTAATGTCCCTACTCTCACCTCCACACTTCTACCTTTCTTTTTCTCTCGCACCCTCCTAACACAACTTCACCCTCTCCTCCTCCTCGATCTTCGACCAGCAGTAGCCCAATTTCTGCTCGGACCCTGTCGGTTAACAGCACTGGTGACTGTCAATTTTAACCCAGGCCTCGACTGATCTGGTATGAAAGTCTCATTCATCATGATCCGCATGTTTGATTTGGCAAACATTTTATGTTGGATGCCCTTCCTGACACAACCCTCCCCATTTACCTAGGCTTGGGACCGGCATTTGGAGTACACTGGCTTGTGCACCCCCTGTGGCTGGGTTATCACAACAGCATGTAAATAAATAAAATAAAATAGAAAGCACAGATAAATGAAAGTTCACCTGAGAAGAAGCTTCATTTGTTCTTTACAGCAACACATCTACAGTGGTGTGAAAAAGTGTTTGCCCTTCCTGATTTCTCATTTGTCACACTTAAATGTTTCAGATCATCAAACAAATTTAAATATTAGACAAAGATAACACAAGTAAACACAGAATGCAATTTTTAAATGAAGGTGTTTATTATATGTTATGAATTGGCTCCTGCGGGGCAGAGAGGAAGACCCAGACACTGGACTGCTAGTTTGTGGTATTTAATGAAAAAACACAAGTTCAAACAGTGTACGAAAACAAGACTCACAAATGAGGCGAAACAAGAGTAGGCGGGTTGGCCTTCAGAACAGGAAGGGGTTCTGATGGGGAAAAGAACTTGAGAGTCCCGCAATGAGTGGATGAGACGGCAGACTTAAATAGGGCACAAAATCAGAGATAGCAAATGATTGCAGGTGTGAATCACATGAGCGTGGAAATGACCTAATTACGGACAGGTGCCAGCTGAGACCTGCAAGCTTAAACCAACGATAAATACAGAGGGCAGACTGGAGGAAAAAGTGAGGGCTCATGTCAGACAGAAACAAAATATAAACACAATAAGAAAGCAAGACCTAGATGAACAAAGGCGGATAAAGAAACTAAGAGAATAACACTGAGAACTAGAATTACATAAGCAGGCAACTCAAAAACACATTATCCACACAGTAAAATAATCACACAAGACTTGAGAAAATACAAGAAATAACCAGAAATAAAGTGACAGCATGAGCCCAGTGAAACACCATGCTCAGCCTCATGACAGAGCCCCCCCCCCCCCCCAAGGGGTGGTCCAGACACCCCAGGGTAACAGCAAAGAAAAAAGAAAGAAAAGAATTCCCCCATCCCCTAACAGGAGAAAAACAATAAACTGACCCGGGAGGGCGGTGGGGGAACCAGGCTAGGAGGGAACAAAAACAAAAAAACCGCTCAGGAGCCACACCAGCCAAAAATCAAACCTCCTAGGCTCCCTGGACAGGAGTGCTGGACAGTTCAGGTGGTCAATTGAAATCCCAGATCTGGCAGATGGCATGATGGAAAGAGTCGGGTGGCCTACCGGAGAATGTGGGCCACCCAACCCAGCGGCACAGTCTGTCGGGTGGTCTGCCAGAGTTCTTTAACCACCTGAAAAAAAAGGGTGGTCCAGGGGGTGGCTGCCCAACAGGAAAAAACAGTTATGAGGAGTATGGAGGAGTAGGGGAAACCACCACGACATCAGGTGGAGGAGAGAGTTCCCTCTCTCTGGCCGAGGGAACCACAATGACCTCAGGCAGAGGAGAGGGAACCATGACAGCCTCGGGCAGAGGAGAGGGGACCATGACGGTCTCGGGCAGAGGAGAGGGGACCTCGACAGTGTCGGGCAGAGGAGATGAAATGCCGACAGTGTCAGGCAGAGGAGAGGGGACCTTGATGGCATCATGCAGAGGAGAGGGAACCACAACGCTTTCAGGCCAGCCTGCAGCACTCTCGGTGGCCCCGTACTGAGACATAGCAGCACCCGGGGTGGCTCCAGGCTGGAGCAAAGCTGCACCCGCGGTTGGTCCAGGCTGGAGCACAGCAGCACCCGCGGTGGCTCCGGGCTGGAGCAAAGCAGCACCCACAGTGGCTCCAGGCTGGAGCAAAGCAGCACCCGCGATGGCTCCCGGCTGGAGCAAAGCAGCACCCGCGGTGGCTCCGGGCTGGAGCGTGGCTGCACCCACGGTGGCTCCAGGCTGGAGCGTGGCTGCACCCATGGTGGCTCCAGACTGGAGCGTGGCTGCACCCGCGGTGGCCCCGGACGGGAGCGTGGCTGCAACCGCGGTCGACCCCGACTGGGCCAAAGCTGCACCCACAGTGGCTGGAGAACTGGGATGTGACAGCCACGGTGGGTCCAAGCTGGAGCGCAGCATCCACGTTGAACTGAGGCTGGGACGCAGCACCCACGATGGCCCCTGACTGGGACACAACACCCACCAAGACCCGGACTGAGGAGGAGCTGCACCCACAGAGGTCCAGGGCTGGGAGGGAGGGCCCGTGGAGACCTCGGCTGGAAGGGAAGCAGCACCCACGGAGGTCCTGGTCTGGGACGGAGCACCCGTGAAGACTTCAGCTCGAGGGGGAGCAGCATCCACCAAGGTCCCGGGCTGGGACGGAGTAGCCTCAATGACCTCAGCTAGAGGGGGAGCAGCACCCACGGAGGTCCCGTGCTGGAACGGAGCACCCATGATGACCTCAGCTAGAGGGAGAGCAGCACCCCCGGAGGTCCTGGGCTGGGATGGAGCACTCACTAAGACCTCAGATGAAGGAGCTGGACCCATGAAGATCTCAGGTGGTGAGGCTGGACCCACGGAGACCTCTGGCAAAGTTGGACAAACCTCGGTGACCCTGAGGAAAGACTCCGATACGAGGGACAAAGAGACAGGGTCAGGGTCACCGGCGGCAGTGGAGCCTGGTGAGGTGAGCTCAGGTGCAGCTGATGACTGCACTTGGCTCTCCCCACCAAGAGCCAGACAAGATCTCTCCAAAATAGGACCAATGAAAACAAAGGACAGCACTTGCCTGAGCTCAAGCTCCACTGCCGTCCAGGACTCCGTCGATCCAGGCAGCGACGTCTCAGGCCCGGCCCTCTGGAGGTCCAGCTCCGGCTATGCGGTGGCAGCCCCTGCGGCAGGCATGTTGGTTGGTGCAGTCCCGGAACCCCCAGTGAAGTGACCTGCGCAGGTGGCTCGCCCGGCATGGTAACAGGAGGTCAGCTCCCTGCTGGCGCTGGATCCTGCACTATTGAAGCCAGGGGATGCTCCATCATCAGCGCAGGCTTCAGCTCAGTCTCAGTGCTCTCCCTCCCTCCAGACCGTGGCTGCGGGGCTGGAACCAGGTCCCCCAGGGCCGCAGGCTCCTCCATCATCCAGCGACTCAATCCTGGGGCTGGCGGACACTCAAGGAGAAAAGGAGGAGACACGGAGAGAGCAGGTGAACAGTCTATAGCTGCAGCAGGCAGTGAGGACTCAGAGGACTGCCCAGTCTGAGCCTCACCACCGGGAATCAAGCAAGATAATTCATGTTTAGGTGAGTGAGAGTGAAAAAACACTTGCGTGAGTTCCCGGGGTGCGATGTCTTCTGCTGCAGCTGGTTGGGAATCAGCCCTCTCTGTGACTTCAGTGATTGTGGGCCCCTCAGAGGAACGTGGAGGAGCCACCCCTGCAGACACGCTGATGGGCAGAGCCGGGAAGGAAGCGACCGGACCCTCAGCAGCGGGAGGAAATGTCGAGGAGACAGGAGTCGCCGTAGCAAAGGAGAAAGAGGAGGCTGATGGGACAGCCGGCAAAGGAGAACTAGAAGAATAAGCTGCTGTGGGGATTGCCTGACTCGGCGTGAGAAAAAATACTGCCTGAGAGGCGGAGGTGTTCCTCCGACAGTTCGAAGCTGGATGGCAATGTCTAGGAACCTGCGGAGTGGAGGCAGGAGCGGCTGAACAGGGAGAGAAGAAGGACGTCTGCTGCGGAGAGCACCTCCGCATCACCTTCGGTCCCGCTGGAGGCAGCCCCATCATCAGCCTGGGGAATAACCACTGAAGCGACGAGACCATGGACAACAGTTCCACAAATTGGGGATATCTCCTCAAACCGGGATGTGCCTCCACAATCCCCACCACTCCATTTACGCTTTCCCAGATCTTTTTAGGCCCATGGGAGGCGAGAGTTTCATCCACAAAGCTCTGGATGAATTTGGCGGCCCGTTTCTCCTCCAGGCTTGGGGACCCAGCTGCCGATCCTCCTTTGTTTGCTGAAGGCCGATGTGCTGGGGACATGATAACGGCTCCAGACAAAAGGGTGAGTGAAAACAAAAAACACAAACTAGCAGCAGCTGGGTCACAAACTGGCTGGACTCTACTGTCATGAACTGGCGCCTGCGGGGCAGAGAGGAAGACCCAGACACTGGACTGCTAGTTTGTGGTATTTAATGAAAAAACACAAGTTCAAACAGTGCACAAAAACAGGAGTAGGCGGGTTGGCTGTCAGAGCAGGAAGAGGTTCTGATGGGGAAAAGACCTTGAGAGTCCAGCAATGAGTGGATGAGATGGCAGACTTAAATAGGGCATGAAATCAGAGATAACAAATAACTGCAGGTGTGAATCACATGAGCGGAAAGTGACCTAATTACGGACAGGTGCCAGCTGAGAGGACATGCGAGCTTAAACCAACAATAAATACAGAGGGCAGACTGGAGGAAAAGATGAGGGCTCATGTCAGACAGAAACAAAGTATAAACACAATAATAAAGCAAGACTTAGATGAACAAAGGTGCCTAAAGAAACTAACAGAATAACAATGAGAACTAGAATTACATAAGCATGCAACTCAAAAACACATTATCCGCACAGTAAAATAATCACGCAAGACTTGAGAAAATACAAGAAATAACCAGAAATAAAGTGAGAGCATAGGCCCAGTGAAACACCGCGCTCAGCCTCATGACATTATTACGGGGAAAAAAAAATCCAAACCTACATGGCCCTGTGTGAAAAAGTGATTGCCCCCTAAACCTAATAACTGGCTGGGTCACCCTTGGCAGCAACAACTGCAATCAAGCGTTTGCAATAACTGGCAATGAGTCTTTTACAGCGCTGTGGAGGAATTTTGGCCCACTCGTCTTTGCAGAATTGTAATTCAGCAACATTAGAGGGTTTTCGAGCATCAACTGCCTTTTTAAGGTCATGCCACAGCATCTCATTTGGATTCAGGTCAAGACTTTGACTAGGCCACTCCAAAGTCTTCATTTTGTTTTATTTAAGTCATTCAGAGGTGGACTTGCTGGTGTGTTTTGGATTATTGTCCTGCTGCAGAACCCAAGTGGGCTTTAGTTTGAGGTCATGAACAGATGGCCGGACATTTTCCTTCAGGATTTTTTTTGGTAGACAGCAGAATTCATGGTTTCATTTACTACAGCAAGTCTTGCAGGTCCTGGAGCAGCAAAACAGCCCCAGATCATCACACTAACACCACCATATTTTACTGTTGTTATGATGCTCCTTTTCTGAAATGCTATGTTACTTTTATGCCGGATGAAATGGGACACACACCTTTCAAAAAGTTCAACTTTTGTCTCGTCAGTCCACAGAGTATTTTCCCAAAAGTCTTGGGGATCATCAAGATGTTTTCTGGCAAAACTGAGATGAGCCTTTATGTTCTTTTTGCTCAGCAGTGGTTTTTGTTTTGGAACTCTACCATGCAGGCCATTTTTGCCCAGTCTCTTTCTTATAGTGGAGTCATGAACACTGACCTTAACTGAGGCAAGTGAGGACTGCCATTCTTTGGATGTTGTTGTGAGGTCTTTTGTGACCTCTTGGATGAGTCGTCGCTGTGCTCTTGGAGTAATTTTGGTCGGCCGGCCACTCCTGGGAAGGTTCACCACTGTTCCATGTTTTTGCCATTTGTGGATAATGGCTCTCACTGTGGTCCGCTGGCGTCCCAAAGCTTTAGAAATGGCTTTATAACCTTTTCCAGACTGATAGATCTCAATTACCTTGTTTCTCATTTGTTCCTGAATTTCTTTGCATTGCAGCATGATATCTAGCTTTTGAGGATCTTTTGGTCTACTTCACTTTGTCAGGCAGGTCCTATTTAAGTGATTTCTTGATTCAGAACAGGTGTGACAGTAATCAGGCCTGGGTGTGGCTAGAGAAACTGAACTCAGCTTTCCAAAGATGTGATAAACCACAGTTAATTTATGTTTTAACGTGGGGGGGGGGGCAATCACTTTTTCACACAGGGTCATGTAGGTTTGGATTTTTTTTTACCATTAATAATAAATGGCTTCATTTAAAAACTGCATTTTGTGTTTACTTGTGTTATCTTTGTCAAATATTTAAATTTGTTTGATGATCTGAAACATTTAAGTGTGACAAACATACAAAAAAAGGGCGGCATGGTGGCGGAGTGGTTAGCACTGCGGCAGCACAGCAACTCACCCTTGGCCGGGGGATCCTGGATTCGATCCCAGCCCCCGACCAACAGTGATCTGTGTGGAGTTTGCATGCTCTCCCCGTGTCTGTGTGGGTTTACTCCGGGATTTCTCCGGTTTCCTCCCACATGCCAAAAACATGCAAGTTAGGTTAATTGGCATCAAAACTGGGGATTCTAAATTGTCCTTAGGTATGACTGTGAGAGTGAATGGTTGTCTGTCTCTCTGTGTTGGCCCTGCGATGGACTGGCGATCCGTCCAGGGTGTACCCTGCCTCTCGCCCAAAGATGCTGGGATAGACTCCAGCCCCCCCGCAACCCGAAAAGGATTAAGCGGAAGAAGATGAATGAATGAATGAATGAATGAATGAGAAATCAGGAAGGGGGCAAACACTTTTTCACACCACTGTAATTCTGACTGAGTAATTCAGGGCAACATGTATTTTATTTACATAAATCTTTTATTATTACACTTTGAATAATGAACCAGTTATTAATTTAAAAAATGAACTGTTTTCCCTGCAGCATCTGCTGTATGTTTACATATAAAATATCACAGATGGAAAAGACAGTGAATTAAATGTTCCTCTCCCTTTAATAAGCATAAGGTCGTTCTCTGAATGGAGCTGTAGGCACGATGTGATGTCTGCAGGAATGACGGTAGCATCTGTGTGTGTGTGTGTGTGTGTGTGTGTGTGTGTGTGTGTGTGTGTGTTGTTCCAAGTACTGTTATATTGTTGTGGGGACCTAAAGCTGTTTACATTGTCATGTTATAGAAGCATGTTTCATGTAGAAAATCCCCATAAAGTTACAGTAGGCTACTTTACACATATATAGGACACATTAACATTAATCATAACAACAAAGCACTAAAAGCATTGTTAATTGATTCTGATCTGGTAGACACAAAAGAAAAAAAGAATTTCTAATTCCTAATTAAAAAAGAATACATTTAAAAAATAAATAAAAATAATAAAATAAAAAAAATAATAAAAATAAAATAAATAAAAAGTGACTTTTAAAGGTCAGAGTGCTAAGGTGGACTAACACAGCTGTCACTGAAGGTAAAGATTTGGTTTAAGGTTAAAGTCTGGATCATAAAGGTTGGGGTTTGACCGTTCATGCTTTTCTTTAGTTTCTTAGTTTGGATTTAGTGCTCATTCATCTCTTCTGTATTTTTTAATTGATTAAAGAAAACACAAAATGAGGTCAGTTTCAAAGCTTAGAACTTGACACTACAGATATACTATTATTGTAATGGATGCTCATAACAAGCATGGCAAACATCTGAAGGGGATATGTTATGAAAATGTCCCTTTTTTCAGTGTTTTTGAGCATAAATTTGGATATCTGGTGTGGCTAAAATAAGCCTGTCACTTTCTTAATTATGCCACTAGCCTAGTTAGCCTAGCTTAGCTAACATTTTTTTTCAGAACTATTCTCTTTATATTCTTTTCATTTTAGGCATCCATGTTCCAAGACAGCTCATCAATCCACATTTGATTACATAGCTCATTTCCAAGCGATATTCTGGCTATTTACCTTTTTGTTCTTATTAAAGACAAAAATAGAAAGGCAATGTTTTTACCTTCGTTACATGTTTCGACTGTTCACTGCAGCCTTTGTCAGAAGTGTCAGCTGATTGCTGCCAGGTGTCATTTTATCAGCTGACTTTCGTAGATGGCGGAAAGCAGGCTGGCTCGGTGGATCTGACAGTTCTGCTGGGCTGGACCCACCTATGAATGTCAGCTGATAAAATGACACCTGTCAGCAATCAGCTGACACTTCTGATGAAGGCTGCAGTGAACAGTCGAAACATGTTAAGAAGGTAAAAACATCTCCTTTCTATTTTTGTCTTTACTAAGAACAAAAAGGTAAATAATTAAAAGAAGACAAAATGAACCTACTTGAGCTATTATGTGAAAGTTATGGACAAAACTGTATCAAAGGCTTCCGCCTGCTGGAGAAATTGGAGAAAACACGGGCACGCTACAGAAACCACCTGAGATTTAACCTCCGTTGCAGAGATGAGGATGTCACACCAGCAAGCCTCAACATAAAAAAATCCGATCCCAACCAAAAATGCAGAGAAAATTATCAATAAAGCACAGAAAGACCTGATCAAAGAATGGATAAGAATGACGGCAAACAAAGTGGACAGAATCAACAACCAGATCAAGGAGGAAATGGACATTTTCAAGAAATACTGCCCGACCGACCAGGAAACGCAGGAGCAGATAAAAGCACAATTAAAACACGCACATGAACAGGAATTCATTATAACAAAAAACCGCCATTTAAAGAAACTGAGAAAACTCTAAGAAAGGAAGAGTGAGCGAAGACAAACACACACGGAAACGAACGCTAAGTGGATCAAAACTCATCAAAACACACACTCACGGACACGGAGAAAAAAGTGCTGAGCAGAGGACTGAATTTCACCATCACACCGGCCAAAATATCCCATGAAGAATACATCCTCGCAACAGAACTTGCACGCGAAAAAATCCAGAACCAAGGGGGGAAAGCATCACTCCGAAATGCAGTCGCAGGAATGCTCAAAACAGCCAAATTACCACAAAGCAACGTTACAGAAGAAGAAGAAAAAGCATTGAACTCACGCAAGAAAGATAAAACAATCACAATCCTCCCATCAGATAAAGGCAGAACGACGGTAGTAATGGACACAGAAACATATGAAAAACAGATGAAAACCATGTTGGCAGAAAACAGCACATATGAAATCATTAAAACAAACCACACAGAAGAAAAGAAAAAAATGCTAAAAGCCCTTCTTAAACCCCTATTAGAAAGCAAAAAAATCACAAAGGACGCATACGATCACCTGATACCCACAGCCAGCATCACCCCCCGGATCTATGGAACCCCAAAAATACATAAGAAGGATATCCCACTGTGGCCAATAATAGACAGTATTGGATCAGTTACATACAACTTATCAAAAGCCCTGGTTGAAATCATCAAACTCCTCCTTGGACTATCAGAATATCACTGCAAAAACTCAAAAAAGCTGGCACAAGAACTCAAAAATATGAAAATAGAATCAGACGAGATCCTCATTTCACATGATGTCATTTCATTATTCACAAAGACCCCTGTTGATGTCACACTACACATAGTGCAAGAACGCCTCAGAAATGACAGAACCCTTAAAAGACGCACCAATCTCACAGTTGACGACATATCTGAACTATTACAATTTGTTGCAAAATCCACCTATTTTCAATACAGAGAAAAAAATCTACAGACAAAAAGAAGGATTTGCAATGGGAGACCCACTATCAGCCATCATGAGCAGCTTTTTCATGGAGGATCTGGAAAACAAAGCCATGAACACAGCACCTACACAATGTAAACCCACCCTCTGGAAGAGATACGTGGAGGACATTCTGGAGAAAATAAGGAAAGGACACACGCAAGAACTCACTGACCATCTGAATAGCACGGACAGCACTGGGAACATAAAATTCACACACAAAGAGGAAGAAAATGGCACCATAGCCTTTCTGGACATGAAGATCCACCATAACAATGATGGCAGTATAAAAATCACAGTCTACAGGAAACCAACCAACACGGATCAATACCTACTATGGACATCAGAACACCCCACAGCACACAAACTATCAGTTGTAAGGACGTTATATGAACGGGCCACCATTATCACAGACCAAGAAGACAGACAAGAGGAGGAAAACCACATAAAACATGCACTCATACGCTGCCAATATCCAGTATGGGCCATAAACAAAGGGAAACAGCAAGTCGAAAACAAAGAAAACAAACAGGAAACAAGACACAGAACAAAAGCCAAAATCAAAAACAAGGACACCATAACTATACCATACATCCGAGGGATAACGGAACCAATTCAAAGGATCGAAAAAAAATACAAAATAAACACAGCAGTAAAACTACACAAAAAATTAAGACAGTTATTAGTACACCCCAAGGACAAAATAGAACAAGACAAAAAGTGCAATGTAATATATGAAATATCATGCAGATCATGCAACAAAACCTACAGTGTAGAAACCGGAAGATCATTCACCACAAGGAGAAAAAAACACCAGAAGGAATGTAAGAAGGAAACACAAGGACGACTCACAAGATCACAAAAAGAAAAGGCAGAACAAGAAACATTAAAATCAGCAATATCAGATCACTGCAAAAGAAATAATCACATCATGGACTGGGACAACGCACAAATTATTGGATCGGAGAGCAACAGACACAAACGCTGGATCAAGGAGGCCATAGAAATCAGGAAGCAGGGAAAAGATAGCATGAACCGGGATAAGGGGGCCTTTATGCTTTCCCACACCTGGGACCACATTCTCCAGAGACCATCAGACGGCGGAAAGTGGGGCCGGCTCTGTGGATCTGGCAGGTCTGCTGGGCTGGCCTCGCCTACGAAAGTCAGCTGATAAAATGTCACCTGGCAGCAATCAGCTGACTCTTCTGACGAAGGCTGCAGTGAACAGTCAAAACATGTAAAGAAGGTAAAAGCATCTCCTTTCTATTTTTGTCTTTAATAAGAACAAAAAGGTAAATAATTAAAAGAAGACAAAATGAACTTACTTGAGCTAATATTCTGGCTAATCATTATATTTTTGCCAGGATGGGTCTGTACACTGGTAGACATGCTAGCTAGCTGGGTTAGCTTAGCTTAGCTACTGCTATGGCTCCCCTTGATATAGCTACTGTAACTCACCCACCACATCCTACATCATCACTTGATCATATACTGTATGTAGATGTTCTTATAGCTTACTTTACTGTAATTTATTATACTCTGACTCAGAAAGTTCTAAGCTGAATCAGTCATTAGCCACAGTTACATGGGCAAAATTTCTTCAATCTGATTACAATTCAGATCAGAACTTTACTGTTTACATGGATCCTGAAAAAGCTGACCTGATTAGGACGTGCGTTTCCATGTGTCACACGTTTGAACAGAATAAATCATTTTGACATGTGCACGTCGACATTTCGACATTACAAAAATAGTAGAAGAGGAAGCAACTTCCGGTGTTATCAAACCCAGCTTCATGTCTTTCTCTTTTTGAAAT
Organism: Pholidichthys leucotaenia; assembly: GCA_020510985.1. Classification (NCBI taxonomy): domain Eukaryota; kingdom Metazoa; phylum Chordata; class Actinopteri; order Cichliformes; family Pholidichthyidae; genus Pholidichthys; species Pholidichthys leucotaenia. The sequence continues at coordinate 382,324,425 of CM035839.1, read as the reverse complement.
GGACCTGTACTGTGTTATTCAGACTGTACTTTTGCTTCTGCTGGTCTCCACAATGAAGCTACAAGTACATACTTGTAGCTTCATAGCTTGGATCAGATTGATCAGCAGATTGATTGTCACTTCCTGTTTTGCTGTCTGCCTGTGTGGTTTGCTCTCCTTACTCTCCTGAGCTTTGGGTTAGCCACTAGCTATGGCTAATAGCTCTCCTTCCTCTCCTCCTCTGGTGTGCTCTCTCTGTCAGATGTTTAGCTACACCTCTGCCTCTTTTAGTGATAACGGTAAATGTAATAAATGTTGTCTTTTTGAGGCGCTCGAGGCGAGGTTGTCTGATTTGGAATCCCGGCTCCGCTGCATTGAAACACCGTCTGTGCCAGTTACTCTTGACGGATGCCCCTTAGCTGCAGCGGAGCTAGCTAGCTTAGGCCCCCCTGTTAGCGGTCCCCCGGCTCTCCTCAGCAGCGAGGAGACTGGGTGGGTGACGGTGAGAAGGAAGCCTAGTCGCAAAGCCCCGGTACACCACCAACCTGTTCACGTTTCTAATCGTTTTTCCCCGCTCAGCGACACACCCGCTGAGGATGTGTCAACGTGGGCTACATTGACAATTGGAGCTCTTTTTGGGGAAAACCTGGTCTTATGAGACGAGACAGCATTCATCCCACTTTGGATGGTGCTTCTCATTTATCTAACAATCTGGCATCTTTTTTATCCAAATTTCCAAAACCATGACTACTCAGAGTTGGGACCAGGAAGCAGAGCCGCAGTCTTACACGCCTCTCTGCAGCTCCTCTTCATCCACCACCCCTCGACTTAGCCCCTGTCTTCCCCATCAGAGAATCATTGTCTGCTCCCTCCAAAGTAAATAAAAATATAATGTATAAGCATCCCAAAGTGATTAAGCAAAATATTGGTAAAACTCAAATTAAACATAAAGCCTCTAAATTGAATGATTTGGCCTCTGTTCCTCCTCATAATTTAAAAATTAAATGTGGTTTATTAAATATTAGGTCTCTAACTCCCAAGTCTCTGTTAGTCCATGATTTGTTAATTGATCATCAGATTGATTTAATTTCCCTTACAGAGACTTGGTTAGGGCAAGAGGATTATGTTGGTTTAAATGAATCAACTCCCTCTGGTTATTTAAACTGTCAAAATCCCAGAAGTTCTGGTCGTGGAGGAGGAGTAGCAACAATTTACCATTCCAAATTACTAGTTAATGTAAAGCAAAAAACACGTTATAATTCCTTTGAGGGCCTGGTCCTCAGTATTGGGCACTTTAGCAATTTTAGGTTAAACCCAATTTTATTTGCCATAGTTTATCGTCCCCCATCAACCTACTCAGAATTTTTATCCGAATTTGCTGATTTCTTAGCTGATTTAGTGCTGAAATCTGATAGAATAATTATAGTAGGGGACTTTAATATGCATGTGGATGTAGATAGTGACTGCCTTAATGTGGCATTCAATTCAATATTAGACTCGATTGGGTTTTCTCAGAAAGTAGGAAATTCTACTCATTACCTCCACCATACATTGGACCTTGTTTTGACATATGGCATAGAAATAGAAAATCTTGTAGCGTCTCCTCATAACCCTGTACTGTCAGACCATTGTCTGTTAACCTTTGATTTTACTATTTCTGACTATTTGGCTCCTAAAGAAAAATATTATTACAGTAGATGCCTCTCAGATGATGCTGTTTCCAAATTTATGCAGATTGTGTCCTCTATGCCATGTGTCAACACAACGGAAATAAGCTATAGACAGCTTGCTCCTTCTGTAATTGATAACATGGTAGATAGTGTTTCAGCTTCTCTGCATCAGACTCTAGACTTGGTGGCCCCCTTAAAAAAGAAAAAGTCTAATCAGAGATTTCTAACTCCTTGGTTCAACACAGAAACTCGTAGCTTAAAACAGAAGACTCGTCAATTAGAAAGAAAATGGCGCTCTACTAATTTAGATGAAATCTATTTAGCTTGGAGAAATCATCTTTTAATTTATAAAAAATCTCTTAGAAAAGCTAGAACGAGTTATTACTCTGCATTAATAGAAGAGAACAAGAATAATCCCAGGTTTCTTTTCAGTACTGTAGCCAGGTTGACAAAGAGTCAGGACTCTGTCAATCCTAGCATTCCCTTAGAGCTTACTAGTCAGGACTTTATGAACTTTTTCAAGAATAAAATTTCATCCATCAGAGATAAAATCAATCAGATTCTTCCCACAGTTAACTTAAATACTGTAACTACTACAACTCCTTCTATTGATCTCTGTCTTGATGAGTTTACTCCAATCGACCTTTGTGAGTTAGACAAAATAGTTTCCTCATCCAAACCTTCAACTTGTCTTTTAGACCCTATTCCTACCAGGTTATTTAAAGAAGTCTTCCCACTTATTGGTAGCTTTATTCTTCATATAATCAATTCTTCATTAACTGTAGGCCATGTACCGCAGGCTTTTAAAACGGCTGTAATTAAACCCTTACTCAAAAAGCCAACGCTAGGTCCAGGAGCTTTAGCTAACTATAGACCAATCTCTAATCTCCCTTTCATTTCAAAAATCTTAGAAAGACTTGTTGCTACGCAATTATTTGACCACCTGCAGGGAAATGGTTTACTTGAAGAGTTTCAATCTGGGTTTAGAATCCATCATAGTACTGAAACAGCCTTAGCGAAGGTCACTAACGACCTCCTCATTGCATCTGATAATGGACTAGTTTCTGTACTTGTCCTTTTAGACCTTAGTGCAGCTTTTGATACTATCGATCATAATATTCTACTTGATAGATTAGAACACTATGTTGGACTTAATGGAACTTCGTTGCAATGGTTTAGATCTTATTTATCTGATAGGTTCCAGTTTGTTCATGTAAATAATGAGTTTTCTTTCAACTCAAAGCTCAGTCATGGAGTTCCACAGGGATCTGTGCTAGGCCCTACTCTTTTTAGTTTATATATGCTTCCGTTAGGCAACATTATTAGAAAGCACTGTATACATTTTCATTGCTATGCAGATGACACACAATTATACCTGTCAATGAAGCCAGACGATAGTAATCAATTAGCCAAGTTAGAAGCCTGTCTTAAGGAAATCAAAGCTTGGATGACTTGTAATTTCCTGCTATTAAATTCAGATAAGACTGAAGTCATTCTTGTTGGTCCAAAAAACCTTAGAAATTCCTTTCCAAATCAAACTTTCAGTTTGGATGCAGTTACTCTTTCTCTTAATAGCTCTGTAAGGAACCTTGGAGTTATTTTTGATCAGGATTTGTCCTTCAATTCACATATTAAATTTGTTTCTAAGACTGCCTTCTATCATTTGCGTAATATTGCCAAGATTAGGAGCATCTTGTCTCAGAGTGATGCTGAGAAGCTGATCCACGCTTTTGTTAGCTTGAGATTAGATTATTGTAATTCTTTATTATCAGGCTGTCCTAAAACATCTTTAAAAAGTCTTCAGCTGATCCAAAATGCTGCAGCAAGAGTTTTAACAGGTACTAGAAAGAGAGATCATATCTCTCCGGTTCTGGCCTCCCTTCATTGGCTTCCCATAGAGTTTAGAATTAAGTTTAAAATCCTTCTTCTTACTTACAAAGCTCTAAACAATCAGGCTCCTTTTTATTTAAAAGATCTGATTCTACCGTATTATCCTAACAGAGCACTACGCTCCCAAAATGCAGGATTACTTGTAATACCTAGAATCTCCAAAAGTACAATGGGAGGCAGAGCCTTCAGTTATCAAGCTCCTCTCCTGTGGAATCAGCTGCCAATCTGGATTCGGGAGTCAGACTCGATCTCTGTTTTTAAGAACAGGGCTAAAACCTACATTTTTGATATAGCCTACAATTAGGGAGGGATCATGTGTTTCTGAACCCTCCCTTAGTTATGCTGCTAATAGGTTTAGTCAGCCGGGGGACCTCCAGTAATGCACTGGGCCTCACTCCTTTCCTCACTCTCTATGAAATATTTTTTTTTTTTGCTGGTCATTAACATCTGTTTGTTCTCTCCCATAGATTGAGTCCCCATCGTGCTGTTTGCTCTCTACATGTCTGTTCTTTTCTTCTTCTCTATCCCCTCACCCCCCAGCCAGTCGCAGCAGATGACTGCCCCTCCCTGAGCCTGGTTCTGCTGGAGGTTTCTTCCTGTTAAAAGGGAGTTTTTCCTCTCCACCGTCGCCAAGTGCTTGCTCACAGGGGATCACCTGATTGCTGGGGTCTTTCTGCAACTGTGGGGGTTCCCCCCTACAGTTGATAGTGCTATGAGATGACTGTTGTTGTGAAATGGCGCTATATAAATAAAGTTGAATTGAATTGAATTGAATTGAATTTCTTAGCTGATTTAGTGCTGAAATCTGATATAATAATTATAGTAGGGGACTTTAGTAGGGGACTGGTTTCTGTACTTGTCCTTTTAGACCTTAGTGCAGCTTTTGATACTGTGACGTTTGCGGGATTCACACAAAGAAAGAGGAGCAAGATGGTTGTGATGAACAGGCTTTATTTACACACCACCGACCCCCAACTGCCTCTGAGCCCAGAGAGGAGGGGAGGTCATTCTCCCAGACCTCCGTTTCAATCATGGTTACACACTCATGATACATCTTGCCCTAATCCTGCTAAACACTGCTGGGTCATTATAACGCAGTTATAATGACACAGCAGTATAACTCAGTAATAACACATTTAATACACACACACAGTAACGTTTTCAACTGGCAAAGCATGCTGGGAAATCCCTGCCCCCCTTAACATGGCCCCGACGTTACACTGCCCTCCCCTGGACTGGTTTCTGTCCCCAGAAAATTCAAAGTCCACTTTCAGAAATCCAACGCGAGTCAGCCCGGTGCCGGGGCGGCATGCACGGGCCATCCAGTGTCCATCTGAGTCTCGGTCGGAATATCTGGTTGGGGTAGGGTTCCGGTTTGGCCACCAACGGGCGGATGGACACATCTGACAGCCTCTGTAGGACCACGCACAGTCCCTTCCCTGGCAGCGGGAGTCCCAAGCCCGCTCCGGCCGACTCCCACCACTGCCAGGTCTCCCAGGCGGCCGCTGGCCCGCGTCCATGCATCCAGCCCTTGCCGCGCCTGGAAAATGGCCGGATCTTCGTCCTGCTCGCTCCGCTGCTGCGCGTCTGTTGCGCCGAGGGCCTCCGTGACGTCACCGAAAGGGGAAACATCTGCGGTGGCGGTAGGACACGCACAGTTCCTCCTCTGGCAGCGGGAGTCACGACTCCCACCGCTGCCAGGATCTCCCAGGCGGCCGCTGGCCCGCGTCCAGGCGTCCAGCCCCTGCCGAGCCCGGGAAAAGACCGGCTCTGTCCTGCTTGCTCCGCTGCTGCTGCGCTCCAAAGGCCTCTGTGACGTCACCGCCAGGGGGAGCATCTGCAGGAGGCGGCTTTTTCCCCGTCCATGCCACCTCGCTCTAATTTAACGTCGGCGAGGGGCCAGTTTGTCGTGCGCTGTGTGCGGGGCAGTACCATGCGATGTACCCTGGCTCTGTGCAGCGGAAGCCCCCCTTCCTCGCGTCGCCGCCGCTGTCTCCTTCGTGCACGTGCTGCCGTAGCTCCTCCTCCCACTCGCTCTCAGCACGGTGGTTTCCTCCGATGACCAGTCGTTCAGCGCGGCAGCCAACTCGACCTGGGCCAAGTGGTCATCCAACGGGTTCTCGCCGTTGTAGAAGGGAATCTTGGCCCGCTGCTGGACGGATGGGACGGTCATCTCCCGGTCAATCGCTGCTCCTAATTGCTCTGGAATCGCCAGCCCGTCGGGGCTGGTTTGCTCTGCTCAGTCCCGTCGGGTCTGCTGCTCCATCCATCGCGGCGAGCCTCTCCGGGGGTGCCGGCGTCTCAGCTCTACGCTCCGTTCCCAGCCGAGCGATGAACCGCTCCAGCCGTTGGACCTCCGCCTGGATCCTCATCTTGCTCCATCCCCACTCCTGACACCAGTGTAACGTTTGCGGGATTCACACAAAGAAAGAGGAGCAAGATAGTTGTGATGAACAGGCTTTATTTACACACCACCGACCCCCAACTGCCTCTGAGCCCAGAGAGCAGGGGAGGTCATTCTCCCAGACCTCCATTTCAATCATGGTTACACACTCATGATACATCTTGCCCTAATCCTGCTAAACACTGCTGAGTCATTATAACGCAGTTATAATGACACAGCAGTATAACTCAGTAATAACATATTTAATACACACACACAGTAAGGTTTTCAACTGGCAAATCATGATGGGAAATCCCTGCCCCCCTTAACATGGCCCCGACGTTACAATACTATCGATCATAATATTCTACTTGATAGATTAGAACACTATGTTTGACTTAATGGAACTTCGTTGCAGTGGTTTAGATCTTATTTATCTGATAGGTTCCAGTTTGTTCATGTAAATAATGAGTTTTCTTTCAACTCAAAGCTTAGTCATGGAGTTCCACAGGGATCTGTGCTAGGCCCTACTCTTTTTAGTTTATATATGCTTCCGTTAGGCAACATTATTAGAATGCACTGTATACATTTTCATTGTTATCCAGATGACACACAATTATACCTGTCAATGAAGCCAGATGATAGTAATCAATTAGCCAAGTTAGAAGCCTGTCTTAAGGAAATCAAAGCTTGGATGACTTGTAATTTCCTGCTATTAAATTCAGATAAGACTGAAGTCATTCTTGTTGGTCCAAAAAAACCTTAGAAATTCCTTTCCAAATCAAACTTTCAGTTTGGATGCAGTTACTCTTTCTCTTAATAGCTCTGTGAGGAACCTTGGAATTATTTTTGATCAGGATCTGTCCTTCAATTCACATATTAAATTTGTTTCTAAGACTGCCTTCTATCATTTGCATAATATTGCCAAGATTAGGAGCATCTTGTCTCAGAGTGATGCTGAGAAGCTGATCCACGCTTTTGTTAGCTTGAGATTAGATTATTGTAATTCTTTATTATCAGGCTGTCCTAAAACATCTTTAAAAAGTCTTCAGCTGATCCAAAATGCTGCAGCAAGAGTTTTAACAGGTACTAGAAAGAGAGATCATATCTCTCCGGTTCTGGCCTCCCTTCATTGGCTTCCCATAGAGTTTAGAATTAAGTTTAAAATCCTTCTTCTTACTTACAAAGCTCTAAACAATCAGGCTCCTTTTTATTTAAAAGATCTGATACTACCGTATTATCCTAACAGAGCACTACGCTCCCAAAATGCAGGATTACTTGTAATACCTAGAATCTCCAAAAGTACAATGGGAGGTAGAGCCTTCAGTTATCAAGCTCCTCTCCTGTGGAACCAGCTGCCAATCTGGATTCGGGAGTCAGACTCGATCTCTGTTTTTAAGAATAGGGCTAAAACCTACCTTTTTGATATAGCCTACAATTAGGGAGGGATCATGTGTTTCTGAACCCTCCCTTAGTTATGCTGCTAATAGGTTTAGTCAGCCGGGGGACCTCCAGTAATGCACTGGGCCTCACTCCTTTCCTCACTCTCAATGAAATATTTTTTTTGCTGGTCATTAACATTTGTTTGTTCTCTCCCATAGATTGAGTCCCCATCATGCTGTTTGCTCTCTACATGTCTGTTCTTTTCTTCTTCTCTATCCCCTCACCCCCCAGCCAGTCGCAGCAGATGATTGCCCCTCCCTGAGCCTGGTTCTGCTGGAGGTTTCTTCCTGTTAAAAGGGAGTTTTTCCTCTCCACCGTCGCCAAGTGCTTGCTCACAGGGGATCGCCTGATTGCTGGGGTCTTTCTGCAACTGTGGGGGTTCCCCCTACAGTTGATAGTGCTATGAGATGACTGTTGTTGTGAAATGGCGCTATATAAATAAAGTTGAATTGAATTGAATTGAATACTTCTGCATATGATGAACAGAGGGAGACAGCAGGATGATACAGACCAGTTTTGTTTTAATCCCGCTATGTCTTCCGCTAGCTGCTGTAAAGGCAGAAATACATTACGTTGACGTGTGGCTGACATACAGACATGCACAGTAAACATATTTTCTGCCCAGCCTTCAGAATAAGTGTTTTCATGCACATCATTCAGATTAACAATCGACATAACCCACCCGTCTCAATCGGAATGAAATTTTGATCCGAATGAGCGTAATCAGGTCAGAATATTCAGATTGGCATGTCTACATGAAGCATTTTTATTTCGAGCAGGCTTTTAATCCGGTTACTTGTGTCCATGTAAACATGGTCATTCACTCACTCAGGCTTGTTCCTCTGCTTATCATAGCTCAGGGATTGGTCCTATCCTTTGGATCATTTAAACCATGCACTGCAACACCAATAACGCTTTATTTGGCCTTATACATTCTTTCATTCAGCCAATTTTATGTTAGTTTGCTTAGACTGTATCCAACAACAGGCGCTAGCCAGCTAACTTGAGCCTCAGCCACATGAAAAAGGGAGAGTGGGGTGAACTGGGGCTCAGTTGCTATGAAGAAAAGTGTTTAATCTGGGTTAAAAACTGTGCTGTAGAATTTAAATCCCAAAGCATTTTGACCAAAGAATGTCACAAACATTTCACTAAAAGCGCTGGGAACTCTGCCAACATGTGGTAAAAGGGCATAGTAGGTCCCCTTTAATATTGTGACGTTTGCAGGGTTCACACAAAGACAATGGAGCAGATGGCTGTGATCAACCTGATTTATTTTTCACACACCCCAACCCCCAACCTGCCTCTGTGCTACAGAGTGGAGGGGAGGTCATTCTCACAGACCCCTGTTTCAATCATGGTTACACACACAGATACATCTTGCCCTAATCCTGCTAAACACTGCTGGGTCATCATAATGCAGTTATAATGACACAGCAGTATAACTCAGAAATAACACATTTAACACACACATAACGTTTTCATCTGGCAAAGCATGCTGGGAAATTCACTTAACATGGCCCCAACGTTACACTGCCCCCCCCCCCGGACTGGTTTCTGTCCCCAGAAAAATTAAAGTCCAATTTAAAAGTCCAATACAAACTCATCCAGATGTCGGGGCGGTCTTCGGCGCCGGCGGCCAACACGTACAGGCCCCCTAGTGTCCATCTGGGTCTCGGTCGGGGTATCGGGCCGGGATGGAAGCTCCGGTTCGTCCACCAGCGGTGCAGATGGCCGATACGGGGCGAGACGGTCACGATGAAGGACCACAACCCGGTCCCTTTTTCTAAGCCTCACCCTGTACACCACATCTGACAGTCTCTCCAGGACCACGCATGGCCCCGACCACTGGCTCGCCAGCTTCGGTGATCGTCCTCTCTTCCTCTCAGGGCAGAAAACCCAGACTCGATCTCCCGGTGCAAAGTCCCTCCCCTGACAGCGGGAGTCGTACGCTCGCTTCTGCCGACCCCCTGCCGCTGCCAGGGCCTCTCGAGCCAGCTCGTGCACCGTGTGGAGACGTTCTTTCAAACAAAAAAAATAATCCAATCCGGGTCTTCCCTCCACCTCCGGCTCAGGGGGGCAACCGAATACCAAATCCACCGGTGTGCGCAGCTCGCGTCCAAACATGAGCGCCGCAGGGGTGCACCGGGTAGATTCCTGAGCTGCCGTCCGGTACGCCCACAAAACAAAAGGCAGGTGCAGGTCCCAGTCTCGCTGTCGCTGGTCCACTAGGATAGCGAGCTGGGTGGTGAGGGTCCGGTTGAATCGTTCGACCAGGCCGTCGCTCTGTGGATGCAGTGGGGTGGTCCGGGTCTTCCGGATGCCCAGCCGTTTGCAGACCTCTCCGAAGACCTCCGCCTCGAAGTTCCGACCCTGATCGCTGTGCAGCTCCTCCGGTGCGCCAAACCGACAGAACATTTCATCCACCAGCTTTGATGCCGTCGTAGCGGCGCTCTGATCCGGGACCGCGTACGCCTCTGGCCACTTAGTGAAATAATCCATCGCGACCAGCACGTAGCGGTTCCCCCGGTCCGTGGTCGGGAAAGGGCCCAGGATGTCCACTCCCACTCGCTCCATCGGTGCTCCCACCCGGTACTGCTGCAGGGGAGCGTGGGATCGCTGAGTTGGTCCCTTCTGAGCTGTGCATGTGTTGCAGCGATGAACGTGGAGCTCCACGTCCTGATGACAACCGGGCCAGTAGAACCGGGCCCGAAGGCGCTGCAGCGTCTTTGTCACTCCGAAGTGGCCCGCTCCTACCGCCCCATGAACCAGCTGGAGTACTTTGGGCCGGAGTCGACGAGGAACTAGCAGTTGCCAGACATGCCGCTGCCCAGCTGGAGTGTGCCACTGTCGATACACCACGCCCTCGTAGCAGCGGAGGTTGGCCCACTGGGAGTGCAGGGCCTTAGTCTCTGGGTCCAGCGGTGACACAACCTCCCAGGCGGGCCGCTGTCCTGCGTCCAGCCACTGCCGAACCCGCGAAATGACCGGGTCTCTGTCCTGCTCGCTCTGCAGCTGCTGCGTGCCAAGAACTTCTGTGACGTCATCGCTGGGGAGAACTGCCTGATCATCTGAGGAGGGGCTGTGCGTCGCTGCGTTATTCTTGCTCGCAGCGGCTCGGAGAGCGGCAGCCCGTGGGGCGGTTTGGTCCCGATCTTCAGCCCGTTGGCAGTGACGACACTCCTCTGTCGCGCAGGGGCGCCGAGACAGCGCGTCAGCGTTGGCATGGAGGCGGCCTGCCCGATGCACAATCTGGAAATTATAATCCTGCAGTGCCTCCAGCCACCTCGCCAACTGTCCATCCGGTTCTTTGAAATTTAACAACCAGGTCAGGGAAGCATGGTCCGTCCTGAGCTGGAACCTCCCACCGTACACATACGGGCGGAAGTGTCGCAGTCCTTGAATGACAGCCAGCAGCTCTCTGCGAGTCACACAGTAATTTCTCTCGGCTCTGCTGAGAGTGCGGCTGAAGTAAGCGACTGCCTGCTCTCCATGCTCTCCCTCCTGGGATAGCACCGCCCCGATGCCCTGGTTGCTGGCGTCCGTGTCCACGATGAAAGGGCGGTTCGGGTCGGGATACTGCAGGATGGGGGCTCTGATGAGCGCTGCGCGAAGCTGGAAGAAAGCAGCAGCACAGCTGTCACTCCACTGGAACGTGCGTCCTTTCTGCGTCAGCTGATGCAGCGGGCTGGCGATGGTGGCGAAGTCTTTCACAAACCTCCTATAATAGGAGGCCAATCCAAGAAAACTCCTCAGTTCTCCAACGTTCCGCGGCACTGGCCAGTCTCTCACTGTTGCCACTTTTTCCGGGTCGGTAGCGACCCCCGCTGCGCTGACGATGTGGCCCAAAAAGGTGGTCTCCCGCCGGAACAGGTGGCATTTCTTAGGGTGTAACCGTAGCCCCGCCTGTTGGATGGCTCCCAGCACCTCTCGGAGATTTGACAGGGCGCTGTCAAAATCAGCTGCATGCACCAGCAGGTCATCCAGGTAAACAACGCAGCGACTCCGGGGCACGTGAGCCAGCACTCGCTCCATCAAGCGCTCAAAGGTGGCCGGAGCGTTGCAGAGTCCAAACGGCATCACTTTAAACTGGTACAGTCCCTGCCCGATGGAGAAGGCTGTTTTCTGGCGGGCCTCGGGTGACAGCTCTACCTGCCAATAGCCGCTGCGTAGATCCAGCGAGCTGAACCAGCTGGAGCCGGCGATGTGGTCCAGTGCGTCATCGATGCGGGGCAGGGGGTAGGAATCTTTCCTGGTGGCGTCGTTCAGGCGTCGGTAATCCACACAGAACCGCCACGACCCGTCCTTCTTGACCAGCACCACCGGCGCTGCCCAGGGGCTGCTGGAGGGCTCAATGACATGTGCCTCCAGCATTTCTCGCACTTTTTGTTCCGCCGCTGCCCGCCTTGAAAAGGGCAGCCGGCGTGGGTGGAGTCGAATCGGCCTGGCCTCACCGGTGTCGATCTCGTGCTGCACCAACCCGGTCCGGCCGCATTCCTCATCCTTCGCGGCGAAAACACCCATAAAACAGTCCAATAGCTCCCGCAGCTGGCGTCCCTGTTCCGGGTCCAGCCCGCTGCAGCTCCGCTGAAATAATTCCTCCACCGCCTGCTGCGTCTCTGCTGACACGTTGACCCCTCCCCTTGCTGTCCTTGTGTGCGTTCGTGCTCCCTCTGTCCGCGCTGGTGATGTCATCATGTTCAGTCCTCGCGGTGGCCTGCCTGGTCCGGTTTGTCTTGGCGATCCCTCGATCGCGCAGGCCCCCGTGTTCCTTCCCTGGGTTCTGCTGTGGAGCGTGATGGTCCGGTTTCCCAGCTGGAGGGACGGTCCCGCGGTGTCGATCTTGGCGTTCCAGGCTGTGAGCAGGTCTAGTCCAATAATACAGGGGTCTTGGATGTCAGCCAGCCAGAACGGGTGTCTTATGTTCTGACCGGCCACCCCCACCACCAAAACTCTCCGCCCCCCCAGTCTGGCGCGCTCACCGGTAGCCGTGGTGACGCAGCGCTTGGTGGGTTCCCACCCCCATGGGGCCGTCTTGTTTGTGCCCGGCAGCACACCGGGTCGAACCAGGGAGATTGTAGAGCCGGTGTCAATCAGGGCCCGGATCGACGTCTTCCCCAAGCTGCACTGTAGATAGATCCCTGGAGAGTGTCCAATTCGGCCCACGCGTGGTGCCGGCTCCTCGGGGGAAACATCTGCGGGAGGCGGCCTGTTCCCGTTCACGCCACCTCGCTCTAGTTTAACGCCGGCGAGGGGCGTTCTTCTCCGGGGACGTGCCGCCGTGGTCTGCCGTAATTCCTCCTCTTCCTCCTCGCTCTCCATCGTGGCCTGGAAGGTTCTCTGTCTGTGCGTTGGCGCTTCAACTGTGTGATTCATCAGCGGCTCCACCCGCTCTGCTTCTGCCACTGCAGTCTCCCAGTCGCTCGCGGCGTGGATCCGTACGTGGCTCTGGAGCTGGGCCGGGCGGAGACCTTGGATGAAGCTCCGGAGGGCGAGCTTCTCTACCGCCTCCGGTGCGAAATCTGGGTAGCTGCGCCGGGTTAGCAGCCGTATGTCTGCAGCATAGGTTCCTAGGCTTTCCTGGTTGCTTCTACGGCGGCGGGTCAGCTGTTCCTGGGCGTGCTCAGCGTCCACCATTCTCCCAAATCGTCTCTGGAGCGCCCCTTGTAGCGCTGGCCAGCTGTAGCGCTCCTCAGGCAGGAGATCAGAAAGCGTGCAGAGAGCTCTCCCTTCCAAGGCCAGCGCGACTTGCACGGCGGTTTCCTCTGGTGACCAGCCGTTCAGCGCAGCGGCCAGCTCGACCTGGGTCAGGTAGTCATCCAACGTGGCCTCGCCGTTGAAGCGGGGAATCTTGGCCCGCTGCCTAACAGATGGGATGGCCGCCTCTTGATCGATCGTCACTCTCGATCGCCGTGGGATCGCCAGCCCGTCCTGTCCTGAAAAGGGCGGAATGCGGGGCTGGTTTGCTCTGCTCTGCCTGCTCTGTCTTGAAAAAGACAGAAGGCGGGGTGCGCTGGCCCTGTCAGGTCCGCCGCCGCTTTGTTCGTCCCGGCTCCTGGCTCCCGGGGGTGGTGTCTCGGTCCCATCGTCCATCATCAGCTGAGCAATGAACTGCTCCAGCTGCTGGATCTCCATTCTGATCCTGGCATCCATCTGCTCCATCCCACTCCTGACACCAGTGTGACGTTTGCAGGGTTCACACAAAGACAATGGAGCAGATGGCTGTGATCAACCTGATTTATTTTTCACACACCCCAACCCCCAACCTGCCTCTGTGCTACAGAGTGGAGGGGAGGTCATTCTCACAGACCCCTGTTTCAATCATGGTTACACACACAGATACATCTAGCCCTAATCCTGCTAAACACTGCTGGGTCATCATAATGCAGTTATAATGACACAGCAGTATAACTCAGAAATAACACATTTAACACACACATAACGTTTTCATCTGGCAAAGCATGCTGGGAAATTCACTTAACATGGCCCCAACGTTACACTATAATGAAGACAGCATACAGTATGCAATCCGTTTCTCATTTCTTGGTGCACAGTGATGCCAGTTACTCAAGAGGCAGACAATCAAAAGAAAGCAGTTTCAAAGGCAGAGGGAATACAGCCAAAGAGCTTAGGAGAAGAAGAGGTAAAGGAGGCAAGCATCCCACACAAACTCTTATTTTTTTTTTTCTAAAACGGAGTTTAGCATTTTGTTTTCCCATAATGAGCAATTATGAGGAGGCAGCCATTTGAGCTGTTCCTTTTTTGTTTGAATCCAAATAAACACAAGATAACACAACGGATAGCAGAACTAATAAAGTCATCATTCTCATTGCTGTTTTTCAAACGTGCTGCTCAAACTAATGGCCTTGTTTTGGCTCAATTACAAATTATTTTAAGAAGCCTGGGAGAGAAAGACATGTATTTGTGACAAGATAACAAGCTCTTAATGAAACAAACCCTTTGAGGTTAAATTCCTGCGGGACAATAAATGCTTCCTCTGGAGAACCATGATTATCCTCCCCCAGTCACCAGTTGTGAGCTGGCTGTGTACTACAAACACTTAACTTTAAAAGAATCCATTTTATTTCCGTAAGGGGAACACAAAATGTTCAAAGCACTGCCTTAAACATACATAAATTTGAGCATTGCTATGCACGATGATGGCATTGTGATTTAAAATAAGAGTTGTGGGAAATTATCAGACAAACACTGCTACAGTTATGCCAACATAAACAAATGTGGGATGATTTCATAGGCTGTTGAACCAATCCACCAGAACAATTTTAAATTTGTTTAGGAAGTGGAAAACGAGTTTAAAAACTGGAGATAAATATTATTCATAAGTCTAAATATACTATTATCAAAGCAATAACATTTCAAGGATTAAGAACAGATCACTTCCATTTAAAATACACTGGAATACATGAGACTATTTCAGAATAGAACAGCATAAAGTGGTGGTTTGTAATGAAACTCTCCATTTCTGCTTTGCAAGCTTAATGAAAACACCAAGGTGCTGATGCCTCGGTGCCAGAGCCTTGGCAGAGGTATGCGTTCTTGGATCATCACCATAATGTTATGGTTCCTCTCTAGCCCAAGGACCACCTCTGGTAAAAATTTCATCCAAATCCATCCAGTAGTTTTGGAGTACACTTATGTGCAGTGAAAATAATCTGCAGTTCACATGCCCATACTGTCGGCGGCAGCCAAGAGCCACCAACCTGATTTGAACAGCTGCAATCCAAACACAAAGAAGAGCATGGTGGCAGATGTTTTAAATGGCAGAAGCGATGGAGGTACATGAATACAATGACAATCAAAATGAACAGGAGCTTTTGCTGTTTAGTGGCAGAGGAAGAAAACGGACGGGCAAAGAGACAGACATTTGTTCATTCAGTATTGGCGGATTGCTCAGTACTTTCCTCTGGTGGGAGTTTCCGGGTGCATGTGCAGTACCATTCCTTTGACGGTAAAGGTGAGATGTTTTTGTGTTTATTTCAAAAACAAAGCACTAGTTCAAAATTCTGGCAAATTAAAAGTCGAGAAAATATGGTGATACAATGATACAAGCCTTTAGTTCCACTTAATTTTGACCAGGCGAGCTGAAACAGAGAGGTGGACAGACGGACAGACAGATACACACACAGAGCCACAAACAGATGCAATAACCGATTACAGTATGCCTCCGTTTCACCGAGGCATAATAACTCACCTCCATTTTGACATCTAATGATATTTGTCATCTCTAATATATAAAGGTACACAAAGTGAATATTTTTCACTGTATACAGAGCCAAATGTTAGGAGATGAAAGGCCACCATAATGTTGGTATCCTCCCTCTCGGTGTTCACTCACAACTCCAGAACTGAGTGCTTCAGAGGTAATCAGGTATAATGAGGCAACTGAGGCATAGCAAAGATGAAAAAAGACCTAAGTGGAGTTACACACTGTGAGATCTTAGAATGTTGGGGATGTCAGGATCCATTATCTTCTTCATAGTTCTGACATATACTGTAGAAGCTTATATTGCTGAATTACTTGAAGCCCAAGAAGAAACTGCACCGATCTCTTTGTACATGAGCCACAAACAATCATGCAACTCCACATTTTTCTAGAGCAGCTGCATAATTCCCAGCTGAAACAACTTATTTATTTTTACTTTCTTCATACAAGTCATCAGTTCATTGTTTGCATGAACCAACCTGTTTAAAATTTTCCTACCTTTCTTCTGGTTTGAGGCTCTTTGCTAAACATTATGACCAGCAGGTGGGTGCGAGCTGCTCGGTCTGAACCGGTGCAGTGGGCTGGAGATTTTGATTTTGATTTTTTATACTTTACTTATCCCCAGAGGGGAAATTGAGGGCATCCACCTGGATGGATGAAGCAGCCACGGTACGGCACTATCCCTTTACCATTCACACACACATTCACACCTAGGGCCACTTTAGAGTCTCCAATTAACCTAACCTGCATGTTTTTGGCCTGTGGGAGGAAACCGGAGAAATCCCGGAGTAAACCCACGCAGATACGGGGAGAACATGCAAACTCCACACAGATCACTGTTGGTCAGGGGCTGGGATCGAACCAGGGATCCCATGGCCAAGGGTGAGTTGCTGTGCTGGCACAGCGCTAACCACTGCACCACAATGAGCAAATTAATGAAATCTGTTGACATCAGCATCAGAATCAGAATCAGAATCAGAATGAACTTTATTGCCAAGCATGTTTACACATACGAGGAATTTGACTTGACATTAGGTGCGCACATATTAGGCGCTCACTAATGACGCAGCAGCCGATAAGGCGCCTAATACAGTGGGGGTAAAGAGGGAGAGGGGAAGGGGATGACACATTGGGCAGAGAGAAAAAAACATAGTTATCAGAATAGCGCTCGAGTGAGCAAGATTATGATCACATAGAAAAAAAACCCTCAATGCACACTTAGCAGACAAGTTACAATACACATGTTAACAAAAGAGAGAGACCAGTGTGTGTATATCAGTCATATGATATCAGTGTGAGTGCAGTGTGAGTGAGTTACTGGTGCACAACAAAAATCGTCTCCTAGGCAACGGCTAGGTGTTATGTCCATGTATTCTAAACATAGATAAACATGTCCACAGAGTTCATCTCTCTTCATGCCAGATGGTAAAAATTCCATGTTCGTCACATGATAACGCTGTCCTTGGAGAGTTCAGATTGTTGTACAACAGCAGTTGTTTGGGTTAAGAGAAGCCAAAACTCCCTTCTGCTTTATCTCTTCTCCTGGAGGAATGAGTCTCCCAAGGACGCCGAATCAAGGCCTGATGAGCACAGTTCACCTAGAGCATAAAAATTTCCTCTCTCATGCGATTCTGTGCATCACACATTCACAGGCTTTAAAATCATTCCCTGGAGAGCACCCAGCGACTCCGAGATGTTTCCCACCTTCTGATTCAGTTCGCCATTCAGTTCGCCATTGCCGCTATCAGTGCTCCCCCCAGCTGGTCGAATTGTTGAAGAAGCTTCGCCGGGTCTGCATTTTGACCAGCTCTTCCAACTTCTTTAATTTCCGATACACCAGGAAACTCCAGAGCCAAACAGTAGAAATCCTGTGATCCTAAGCCAAACAGATAGATGTCTTCCACATCTTCAATCGAATCACACAGACACATGAGTTTCCAATTGTTCCATGAGTCTCCCCACTTGGGCTCCCCCTGGCCCGATCTTCTTTTAAATGGTGTCAATTGCATTCAAAGCCCAGCTCAATTCCATAATTTTCCGTTTGGGTCGAGATGCAGCAGAAGAAGAGCGAGACACAGACAGGACACAGCAAGCTGGGATCAGTGAAGGGAGGAGGAGAAGGGAGAGGAAAAGAAATGCGTCTGCTCTCTCTGAAAGCCGGAAGAAGAAGGAGCCAAAAATCTAAATCCTGTGATTCTATCATATCATATGACAGAAAAAAGCAGCTCCAGTGAAGGACATTTACAGCTTTTGTTGCTCAGTATAACTCATGGGTATGGGCAGGAGTTCCAGGGGCCATTTTGTTCCTGAATACATAATCCATTTCTTTCCATTCTTTGACTCCAGAGAAAAATATTAAGAGGGCATTCAAAAACATCCTTAAATGTTCAAAATGTGTATGTTACAAGTTATAACTTGACAAAGACAATTAAAATAAGCTTTCATGTATGTTATATTAGGTAATGTAATTTAAAGTGGATTAGACCACGGAATTCCCTCTATCCCTCAGTTTAGAACAGTTAGTTAATTAACAGCATCACACCCCAGCAAAGTTCAGACAGAATAACTGATTGTGTTATTTATGGTTGCAAAGCAACCATAAATAACACAATCAATGTTATTTGTGGTTGCAACACAGTTGCTTTGATTTCTTTGTATGTATGGATTACTTGGGTTGCTACTGATATATGGTGAAAATCTCAGGTCAATGGCTTCATCAGAAATATGTTTAATGAGAAAAATGTTGACGCATTCAATACTTACTTTCCCCACTGTATCTATTTCATGTGGTAATTCAATTCAATTCAACTTTTTTTTATATAGCGCCATTTCACAACAACAGTCATCTCATAGCACTTTCAAACTGGCTGCACGGTGGCGCAGTGGTTTAGCACTGTGGCAGCACAGTTTTACCCTCGGCCGGGGGATCGTGGGGATCATGAGATCGTGGGTTCGATCCCAGCCCCCGACCAACAGTGAGCTGTGTGGAGTTTGCATGTTCTCCCCGTGTTGCGCGGGTTTACTCCGGGATTTCTCTGGTTTCCTCCCGCACACCAAAAACATGTAGGTTTAGGGCGCTCGCGCACGCAGCGACCGGCAGCCGGTGGCTTGTCACCAGACTGCAAACCAAGTCTACCTACGGGTACAAATAAGTAACAAAAAAAAAAAAAAACTGTAGGGGAAACCCCACAATTGCAGAAAGACCCCAGCAATCAGGCGATCCCCTGTGAGCAAGCACTTGGCGATGGTGGAGAGAAAAACTCCCTTCTTTGCAGGAAGAAACCTCCAGCAGAACCAGGCTCAGGGAGGGGCAGTCATCTGTGCGACTGGCTGGGGGGGGGGGGGGGATAGAGAAGAAGAAAAGAACAGACATGTAGAGAGCAAACAGCATGACAGGGACTCAATCTATGGGAGAGAACTGTCATGATCGGGCGAGCGCGTCTCCCCCCTCCCGTCCTGTCTCTGTTTTCCTGGCTCCAGAGCTCATCAAGTGCACCTGCGTGACTACACACCTGCTGCCTGATTCATCAGCTTATTTAAGGTCCAGAGTGTGAGGAGCTCTCTGCTGGATCGTTTGGTTTGTGCCGCCATTCAACAGCAGCTGTTGTTGTTCGGCAAAATTATTATTCACATCCGTTGTCTTACCTTTTTGTCCTCCTCTTCCCTCAGGTTTGCTGCCGCCTCCAGTGGTGTGTTTCCGGAGCTGTGTTTGCTCGCTCGCCTGAATCCTCCTCCTCCTCAACAACAGTTTCTCCACCCAGGTCCTCCGGTCACAGAGAAATGATGTCTTAGGGGCGTGGAACTCACATTTCTCAGCCTTCACATAGAGTTTGTCCTCCAAGAGCCATTGTAAGACCCGCCTCACGTGTACTCGATGTTCATCCAGCGATCGGGAGAAGATCAGGATGTCAAGAGGTAAACGAAGACAAACGACCCCAGGAAGTCACGAAGCACATCGTTGATCAAGTGTTGGAAGATGGCCGGAGCGTTGGTTAACCCAAACGGCATCACCAAGTCCTCAAAGTGTCCGCTTGGGGTCCGGAAACCAGTCTTCCATTCATCCCCCTCCCTGATCTGCACCAGATGGTACGCGTTACGGAGGCCCAATATGGTGAAGAAAGAGGCCCCCTGGAGGGAATCAAAGGCCGTGTCCATCAGAGGAAGAGTGTATTTATCTTTGATGGTGATGTCATTGAGGGCACGGAAATCGATGTATGGCCTCAGGGAGCCAGCCTTCTTCCCAACGAAGAAAAACCCCGCCCCCACCACCGAAGATGAAGGGCAGATGACATGCGAGCTAAGGGACTCCTTAATATACGACTCTATTGGTTCCGGCTCTGGAGCAGACAGGCTGTAGAGACGGCCCGACGGCAGCGGGGCTCCAGCCCAGAGATTGATGGCACAGTCATAGGACCGGTGGGGGAGAGAGACAATGCCTGGGACTTACTGAATACCGCCCCCAGGTCATGATACTCAGGAGGGACCCCGGACAGATCGGGAGGAGGAGTGACGGGAGCAACCAAGGCATGGATGGTGAGCATGCGGCAGACTGCAGACACACACTGAGGCAAAAGGAGCTCCAGGAAACCACACCTCCTGTGCGCCAGTCAAAAGAGGGGTTGTGCAGCCGGAGCCAGGGGTAGCCCTGGCCACGACCGGCAGGACGAACAGGCTCAGGTCCTCCCGATGGTTCCCAGAGATGATGACTGAAACCGGAATCAATGACGTCCTCTGAGACATGGTGAACAATTTTGTTTGTTTACTTAGACAACATATTAATTTTTTTCTCGCACGCAGGAGGAACATGTGGTCCATGTCCAGACAGTTCTACAGCGGCTGCTCAAGAATTAGCTTTTTATGAAAGCTGAGAAGTGTGAGTTTTCCACCTGCTCCACTTCTTTCCTGGGGTTTACCGTGGGCGGGGGCACGTGAAAGGTCGACCCAGAGAAGATTCAGGTGGTAGTAGACTGGCCTACCCCTCAAACTCTGAAGGAGCTCCAACGCTTCCTGGGTTTTGCCAATTTCTACCGCCGATTCATTCGGGATGATAGCAAGATCGCTCTGCCCCTGACACAGCTCACATCTACCAAGAGCTCGTTCAAGTGGTCTGAGGCTGCTGAACAGGCTTTTGCTTCACTGAAAGAAAAATTTACCACCACACCTATCTTGGCGTAGGTCGACCCCCAAGCTCAGTTCGTGGTTGAGGTGAACACGTCTGATTCGGGGGTGGGCGCTGTGCTCTCACAGCATTCCGGCTCCAATCAGAAGCTCCACCCGTGCGCATTTTTCTCCCGGCAGCTGTCCCCAGCCGAGAGGAATTACGATGTAGGAGACCCCGAACTGCTGGCCATAAAATTGGCACTGGAGAAGTGGAGACACTGGTTGGAGGGAGCCAATCAGCCGGTGATGGTCTGGACTGATCACAAAAATTTACAATATCTCAGGTCAGCCAGACATTTGAATTCCCGGCAGGCTAGGTGGGCCCTGTTCTTTCTTAGATTTAATCTCTCCATCACTTATCACCCAGGGTCCCACAGCATCAAATCTGACACTCTCTCCCGCCAGTTTTCCTCCGACTCCTCTCCTTCTCTCTCTCCTAAATCCACTGCCCCCCTTCCGGACACCATCCTGCCCTCCTCCTGTATTTTGGGGGCCCTTACCTGGGATATCGAGCAGAGGATCTGGCAGGCTTAGTTAGCGGAACCTGTCCCCGAGGGAGGCCCGCCCAACAAACTGTATGTGCCCTCCTCCCTTCGCAGTGACGTAATCCAGTGGGGGCACACAAGTTTTTTCGTCTGTCATTCCGGCATCACTCGCACAATGGAACTTAGTCAGCAGGTGTTTTGGTGGCCTTCCCTTAGGTCGAATGTCAAAGACTATGTTAAGACCTGCCACACCTGTGTTGCCAACAAATCTGACTCTTCGCCACCAGCTGGTCTCCTCCATCCACTCCCCATCCCTTCTCGTCCCTGGTCTCATATTGCCATTGACTTTGTCTCAGGCCTCCCTCCTTCTCAAAGTAACACTGTCATTTTCACTATCACCGATCACTTCTCCAAAGCTGTTCATCTGGTTCCCCTTCCTGGTCTCCTCTCCGCTGCCGGAACGGCCAACCTTCTGTCTATTCATGTCATCTGACTACATGGCATCCCTATGGACATTGTCTGAGATTGAGAACCACAGTTTACATCTCGGGTGTGGAAGGCGTTCTGTCGTTCCCTGGGTACCTCTGTCAGCCTCACTTCAGGGTATCATCCCCAGAGCAACGGTCAGGCCGAGCGTGCGAACCAGTCCTTGGAGGCCACCCTGAGATGTGTGGCATCCTGCAACCCATCTACCTGGAGCTCCCACCTGACCTGGGTGGAATATGCACTCAA
The DNA here is from genome assembly GCA_020510985.1 of Pholidichthys leucotaenia. Classification (NCBI taxonomy): domain Eukaryota; kingdom Metazoa; phylum Chordata; class Actinopteri; order Cichliformes; family Pholidichthyidae; genus Pholidichthys; species Pholidichthys leucotaenia. The sequence continues at coordinate 382,302,462 of CM035839.1, read as the reverse complement.
CTCAGCCGTCTCCTCCAGTACAGGGCTTACTCCTGTTGAAGCTGCCATGGGCTCCACACCACCACTCCTACCCATGATGGAGAGGGAGATCATGGTACCCTCTGTGGAGGCCCATGCACGACGCTGCCGCTGCCTCTGGAGGTCCACTTGGGCGGCTCTTCAACGATCGTCAGAGCGGAACCGCCTGTATGCCAACGGTAGGCGTGCGGCGGCACCCAAATACTCCATATGCCAGAAGATCTGGTTATCCACAGAGAACGTACCAATGAAGACAGACTCCCAGAAGCTGTCCCCAGGTTTTCTGGGTCCATTCCTGATCTCCCGGATCATCAATGGCATCATCGTCCGGCTGACGTTGCCGCTATCTCTCCATACCCATCCCACCTTCCACGTTTCCCAAATCAAGCCTCTCTCTGCCAGCCCCTTGTGCCCTCCTCTGGACCCCCTCCACCTCCCCAGATCATCAATGGACAGACCACATACACCGTTCAGTGGATTCTGGACGTACGCCGCCGTGGCCGGGGCTTGCAGTACCTGGTGCACTGGAAGGGGTATGGTCCAGAGGAGAGATCATGGATTCCATGATCCTTTTTCCATGACAAGGGTATGGTCTGGGCGTTCCACCTTGCCCATTCACAGAAACCCAGGGGGTCGCCAGGAGGTGCCCCTTGGGGGGGGGGGGGGCACTGTCATGATCGGGCGAGCATGAGCGTGTCTTCCCCCTCCTGTCCTGTCTCTGTTTTCCCGGCTCCGGAGCTCATCAAGCGCACCTGTGTGACTATACACCTGCTACCTGATTCACCAGCTTATTTAAGGGCCAGAGTGTGAGGAGCTATCCACTGGATCGTTGGGTTTGTGCTGTCATTCAACAGCAGCTCTTGTTGCTCCGCAAAATTATTATTCCCATCCGTTGTCTCACCTTTTTATCCTCCTCTTCCCTTAGGTTTGCTGCTGCCTCCAGTGGTGTCTCTGGGCTGTGTTTGCTCACTCGCCTGAATCATCCTCCTCATCAACAACAGCTTCTCCACCCAGGTCCTCCAGTCACTCCTCCTCCTCACCGGCCATCATCAACTCTTCCTCTCTTCTCCCTGGCTGGAGTCACGGCCGGGCTCTCTGCCAGTACCGTAAGACCCATTCCCTCAGCAGTATTTACCCTGTACTCCTTATCCATTATTAATCCTTCCTCTCCTCTCCTTTTCCCTTGATCTCATGTGGCTCCAGCGTGCAGTTGTTTTCTTGTACATAGTGTGGCGTTTTGGTTGTGGGTTTCTTTAGTTGTGGTGTGTGTGTTTATTATTTAAGTTAGTGTGTTTTGTATAGGGTTTGGGTTTTTCATTAAAGTGGTGTAAACTTTTCATCTCTGTCTGTGTTCTTCCGAAATGGTTGCCCAGCACTGAAGCCTCCTCAAATTATCCAAAATCATGACAAGAACAAACAGATGTTAATGACCAGCAAAAATATTTCATTGAGAGTAAAGAAAGGTGTGAAGCCCAGTGCATTGTTGGAGGTCTCCCGGCTGTCTAAACCTACTGTATTAGCAGCATAACTAAGGGAGGGTTCAGGGGCACCTGATCCTACCCTAACTATAGGCTATATCAAAAAGGAAGATTCTAACCCTATTCTTAAAAACAGAGATCGAGTCTGACTCCCAAATCCAGATTAGCAGCTGGTTCCAAAGGAGAGGAGCTTGATAACTGAAGGCTCTGCCTCCCATTGTACTTTTGGAAATTCTAGGTATTACAAGTAATCCTGCATTTTTGGAGTGTAGTGCTCTGCTAGGATAATAGGGTAGTATCAGCGCTTTTAAATAAAAAGCGGCCTGATTATTTAGAGCTTTGTAAGTAAGAAGAAGGATTTTAAATTTAATTCTAAATTCTAATGGAAGCCAGTGAAGGGAGGCCAGAACCGGAGAGATGTGATGTCTCTTTCTCGTACCTGTTAAAACTCTTGCTGCAGCATTTTAGATCAGCTGAAGACTTTTTAAAGATGTAGGACAGCCTGACAATAAAGAGTTACAATAATCTAATCTAGAGCTAAAAGCGTGGATTAGTTTCTCAGAATCACTCTGAGACAAGATGCTCCTAATCTTGGCAATATTAAGCAAATGATAGAAGGCAGTCTTAGAAACAATATGTGAAACAGATCTTGAGCCAAAATAACTCCAAGTTTCCTCACAGAACTATTAAGAGAAAGAGTAACCACATCCAAACTAAGAGTTTGATTTGGAAAGGTATTTCTAAGGTTTTTTGGACCAATTAATTGGCTGCACGGTGGCGCAGTGGTTTAGCACTGTGGCAGCACAGTTTTACCCTCGGCCGGGGGACCGCGGGGATCATGAGATCGTGGGTTCGATCCCAGCCCCCGACCAACAGTGAGCTGTGTGGAGTTTGCATGTTCTCCCCGTGTTGCGCGGGTTTACTCCGGGATTTCTCCGGTTTCCTCCCGCACACCAAAAACATGTAGGTTTAGGGCGCTCGCGCACGCAGCGACCAGTAGCCGGTGGCTTGTCACCAGACTGCAAACCACGTCTACCTACGGGTACAAATAAGTAACAAAAAAAAAAAAAAAAAAAATTAGAATGACTTCAGTCTTATCTGAATTTAGTAGCAAGAAATTACAAGTCATCCAAGCTTTGATTTCCTTAAGATAAGCCTCTAATGAGGCTAATTGATTACTGTCATCTGGCTTCATTGACAAGTATAATTGTGTCATCGGCATAACAATGAAAATGTATGCAGTGCTTTCTAATAATGTTACCTAGCAGTAGCATATATGAACTAAAAAGAGTAGGGCCTAGCACAGAACCCTGTGGAACACCGTGACTGAGCTTTGAGTTGAAAGAAAACTCATTATTGACATGAACAAACTGGAACCTATCAGATAAATAAGATTTAAGCCATTGCAGCGAAGTTCCATTAAGTCCAACAAGGTGTTCTAGTCTATCAAGTAAAATATTATGATTAATAGTATCAAAAGTTGTACTAAGGTCCAGAAAGACAAGTACAGAAACAAGTCCATTATCAGATGCGATAAGGAGGTCATTAGTGACCTTCACTAAAGCTGTTTCACTGCTATGATGGATTCTAAAACCAGATTGAAACTCTTCAAATAAACCATTTCCTTGCAAGTGGTCAAATAATTGCGCAGCAACAACTCTAAGATTTTTGAAATGAAAGGCAGATTAGAGATTGGCCTATAGTTAGCTAAAACTCCTGGATCCAGCGTTGGCTTTATAAGTAAGAGTTTAATTACAGCAGTTTTAAAGGCCTGTGGTACATGGCCTAATGTTAATGAAGAATTAATTATTTGAAGAATAGAGCTACCAATAAATGGGAAAACTTCTTTAAACAACCTGGTAGGAATAGGGTCTAAGTTGAAGTCTTGGATGAGGAAACTATTTTATCTAACTCTAAAAGGTCAATTGGAGTAAACTCATCCAAACAGATATCAATTGAAGGAGTTGTAGTTGTTACTGTATTTAAGTTAACGATGGGAAGAATCTGACTGATTTTATTTCTGATAGATGAAATTTTATTATTGAAGGAGTTCATAAAGTCCTGACTAATAAGCTCTAAGGGAATACTAGGTTTGACAGAGTCCTGACTCTTTGTCAACCTGGCTACAGTGCTGAAAAGAAACCTGGGATTATTCTTGTTCTCTTCTATTAATGTGGAATAATAACTTGTTCTAGCTTTCCTAAGAGATTTTTTTTTTATAAATTAGAAGTTGATTTCTCCAAACTAAATAGATTTCATCTAATTTAGTGGAGCACCATTTTCTTTCTAACTGATGAGCCTTCTGTTTAAAGCTACAAATTTCTGTGTTGAACCAAGGAGTCAGAAATCTCTGATTAGACTTTTTCTGTTTTAAAGGGGCCACCATGTCTAGCCCTCTGGTGCATAGCGGTCACTACAGTGGACAGCTATCACAATGTTTTATGTTGAGTGCTCAGGTGCATGTAGTTCACTGGATTGGACATGTCTGTAACTTTATGAAAAAAATCATATTTTTGGGAAAAAAAAGTAGAACTTTTTTTTTTCATGTCCTGAGAAGAATAAAAACACTTCACAAAAAAATCTTGACCAGGGCTTTCATAATTCATACATCAGAGGGCTAGAGTCTGATGCAGAGAAGCTATAACACTATCTACCATGCTATCAATTACAGAAGGAGCAAGCCCTCCATAACTAATCTCCATTGTGTTGACACATTACATTGAGGAAACAATCTGCTTAAATGTGGTAATGTAGCGCCCATAATGGTAACATTATGTAGCTCACATATTTCACTGCAGAGACCCAAGCATAGAAGGACTTTAAGCTTGCGGTGGGTATTGACATCACGCCTCAGATGGACAATGAGTCTGGACCACCTGCGGACTTGGGAAGAAGTCAGAGGATCTGAAGCGAGAGCCTGAAAGGACTGTCTGACCTCCTGGGGTCGGACAGAAGAGCAAAGAGGACTTTGAAGTGATTGAGTGTAAATAGAAGGATTTGACTTGATGGTGTGATTCTGTGTTTGATGTGTGGGTATAAATGTATGTGGGTTTACCGCAGCTCTTCCTCTTTATTCCTGACTGAGAGAGAGAGAGAGCTGGGGAGTTGAGATGAATAAACCATACTGAGAAATTATCCAGTCTCATCGTTTCATGATCCCCACATTGATGACCAAGACGTACAATGCCGGGAGAACGTTACCCTGACCCGGATTCACCGGAGACCGACCGCACGAGCACAGGCTCGGTCAAGCTCCCCGAGTTCTGGCAAGACGACCCGCACTCATGGTTCCAACACGCGGAATTGCGGTTCGTGCTTGGGGGAATATCAGCAGATGACACCAAGTTTCATAATGTCATCGCAAGACTCGACAGCCACACAGCTCGATGTGTGCGGAGCCTGGTGCAGCAGCCGCCCGCTGCTGGCAAGTACGACGCGCTGAAAGCCGCCCTCATCGAGAGTTTTGTGCCATCAGCCGAGGTGAGGGCCAGGCAGCTTCTGGACCTGCGCGACAGAGGAGGACGCAGAGCGACCGACCTCATGGAGGACATGCTGCAGCTGATCGGGACAGACAACGATGCGTTTCTGTTCAAACACATCTTCTTGAGGACCCTCCCAGCACACATGAGAGGTACCCTGTCTGGCATGAGGTGTGTGAACCAGCAAGACTTCCGCGCGCTGGCCAGGGAAGCACAGCGGCTCCTCGACGCCTGCGACGAGCAGGAGACTTCCGTGGCAGCAGCAGACCTCGGCGCGGCAGCCGGAGGCAGTGAGGAGCCGGAGGCAGCAGGAGCAACCCCAGCGACGACGGCAGCGGCACGGTCCCGAGGCAGAGGAGGGGACGGCCTCTGTTTTAACCATTGACGCTTCGCTGAGAAGGCGCACAGATGCATTCCGCCGTGCAGTTTCAAGAAACAGGGAAACGCCCGGACCGGGGGTCGTTAGCAGCTTCGGCTCTCGGTGAACAGAACAAGCTGCTTTATCTAACAGACGCGGGCTCCAGGCGGCAATTCCTCGTGGACACCGGAGCCCAGAGGAGTTTCATCACCGCGACCTATGCGGATTGTGTGGCGGGGCCCCGCGGAGACGGGGCAACGGCGGCGAACGGCTCGTCGATCAAAACGTTCGGGGAAAGGACTCTACGCCTGTCTTTGCACGGCCGCACCTATGAATGGACCTTCATAGTAGCAGCGGTGAGTTTCAACATGTTAGGCGCTGACTTTTTGTGCTCACATGGCTTGTTAGTGGATCTGGTTAATAGACGCCTAGTAAATGCACTCTCCTTTTGTTCTATCCCTTGTGCAGCTTGAGTATCCCCGCCGCCAGTACAGACCAATGTCACCACAGCAGGCGGTAAGTTTCACACTCTTCTAACCCAGTTCCCAGCACTCACAGTTCCCACATTTTCAGCTAAGGTTGCGAAGCATGGGGTGGAACACTTTATCACCACAAGTGGCTCACCAGTTTTTGCGAAAGCTCGGCGCTTGGATGCAGCTAAGCTCTCCATTGCGCGCGAGGAGTTCGCCAATCTGGAAAGGTTGGGCATAATTCGCCGCTCGAAGAGCGCCTGGGCCTCCCCCCTGCATATGGTGCCTAAGGCTGACGGCTCGTGGAGACCTTGTGGTGATTACCGCAGGTTAAACAATGCCACAGCGCAGGACCGCTACCCAATTCCGCATATCCAGGATTTTTCAATGCACTTAGCGAAGGCGCGCATTTTTTCTAAAATAGACCTGGTCTGCGGTTATCATCAGGTCCCGGTTTGGCCAGAGGACATTCCCAAAACAGCAGTAATAACCCCGTTCGGGCTTTTTGAATTTTTACGCATGCCTTTTGGCCTTAAAGGCGCCACGCAAACTTTCCAACGAATGATGGATGCCGTGTTGCGCGACCTCCCTTTCGTTTTTGTCTACTTGGACGATATTTTAGTCGCCAGTGCCTCTGGGGAGGAACACGAAAAACACCTCACCACGATTTTTCAGAGGTTGGGAGCGCATGGGTTGATAATCAACCCAGCCAAGTGCCATTTTGGCGTAGCGCAAATCGATTTTTTAGGACACCGCGTCTCCCCAGAGGGAGCAATCCCTCTGCCGGCCAAGGTACACGCAGTGGCGGAGTTTCCCCAGCCACAAACGGTCAAAGCGTTGCAAGAGTTTTTAGGAATGGTAAATTTTTATAACCGTTTCATACCCCACACAGCGCAGCTTATGCAACCGTTGTACGCCGCGCTTAAAAAGCAGAAGCCCTCCAATGCGATCGAGTGGTCCCCGGAGCGGGAGCGCGCATTCACAGAGGTTAAAAAAGCGCTGGCAGACGCAGCACTGCTGGCTCACCCAGACCCACCAGCCCGCATAGCGCTAACCACCGACGCGTCAGATGTGGCAATAGGGGCCGTTGTAGAGCAGCAAGTCGCCGAGGTTTGGCAACCACTCGCTTTTTTCAGCAGGTCCTTGCGCGATGCTGAGCGGAAATACAGCACGTTTGACAGGGAGCTGCTAGCGCTCCACCTGGCCATTCGCCATTTCCAGTTCTGGCTGGAGGGGCGACGTTTCACCGCGTTTGTCGACCACAAACTGCTCACTTTTGCAATGTCCAAAATTTCAGAACCGTGGTCAGGACGGCAGCAGGGACAGCTGGCCGCAATTTCGGAATTTACCACCGATATTCAGCACGTAGCCGGTAAACTCAACGTAGTAGCAGACTGTCTCTCACGCGCGGTAATAGTGCCTGTCCGCGCGGAAGCGGGTTGTGCTGCCGCAGACGCGGGGCGGGGTAACAGCGCGGACGCGCACGCGGCCCCTGTTCACGTGGGGATAGATTATGCAGCCATGGCAGCGGAGCAGAGCGGAGACACAGACGTGCGCGCGCTCCTGTCTGGACCAACAGGGTTAAGGCTGGAGAGCAAAAGTTTACAAACCGGTTCACCCCCTCTAATCTGCGACGTATCCACCGGGCGACTGTGCCCGGTGGTACCAGCCGCGTGGCGCCGTCGCGTTTTTGACGTGGTGCACTCCCTGGCGCACCCGGGAGTATGCGCTTCGGTGAAAATGGTAGCGGAGAAGTTTGTTTGGCCGAGCCTGCGCAAGCACGTGAAAGAGTGGGCGAAAGCCTGCATGGCTTGCCAGCGGGCCAAAGTCCACAGGCACACGAAGGCCCCTTTAGAACCGTTCCACATTCCGGCTAAGAGATTCGATCATGTGCACGTAGACCTAGTGGGCCCCCTGCCGCCATCGCAAGGGTTCACACATCTCTTGACAATGGTGGACCGAACCACACGTTGGCCGGAAGTGGTCCCGTTAACATCGACCACAGCGGCAGAGGTGGCTCACGCTTTTTTAACAGCCTGGGTAGCGCAGTTTGGGGTTCCGTCGGATATTACGTCCGATAGGGGACCTCAATTTGTGTCGGAGCTGTGGTCAGCAATGGCCAGCGGCTTAGGAGCAGCAGTCCACCGCACTACCGCTTATCACCCACAGGCCAACGGTTTAATCAGAATCAGAATCAGAATCAGAATCAGGTTTATTGCCATTGTTCATGTAGTACACAAACTAGGAATTTGTCTCGGTACAATGCTGCAACATTAAACATGATAAGATAAGAGAAATAAACTATACATGTAATAAAGTGTAGGATAAGATTAAGTGATACTGGTCAACAGTTAAAATATATATTAGCCAGCAGCAGATACTGTGGAGAACTATATAGTGCAGTCGGTAATGCAGGAAGAAAACAGTGATGATTGACATGAGTCTGGTTGAGCTGCTGTACATGGTGCACGAGAGTCACTTAGTGTTCAGCAGTCTAATGGCAGAGGGGAAGAAGCTGTTCATGTGACGGGAGGTTTTAGTCTGGATGGACCGAAGTCTTCTACCAGAGGGGAGGGGGGCAAACAGTACGTGACCAGGGTGTGAGGGATCGGCTATGATCCGGCCAGCACGCCTCCGGGTCCTGGAGATGTACAGATCCTGGAGAGATGGGAGCTTGCAGCCGATCACCTTCTCAGCAGTGCGCACGACGCGCTGCAGCCTTAGTCTGTCCCTGGCAGTGGCTCCTGCGTACCACACGGTTATGGAGGTGGTGAGGATGGACTCGATGATGGCTGTGTAGAACTGCACTAACATCTTGGTGGGTAGCTTGAGCTTCCTCAGCTGCCGCAGGAAGAACATCCTCTGCTGGGCTTTTTTGATGAGTGAGCTGATGGTCAGCTCCCATTTGAGGTCCCTGGTGATGGTAGTGCCTAGGAAGCGGAAGGAATCAGCAGTGGTGATGGGAGAGCCTGAGAGGGTGAGGGGGGGCAGAGGAGTAGTGACTTTCCTGAAGTCTACAATCATCTCCACTGTCTTCAGAGCGTTCAGCTGCAGGTTGTTATTGCTGCACCAGGACGCCAGCTGGGCCACCTCTCTCCTGTAGGCGGACTCGTCGCCGTTGGAGATGAGCCCGATGAGGGTGGTGTCGTCCGCAAACTTGATCAACTTGACAGACTGGTGGCTGGAGGTGCAGGAGTTGGTGTAAAGGGAGAAGAGTAGGGGGGAAAGTACACAGCCCTGGGGTGATCCGGTGCTGATGCTAGTATAGTCTGAGACAGTCTTTCCCAGCCGCACATGCTGCCTCCGGTCCGTCAGGAAGTCGATGATCCACCTGCAGAGGGAGTCAGGCACGTTGAGCAGGGACAGCTTGTCCCGGAGCAGAGCGGGGCGGATGGTGTTGAATGCGGAGCTGAAGTCCACAAACAGGATCCTGGCGTAGGTTCCCGGGGAGTCCAGGTGCTGCAGGATGGAGTGGAGGGCCAGGTTGACTGCATCGTCTACAGACCTGTTGGCTCGGTAGGCAAACTGCAGCGGGTCCAGGAGAGGGGTGGTGATGGACTTGAGGTGGGACAGGACCAGGCGCTCAAAGGACTTCATGACTACAGAGGTGAGCGCTACAGGTCTGTAGTCATTAAGTCCAGTGATCCGTGGCTTCTTGGGGACAGGGATGATGGTGGAGGATTTGAGGCAGGATGGCACGTGGCATAACTTAAGGGAGGTGTTAAAAATGTCTGTGAATACAGGAGCCAGCTGTTTCGCACAGAGTCTCAGGGTGGAGGGAGACACGCCGTCTGGGCCGGGGGCCTTGCGCGGGTTCAGTCTGGAGAACTGTTTGAGCACATCCTGCTCACTGATGATAAGGGGAGGGGGGGAGGAGGGGGGGGGGGTGCCTTAAATGAAGTAGGGAATGTGGAGGCTGTGGAGCTGGAGGAAGGGGGGGAGTTGGACACAGATGACGAGGTGTCAAAACGGGCATAGTGTTGGGACAGTCTCTGACAAAGGGCTTTGTCATCCTGACCTTTAGGAGCCTTAGGTCGATAGTTGGTGATTTGCCTCAGTCCTCTCCACACGGAAGCCGAATCATTAGCAGTGAACTGCTGCTGGAGTCTCTCTGAGTACACAGATTTAGCCCTCTTCAGCTCTCTGTTAAACCGGTATTTAACCTCCCTGTAGCAGTCCCTGTCTCCACTTTTCAGCGCTGCTTCCTTCTCCTTCCTGATCTGTCTGAGCTTAGCTGTGAACCAGGGTTTGTCATTAGAGTAACTCACCCTGGTGCGTGATGGACGAATGTTCTCTTCACAAAAGTGGATATATGAGTTCACAGTGTCCGTGTACTCATCCAGATCATGCGTGGCTCCTTTAAGCATGCCCCAGTCAGATATTTCCATGCACGTTTCCAGCTTCTCCTCAGCATCACTGGTCCGTATCTTCGTAGTGCTCACAACAGGTTTAGTGAGCTAAACGCTTTATGCAAGCGTTTTCACAGGTCTTTGAAGGCAGCCCTCAGAGCGTCGCTCACGGATGCAGATTGGGTAAACAAACTACCATGGGTTTTATTGGGGTTGCGGTCGGCACCCAAAGAGGACTTAGATGCCTCACCTGCAGAATTGGTTTTTGCGCAACCTCTCAGGCTGCCCGGCGAGTTCCTACCAGCACATGCGGCACCAGGGCGCCCCCCGGTGCGGGGACCTCTGATTGGCACGGGAGCAGAAATGCTCCCGGGCCCCGCTCATCACACTTTTCCACGTGTTTTCATTCCCAAGGCTTTACAAAACGCTGAATTTGTTTTTGTCAGGCACGACGCTCAGCGACACAGTCTCCGCCCACCATACGACAGTCCATTTCGAGTGCTGGAAACAGGGGAGAAATATTTTGTGCTAGATTTGGGGGGCAGGAAAGAAACAATCAGTATTGATAGATTAAAGCCTGCCTTTGTGTTGCATGACGAATCTGTACGACCGGCGAGGACGCCTCGACGCGGCAGACCACCCAGGGAACGGCCCCTCGAGCCCCCGCAGGGGACAAATAACCCTTCTCCCCCTCATTCCACAGATTCGCCGCAGGACGGCACAACACAGACTGTGAAACCTGCGTACAGCAAGTTTGGGAGGAGGTTGAAGCCCAGACTACGGGCAGAGTGATGTGTGTTTTGTTCAAACTGTGTAGGCCGTGCTGTAAATTCCGCAGGTGGGGGGTGACATATGCTGTATTGCCATTAGGATACGGTTATTGGGTGTGTCCATTCTTTGGCGTTTGGGGGGGAGTGATGTAGCGCCCATAATGGTAACATTATGTAGCTCACATATTTCACTGCAGAGACCCAAGCATAGAAGGACTTTAAGCTTGCGGTGGGTATTGACATCACGCCTCAGATGGACAATGAGTCTGGACCACCTGCAGACTTGGGAAGAAGTCAGAGGATCTGAAGCGAGAGCCTAAAAGGACTGTCTGACCTCCTGGGGTCGGACAGAAGAGCAAAGAGGACTTTGAAGTGATTGAGTGTAAATAGAAGGATTTGACTTGATAGTGTGATTCTGTGTTTGATGTGTGGGTATAAATGTATGTGGGTTTACCGCAGCTCTTCCTCTTTTTTCCTGACTGAGAGAGAGAGAGAGCTGGGGAGTTGAGATGAATAAACCATACTGAGAAATTATCCAGTCTCATCATTTCATGATCCCCACAGTAACAGCATACTCTGAGAGACATCTACTGTGGTAATTTGCAGCTGTGAATTTCTTAGTTCTCTTTTACAGGTGCTAAGGTAGAGTACGATGTGATAATGGAGCCTATTGAATGCAGAACAGTCATCTGGTTCCTGTACTTCAGAGGCCACACACCACAGGAGACATTCAATGAGATGAAAGAGACTTATGAGGAGGATGCCCTATCATATGACACAGTCAAGTACTGGCATCGACAGCTCAAGTGTGGCTGGACATCGATGAAAGCAGCACTCACTCCCGGGCAAAAACAGTGCACCACTGATGGTAACACCATTCGGCAAGTGGAGGCTACCATTTTGGAGGATCGCCACACAACTGTTCGCCAACTAGCCCAAGATGTCAAGATCAGTGGAGATCTGTGAAAAAAAAAATCATCCATGACTATTTGCACATGCGGAAGTTGTTCTGGACAATGGATTCCCCATTTGACAATTGGAGCTCTTTTTGGGGAAAACCTGGTCTTATGAGACGAGACAGCATTCATCCCACTTTGGATGGTGCTTCTCATTTATCTAACAATCTGGCATCTTTTTTATCCAAATTTCCAAAACCATGACTACTCAGAGTTGGGACCAGGAAGCAGAGTCTCAGTCTTACACGCCTCTCTGCAGCTCCTCTTCATCCGCCACCCCTCAGCTTAGCCCCTGTCTTCCCCATCAGAGAATCGTTGTCTGCTCCCTCCAAAGTGAATAAAAATATAATGTATAAGCATCCCAAAGTGATAAAGCAAAATATTGGTAAAACTCAAATTAAACATAAAGCCTCTAAATTGAATGATTTGGCCTCTGTTCCTCCTCATAATTTAAAAATTAAATGTGGTTTATTAAATATTAGGTCTCTAACTCCCAAGTCTCTGTTAGTCCATGATCTGTTAATTGATCATCAGATTGATTTAATTTCCCTTACAGAGACTTGGTTAGGGCAAGAGGATTATGTTGGTTTAAATGAATCAACTCCCTCTGGTTATTTAAACTGTCAAAATCCCAGAAGTTCTGGTCGTGGAGGAGGAGTAGCATCAATTTACCATTCCAAATTACTAGTTAATGTAAAGCAAAAAACATGTTATAATTCCTTTGAGGGCCTGGTCCTCAGTGTTGGGCACTTTAGCAATTCCAGGTTAAACCCAATTTTATTTGCCATAGTTTATCGTCCCCCATCATCCTATTCAGAATTTTTATCCGAATTTCCTGATTTCTTAGCTGATTTAGTGCTGAAATCTGATAGAATAATTATAGTAGGGGACTTTAATATACATGTGGATGTAGATAGTGACTGCCTTAATGTGGCTTTTAATTCAATATTAGACTCGATTGGGTTTTCTCAGAAAGTAGGAAATTCTACTCATTACCTCCACCATACATTGGACCTTGTTCTGACATATGGCATAGAAATAGAAAATCTTGTAGTGTCTCCTCATAACCCTGTACTGTCAGACCATTGTCTGTTAACCTTTGATTTTACTATTTCTGACTATTTGGCTCCTAAAGAAAAATATTATCACAGTAGATGCCTCTCAGATGATGCTGTTTCCAAATTTATGCAGATTGTTTCCTCTATGCCATGTGTCAACACAACGGAAATAAGCTATAGACAGCTTGCTCCTTCTGTAATTGATAACATGGTGGATAGTGTTTCAGCTTCTCTGCATCAGGCTCTAGACTTGGTGGCCCCCTTAAAAAAGAAAAAGTCTAATCAGAGATTTTTAACTCCTTGGTTCAACACAGAAACTCGTAGCTTAAAACAGAAGACTCGTCAATTAGAAAGAAAATGGCGCTCTACTAATTTAGATGAAATCTATTTAGCTTGGAGAAATCATCTTTTAATTTATAAAAAATCTCTTAGAAAAGCTAGAACGAGTTATTACTCTGCATTAATAGAAGAGAACAAGAATAATCCCAGGTTTCTTTTCAGTACTGTAGCCAGGTTGACAAAGAGTCAGGACTCTGTCAATCCTAGCATCCCCTTAGAGCTTACTAGTCAGGACTTTATGAACTTTTTCAAGAATAAAATTTCATCCATCAGAGATAAAATCAATCAGATTCTTCCCACAGTTAACTTAAATACTGTAACTACTACAACTCCTTCTATTGATGTCTGTCTTGATGAGTTTACTCCAATCGACCTTTGTGAGTTAGACAAAATAGTTTCCTCATCCAAACCTTCAACTTGTCTTTTAGACCCTATTCCTACCAGGTTATTTAAAGAAGTCTTCCCACTTATTGGTAGCTTTATTCTTCATATAATCAATTCTTCATTAACTTTAGGCCATGTACCGCAGGCTTTTAAAACGGCTGTAATTAAACCCTTACTCAAAAAGCCAACGCTAGATCCAGGAGCTTTAGCTAACTATAGACCAATCTCTAATCTCCCTTTCATTTCAAAAATCTTAGAAAGAGTTGTTGCTTCGCAATTATTTGACCACCTGCAGGGAAATGGTTTATTTGAGGAGTTTCAATCTGGGTTTAGAATCCATCATAGCACTGAAACAGCCTTAGCGAAGGTCACTAACGACCTCCTCATTGCATCTGATAATGGACTAGTTTCTGTACTTGTCCTTTTAGATCTTAGTGCAGCTTTTGATACTATTGATCATAATATTCTACTTGATAGATTAGAACACTATGTTGGACTTAATGGAACTTCGTTGCAGTGGTTTAGATCTTATTTATCTGATAGGTTCCAGTTTGTTCATGTAAATGAGTTTTCTCTCAGCTCAAAGCTTAGTCATGAAGTTCCACAGGGATCTGTGCTTGGCCCTACTCTTTTTAGTTTATATATGCTTCAGTTAGGCAACATTATTAGAAAGCACTGTATACATTTTCACTGTTATGCAGATGACACACAATTATACCTGTCAATGAAGCCAGATGATACTAATCAATTAGCCAAGTTAGAAGCCTGTCTTAAGGAAATCAAAGTTTGGATGACTTGTAATTTCCTGCTATTAAATTCAGATAAGACTGAAGTCATTCTTGTTGGTCCAAAAAACCTTAGAAATTCCTTTCCAAATCAAACTTTCAGTTTGGATGCAGTTACTCTTTCTCTTAATAGCTCTGTGAGGAACCTTGGAGTTATTTTTGATCAGGATTTGTCCTTCAATTCACATATTAAATTTGTTTCTAAGACTGCCTTCTATCATTTGCGTAATATTGCCAAGATTAGGAGCATCTTGTCTCAGAGTGATGCTGAGAAGCTGATCCACGCTTTTGTTAGCTCGAGATTAGATTATTGTAATTCTTTATTATCAGGCTGTCCTAAAACATCTTTAAAAAGTCTTCAGCTGATCCAAAATGCTGCAGCAAGAGTTTTAACAGGTACTAGAAAGAGAGATCATATCTCTCCGGTTCTGGCCTCCCTTCATTGGCTTCCCATAGAGTTTAGAATTAAGTTTAAAATCCTTCTTCTTACTTACAAAGCTCTAAACAATCAGGCTCCTTTTTATTTAAAAGATCTGATACTACCGTATCATCCTAACAGAGCACTACGCTCCCAAAATGCAGGTTTACTTGTAATACCTAGAATCTCCAAAAGTACAATGGGAGGCAGAGCCTTCAGTTATCAAGCTCCTCTCCTGTGGAATCAGCTGCCAATCTGGATTCGGGAGTCAGACTCGATCTCTGTTTTTAAGAATAGGGCTAAAACCTACCTTTTTGATATAGCCTACAATTAGGGAGGGATCATGTGTTTCTGAACCCTCCCTTAGTTATGCTGCTAATAGGTTTAGTCAGCCGGGGGACCTCCAGTAATGCACTGGGCCTCACTCCTTTCCTCACTCTCTATGAAATATTTTTTTTTTGCTGGTCATTAACATTTGTTTGTTCTCTCCCATAGATTGAGTCCCCATCGTGCTGTTTGCTCTCTACATGTCTGTTCTTTTCTTCTTCTCTGTCCCCTCACCCCCCAGCCAGTCGCAGCAGATGACTGCCCCTCCCTGAGCCTGGTTCTGCTGGAGGTTTCTTCCTGTTAAAAGGGAGTTTTTCCTCTCCACCGTCGCCAAGTGCTTGCTCACAGGGGATCGCCTGATTGCTGGGGTCTTTCTTTTCTAGTGCTATGAGATGACTGTTGTTGTGAAATGGCGCTATATAAATAAAGTTGAATTGAATTGAATTGAATTTGTTCACACCTTTCCAGAAACAGGAATGAGTCACGTGCTCCCAGGTTATGACTCACCACCTCTGATGAAGGCACGTGTCCAACCCTTGGAGGGCAAGGTCATGCTCATGGCCTTTTAGGACCAGCGTAGAGTATTGATGATGGATTTCCTGGCAAAGGGTATCACAATTACCAGGACTTACAATGTTTTACTGCTGCAGAAATTGTGGAAGGCCATCAAAACTGAGTGGTGTGGCATGCTGATGAAAGGTGTCTGCCTCCTACAAGACAGGGCCCCGGTTCACAACTTGCATGATGCCCAAATGGAAGCACAGTCCCATGGCTATGAAATCCTTCCTGATCCCCCTTACTCTCCTGACCTTGTACCATGTGACTTCAACCTCTTTCCAACTACGAATCATTTTTGAAGGGCAAGCACTTCCAAGATGATGAAAAGCTGTTTCCCGTGGTCAAGTCGAGGCTTCTGACACTACTTGCAGACGTCTACAGGCAAAGTTTCCACAGCTGCATAAAGCGATGGGAGAAGTGTGTGACCCTTAGTGGTACCTATGTAGAGAAGGACTAATAACTGTGCCAAGTTTGGTTCCGGAAGTCTATCTCTCTGTGTTGGCCCTGCGATGGACTAGCGATCTGTCCAGGGTGTACCCTGCCTCTCACCCAAAGATGCTGGGATAGGCTCCAGCCCCCCACCCCGCGATCCGAAAAGGATTAATTGGCAGAAGATGGATGGATGGATGGAAGTTTGGTTTCTCTCAGTCTCTAGGAAATGAGTCAAGGGAAATCTATAATGGACCCCCCCAACACAAGCCATAATGTAGATGCTGTGTTATGAGCTACATCAGGCCAGTCAGTCCAAGCCTTATTTTAGCCCAAAAATAGACAATGAAAACCGGGTTGTGTTTAGTCCGTCTAATACGGACCATATTTAATCAGAAAATAATTGTTGAACATTGGCACTGTTTGAATACAAGTGCATTTTGTAAATGTCTCTTCGTGTGTTGTGTCTCTTTATTGATAATAATAATAAAGCATTGTGGAGAAAGGAATAGGCGAGGCAATGAGCTTAACGACACAAGGCTTTATTCTTTCTCCAACAATAAAACAGCAGTGAAACAGCGCTCCAGTGCTACTGCGCTACCGGGTCTCCGTGCATTCCCCTTTTTATATCTTTATTCCCATGCATGGAGACCTGGAGCTTCCGACCATCATAAATTGTTGTTTAACAAAGAAATGTGTGGCACATTAACATAACATACACCGGTGCCGCTTTCACACCTTTCTTCTCTGAGCGGCCACAGTGGCTCTTACTTTCCCTGGGGGGTGAACAGAACTAACTGTCCCATCTGATACCCCCCCAGTGACACCTCTTCATTCGGTCCATTGTCCTCCTGTTTCCCCCTGCCTTTCTGGGTGGAGAAAACCTCCACACCGTGCATCCACACAGCCCCCCCCAAACACCCAGAAGGGGCTCTACCCCCCCCCCCCCCAGCCTTTGGGCTCGAGCCAGCGCCCATCGTAGCTGTAGCGGGGGGTTGCCAATCCAGTAGAACCGTCCTGCTGGTGAGATGTACCGGAGGGCACGTCAGTCTGTGGAGGGAAAGTGGGGGGAGACACCTCCAGTCACCAGCGAGCGCAGGTCCCTGCCGAGGGATCGCCAACTTGTGCAGCCACGAACGGTGGACATCCACACCGGGGTCCGGTGCACATCATGCCTGCCAGAAAAAAAAAACAAACAAAAAAAAAACAGCCTTCTGCAAGCTTCTTGGGATGAATGTGTGGGGAAAACAATGGTGGGCCGGGCCAGGTCGCTCCCAGCCTCCGTCTGTGTAACAATTGCGTGGGCGGATCAGCCTTGGGTGCTGGGTTTTCTGTTAGAAACTCTCCGGGGATCAGTGGTGGCTGAGAAAAAAACAAGTTCTGCTGGGGGGGGCTGCCAAATCCTCCTTAGGTGCGGAGCACAGCCCTAAGCTGGGGAGGCTGCCAAGTTGTCTTTAGGTGCGGAGCGCAGCCCTAAGTTGGGGAGGTTGCCAAATCCTCCTTAGGTGTGGAGCACAGCCCTAAGCTGGGGAGGCTGCCAAGTCGTCCTTAGGTGCGGAGCACAGCCCTAAGTTGGGGAGGTTGCCAAATCCTCCTTAGGTGCGGAGCACAGCCCTAAGTTGGGGAGGTTGCCAAATCCTCCTTAGGTGCAGAGCACAGCCCTAACAGAACCCAGAGCTGGTGGTCGACCCAATTTGCATCTGTGAGCGTACCGTCTCCCTGAACGTGTGTCTGTGACATAAGGCAGCAGTTGCAGCTGCAACTGACTGCTGGCCGTGCCGTTTCCTGACTACTTGCATTAGCATGGCGGCCCGCATCGCTGGGCGTTTGAGCCGAAACGGCGATGACAGAAGCAGATTGTCCCGTTCCTGCATCTCCTGGCGTCTACTCCGGCTACCACCAACAGCTCCTTGATCTCACTGGTATCCCTCCAGGACACCAGCGGCTCCTGGAGAAGGCTTGTTGCCTGTTTCGTGGCGCGTGCATCCGGCACCGCGACCACGTAGTAGTATCTTGGACCACTATCCATAGTTATCCCGCAGAGTGCAAACTGGGCTTCTATGTGGGAAACCCACGCTGCCGGGTCGTGAAGTCAGAAGTCCGGGAGCTTGACTGAACCAGCGCACGTGGCGCTGGTGCTCTCCCTCCAGGTAGTCTCCGGGGCGATGCTCGGCTTGCTCTCCATGGCTCGTATTGGGGTCACCAGTGTGGCTTGCTCTCCATGGCACGTCGGGGTCACCAGTGTGGAGAAAGGGATAGGCGAGGCAACATTAACGACACAAGGCTTTATTCTTTCTCCAACAACATAACAGCAAACAGTGAAACAGCGCTTCCGGGTCTCCGTGCATTACCCTTTTTCTAACTTTATTCCCATGCATGGAGACCTTGAGCTTCAGACCATCATACATTGTTGGTTAACAAAGGAATGTATGGCACATTAACATAACATACACCGGTGCCGCTTTCACACTTTTCTTCTCTTACTCTCCCCGGGGGGTGCATAGAACTAACTGTCCCGTCTGATACTCCCCAGTGACACCTCTTCATTCGGTCCATTGTCCTCCTGTTTCCCCCTGTCTTTCTGGGTGGAGAAAAACCCCTCACTGTGCCTCCACAGCATCAGATTTATATAATGCTTTATCATAGACACTTTTACAAATAGATGCATTATTCATTCACTCCAGACAGACAATGGTAGTGGCAAGCTACTGCTGTAAAAACAGCTGCCCTGGGGTAGGCTGACAGAAACGTGGCTGCCAATCCATGCCAACGGCCTCTCCGGCCACCACCAAACATTTATACACATTCATACCCAGTGTTATGGACACTGAAGGCAAAGTGTGTAAAGTGTCTTGCCCAGGGACACAATGGCAGGATATCTGGGGAGAGCGGGATTCGAACCGCCAACCATCCAGTTATTGGACGACCTGCTCTACCTCCTGAGCCACTGCCACCCCTGATGTGTACACCTTGGGCTCCAGGTGTCCCTGATACCTCTGGCCTTGTCTGATCTCAAAAGTTAAGCATCGTCTGGTTTGGTTAGTATCTGGATGGGTGTCTGCTTGGAAATACCAGGTGTTGTGATGGACTGGTACTCTGCCTCTTGCTCAAAAGTGCTCCAACCTGAAAAGGGCTAAGAAAATCAAACGGTGCAACAAAAGTTGGTTGATGATATCTTTTCAACAACCTAAAAAAGGTGACTTTTCACTTTCCAACCAAATTTAGACCATACAGAAATGTCTATATGAAGACGTCTTTTCAACGACCTTAAAAAAACGTCTTTTCATCTTTCACTTTTCAACCAAATCCCAACATTTTTAGATGGTTGGCAAAGCTGTCTTTTCAATATTTTTTCAATCAGAACAGCCTTCATATACTATCAAATGCAGCTCTGCCACGCACACCATCCCCTGATTAAAATGTGTTTCCACAACCATGCTCACATACTGAAACTGTATGGTTTGCACTTACATTATGTTTTTGAATATGCTCCTATTAATCAATTGAGAGATTGCAAATTATGTGGTACTTAACTACAGTACATTTATTTGAAAATATAACCTTAAATTACAACTATAAAGCTTTATTAGTGTCCTCAGTGTCCTGATCTGAGCCATGCAGATATTTTCTGGGATAAATGGTGATCCATTAAAACCTTGTGATGATTTCACTTAGTGTCAAGTTTTTCTGAGACTAAATAATAGTAATTAAAAAAAAAAAAGATTTTGAGTTTGTACATAATAAAAAACACTTTACCTATGTCAAAAAAAGAAAAAACTCACAAAGGAAACAATTTACAAATGCACAACAGTTGTCTGACAGAGAAGCTCTGAGCAACATGTCCGCTATAATCAGTGGAAATGTCAGAAACAACCTGGGCTTCTCTGCTGGTTCATTTTGTTCCTAATGCAATGCTAATAACATAATGAGGTGTTATTGTGCATTTTACACAGCAATTACTAGTCTTCCTGTTCAAAGGCAGGTGGGGAGCATGTGCAAAAAAATGGTTTACCTCTTCTCCTGCCAACATACAAAATTCAAACTAAAGGAGTTTTAGACTTGACAAAAGGGAGGGTTAATTATTGGTGAATTGGCTGTGACTGCATAGCTGCAAAGTACATTTTTAATCAATGAACTAATTTGTGTTTTAATCCACTTGTAATCATTGTGGAAAAATTTATGTAATCACGCTGCCAGAAGACAAACACAAAGCAAAAAAAAAGCAGTTAAATGGGTCACATAGGTGTGATGATCGGGTGAGCGCACTCCCCCTCCCCTTCTGTGGGAGGTTCTTCATTCAGTTCCCGGTTCCGCTGATCATCATCACACCTGCACGAGTGGACGCACCTGCTCCCTCTTAACTGCCAGCGCTTAAAAGGACCTGCTTGTGAACACGTCGGCGCTGGCTCGTTGGGTATTTAAAATTTAAAGTTTAATATTGACTCATGAGGAACTCAACCTAATCTCTCCTTTCCTCTTCTCTCCCCAGGTTGCTGCCATCTCTGTGGTGCATCTCCGGGATTGCTATGCGCTCCCCTGCCACTTCATCCTCATCTCTCCGGACTGCTCCTTCCACCTGGTCAGACTCCACCCTGCTCTTACCTCTCCACGTTCCCAGCCAGCTCTGTCCTGCTGACTCATCTCCCCCGTGCCGAGTTCCCCTGCCAGGCTCTCTGTTTGTCTGCAGTAAGAAAAACCCCGTTCAGTTATTTTTTTCCCCTGTCTCATTCTCTCCTCTAACCAGCTCTTGTCTCTCTCTCTCCACAGGCTGTGTGTCTCCTTGTGTGCTCCACTTTTTCCTTACTTTTGCCAGCTGTTCAATAAAGTTGTGTTAAACGTTCAATTCGGTGTCTCAGTGTCTTCTCTGGTGTAGTTGCTTTGCACGTGAGCTTCCCTTTTGACAGTCATGACAGAACGAGACAGCCATGACTGAAGCTCAGCAGGTGCTGCAGCAGCAGAACACTCTGCTCTTTATCGGTTAGACACTACTGAGCGGCAGGTGGCCATTTTAACCCAGCAGTTGCAAACTATTACTCAGCAGCTGACCACGGTTACCAACCACCTTTGTCAGATGTCTCGTCTGGGCCCTTCCTCTCCACCTGTCGCCCCAACGGCTGCTACCATTCGCCGCACCACTTCCGTGCCTTCACCTGCCCCATACGCGGGGGAGGTGGGGAGATGCAAGGGGTTTTGCTTCATGTTCGCCTCTATCTGCGACAGGTGGGTGGGGAGTACCCGGATGACACTTCAAAAATCTATTTTATGATCCTCCTGTTCCGAGATCGGGCCCTTAATTGGGCCCAGTCTGTTCTCGACAGCACAGAGGGCCCCAATTATACCTTTGATCGGATCGTTCTGGAATTTTCTCGGGCTTTTGACTATTCGGAGAATGAGGGGAATATTATGAGCTACCTAATGTTGCTCCAGCAGGGGAATCGGTCTGCGGCTGATTTTTCTGTGGAGTTCCGGGTCGCTGCGGCAGACTCCGGGTGGAACGATGTTGCCTTATGCAGCGCTTTCCTCCTGGGTCTAAATACCAACCTCTGTAACGATCTGGCAGTTCATGCGACCCCATCCTATCTGGATGAACTTATCGATCAAGCTGTCAGTTTGGACAACCGGTGCCACGAGTGCACGAAGGAGCAAAAGGCCTTCTCCAGTCTGCTCGCCTTGCGTACACCCCCTCCAGCTACTAGCACAGCTAAGCCCGACACTTCCTCCGAAGCTATGGTGTTAGGCCAAGTCCGTCTCACTCCGGAGGAGCACCAGCGACGGAGGAAGGCTGGTGCATGTATGTTCCACTAATCCACCCGGTAACTTCTCTATCCCGGCTCTTATCCAGTTACCAGGGCCGAGAGAAAGGTCTCAGCATTAATTGATTCGGGGGCGGAGCAGAATTTTATTTTGTTGCGACTCGTGCAGGAGATAGGTATACCCACTATCAAATTGCCAACTACATTAAACGTGGCGGCACTATCCGGTTGTAGCCTAGCTTCCGTCACTGAACGCATGGAGCCGGTCTCCGTTCTTCTTTCCGGGAACCACCAGGAGTCACTTTCATTCTTCATTCTCCCTAGTTCGTCCTCCCCAGTGGTTCTGGGGTTCCCCTGGCTCCAGAGGCATAATCCTATTATCAATTGGGTGCAAAACTCAATTTCCTCTTGGGGCCCCTTTTGCCTAGCCTCCTGCCTCAGTTCGGCCGCATGTTCACCGACCCTTCCCATCTCCTCTCCCCCGGCAGAGCCGCGGACCTCAGCCTCATACTCAAGGTCTATCATGACCTTGGGGAAGTCTTTAGCAAGTCAAGAGCTCTCTCTTTGCCTCCACACCACTCCTATGACTGTGCTATCGACCTCCTCCCAGGTGCGCGGCTGCCATCCAGTTGGCTCTACAGTCTTTCAGGGCCAGAGAGTGAGGCAATGGAAGGCTATATTAAGGATTCTCTAAACAGCGGTCTCATTCGGCCTTCTTCGGCTCCTCTTTGGGCGGGGTTTTTCTTTGTCGGAAAGAAGGACGGATCTCTGCGTCTATGCATTGACTACCGTGAGCTCAACGCGATAACTGTCAAAGATAGATATCCACTGCACCTGATTAATTCTGCATTCAAGCTCCTTCAGCACGCGCGAGCATTCACCAAACAAGACCGACACAACGCGTATCATTTGGTCCGCATACGCGAAGGGGACAAGTGGAAGACGGCCTTCAAAACACACTTGGGCATTTTGAATATCTCGTGATGCCGTTTGGCCTCACTAACGCTCCAGCCGTCTTCAAACACATGATCAATGACTTCCTCCGCAACATGATCAATCAATTTGTGTTTGTGTATCTCGATGATATTTTGATTTTTTTCCTGCACACAGGAGGAACACACAGTTCATGTCCAGGCCGTTTTACAGCAGCTTCTGGAAAACCAGCAATTTGTGAAGGCCGAGAAGTGTGAGTTTTCCACCTGCTCCACTGCCTTCCTGGGCTTTATAGTTGCCGAAGGAGAGCTGAGGGGGCCACCAATAAGACGCACACAAGTCCACCAGTGAGTTTTAGTGAGTTTTATTACGGTGAAAGGGTGTTTACACAAGCTGCTGAGCTGATGACAGAGTCCTTGCAGAACAGGAAGCATAGGCTATCCAGCACACTACGGGTCCAGGGCAGGGAACAGTCGCACACAGACAAGCTAGGTAACAATTGCACCTGGACTGCTAAAGCAGGGACTTACAGCACCAAATACACCGGAGGGAATAAGGCTATACAGCTCACTTACTATGCCGGTGAACAGACGGTCAAGCCCTTAGGCAGCTCAGGTGAAGATAGTCCAGGCATCCGTGACGATGGGTGAACAGAAAATAACGATCAGTAATGTGACCATTAGCGATCAGACACTGCTGCGTCGTAATGACGCAGCACACAGCTTAAATAACCCAGGGATTGATGACAGATGACACACAGCTGACCGACCGTTGACAGGCGGAAACCCCTCCGAGCACTTTCACAATAAGAGCCCGGAGAGGCCAAAATACTGCCCGCAGCTGTCAAGGCCGGCAGCGAGACATAACTTTAACCCGAGCGCGATCAGAACCGACGCTCGGGTCATAACAGTACCCTCCCTCCACGGGCGGACTCCGGACGCCCCAAGGGACCACCCTGCCCCCCCCCCCCGCCCCCAGGGTGGGAGGTAGGGGGACAGGTACGGAGGGAGAGAAACCAACCAACAAAAACAAGACAAGACCAAAACAAGAAATACATACAACACATGACACAGGGAAAAAAAAAACAAGACTAAGACCAGACAAAAAAAACCATACAGGAAATACATGACTCCGGGGAAAAACAAGACTAAGAAAAAGAAAACACATGACAAAACAAGGCTAAGACAAGACTGAGACTCACAAGGAAAAAAAAAAACAAGAGACAAAAAATGCTCTAACTTGACTATGGCAAAGACTCACAAGGTAACAAGAGGAAAACACAAATTGCTCAGACTAGACAATGACAATGATTTACAAGGTAACAAAAAATGCTCGAACTTGACTAAGACAAAGATTTACAAGAAAACAAGAAGTAATCCAAAAAATAATTCGGACTTAACTAAGACTATGACATACAAAGAAACAAGGGGTAAACAAAAATTGCTCGGACTTAACCGTGATCAAGACTGAGACTTTGGCTACAACAAAAAACAAGAGGCAATCTAAAATTGCTCAGACCTGACTAAGACTATGACTTTGGAACAAGAAAAAACAAGAGGCAATCTAAAATTGCTCAGACCTGACTAAGACTAAGGCAAACAAAGAAACACGAGACAATTAAAAAAAAAATTGCTCGAACTTGACCTGACTAAGACTATGACTTTGAAACAAGAAAAAGCAAGAGGCAATCTAAAATTGCTCAGACCAGACTAAGACTATGACTTGGAAAACAAGAAAAAACAAGAGGCAATCTAAAATTGCTCAGACCTGACTAAGACTAAGGCAAACAAAGAAACACGAGACAATTAAAAAAATTGCTCGAACTTGACCTGACTAAGACTATGACTTTGAAACAAGAAAAAACAAGAGGCAATCTAAAATTGCTCAGACCAGACTAAGACTATGACTTGGAAAACAAGAAAAAGCAAGAGGCAATCTAAAATTGCTCAGACCAGACTAAGACTATGACTTGGAAAACAAGAAAAAACAAGAGGCAATCTAAAATTGCTCAGACCTGACTAAGACTAAGGCAAACAAAGAAACACGAGACAATTAAAAAAATTGCTCGAACTTGACCTGACTAAGACTATGACTTTGAAACAAGAAAAAACAAGAGGCAATCTAAAATTGTTCAGACCAGACTAAGACTTGGAAAACAAGAAAAAAATTACAAGAAGTACAAGGCAAGATTTGGGACCATATGGGCCCACAGAAAATCCCACAGTACATGAAACAGTCAGGTGGCCTGCCCCAGTCCCATGCCCCCAGGAAAACGTCCTCTGGTGGCCGAACCAGGTCACCCCGTAACCCACACAGTTTGTTGGGTGGCCAACCCAAGATGCCGAACGCTCCAAGCAGTTCCTCGGGTGGCCGACCCGCATACCACAACCAGCAGGACCGTGGAGGGATTGCGTGCAGCCGCTCACCTGAAAACAAAACAGGAGAGCGCCGGTCTGTCAAACAAAATCCACCAATGGCCCCCAGCTGGTGGCTCCTGAGAGGGGGACAACCAAAACCCTGGGCCCCCTCGAATCCTGATTGGGTCGCAGCCGCACCTGC
Organism: Pholidichthys leucotaenia; assembly: GCA_020510985.1. Classification (NCBI taxonomy): domain Eukaryota; kingdom Metazoa; phylum Chordata; class Actinopteri; order Cichliformes; family Pholidichthyidae; genus Pholidichthys; species Pholidichthys leucotaenia. The sequence goes on along the minus strand of CM035839.1, from coordinate 382,277,041 downwards.
GCTGGACCCACACTGAACCTCGTCGGACCCCGATTGGGTCAGGACGGACCCAGATTGGGTCACCGCTGCACCCACGTTGGACCCCGACTGGGTCACCTCGGCCCAAACGTCGGACCCCGACTGGGTCAGGACAGGTCCCGATTGGGTCACCGCTGCACCCACGTTGGACCCCGACTGGGTCTCCTCGGCCCAAACAACGGACCCCGACCGGGTCAGGACTGCTCCGGCGACGACCTCCATCTCCGAACCTGGAACCCCCGGTCCCGTGACCTTGACTGGCTCCGGACCGGCAACGCTGTGGAGGTGCTCAGAACACAAGGGAGAACTGGGATCAGTTCCACCGGCAGCGCCAGAGCCCAGCGAGACGAGCTCGGGTGCAGCGGCCGGCTGCCCCTCACTCGCCTCCCCATGAGGCAGGCAAAAATGCTCTAACACACCATACAGGAAAACAAGAAAGAGCACTTGCCTGCACTCGGGCTCTGGAGCCGTCCAGGACTTCGCCAATCCAGGTTCATGAAGATGCTCGTCGTCGGGCTCCCACTCGGCTGTGTCGGGTTCCACAACCAGCCTGATGGTCTCTGCAGCTGGATCCTCATGCGAAGACGTCCATGCCAATAACCCGTATGGCGTGGAGGCAGAGGACCCTGAACCTGCTGACTCGGGCTGCATCCCTGAAGAACCTTGGGGACGCTCTCTCGTCGGCTCTGGCTCTTCACTGCAGTCCGTTCTCCACCTCTATCCAAAACAAGGCTGCAAGACCGGAATGTCTCCCAGAGCTGCAGGCCTCCCCCTCGTTCGCCGGCGTGGGACTGACGCCGAGGACTGCTCCGCAGGAGGAGACACAGAGGCACCAGGTTTAATATAAATAGCTACAGCTGGGGAAGGAAACTCAGGGAGCTGCGGACCCTGAGCTTCACCCCCAGGAGTCAGACAAGACAGATCACTATTACTACCAGGAAAGTGAACTTGGACTTGCCTGTCTCCCGGGGGGAGGATGTTATCAGCTGTAGCGAACGTTGCTCCTTCCCTCGCTCGCTGAATGCTGAAAGACCCAAGAACGGAGCCCACCGGCGCAGGACTCGGCTCACACTCAGCAGCTGGCTGGTTGAGGGGGTCATCCCGGCGGCCCGGAACTGGATCTGGAGCTGGAGCTTGCCGAAGATGCGCCCGGCCGTGACGCCGACGCCTTCGCCGGCCCCCAGATGATGCGAACTCCCGAAACGGATCCCTAGGCGAAAAACAGGTGTGCCTCTTCACCTGCTCCATGCCGCGTTCCTCCTCCATTATCAGGAACAGTTTGCGTTGGGCAGCGATGTCCTCCCTCCTAACGTCGACTTCCGGGTGGTTGGCGAAGCAGGGAGAGAGGTTACAGAGCACATCTTCGGCGGCGTCCAGGTACCAATGTATGCCGGGGCCGTAGTCCAACATGGAAGCGGAGATAAGTAACTCATCTACTGCTTCCAAGACACACGTCAGCACGTGACTCCTCGGTGACGGCATTCCTCGCATACAAAAGGTCCCAGACAGGGAAAACAATGTCCAAAACTCAACTCACTGGTGAAAAAGCGTCTCAAAATGGCGTCACCGTAAAACGCTGTTTGGGCAGCAGTGTACTGTCATGGTAGCCCTCGCGGGCCACCAATAAGACGCACACAAGTCCACCAGTGAGTTTTAGTGAGTTTTATTACGGTGAAAGGGTGTTTACACAAGCTGCTGAGCTGATGACAGAGTCCTTGCAGAACAGGAAGCATAGGCTATCCAGCACACTACGGGTCCAGGGCAGGGAACAGTCGCACACAGACAAGCTAGGTAACAATTGCACCTGGACTGCTAAAGCAGGGACTTACAGCACCAAATACACCGGAGGGAATAAGGCTATACAGCTCACTTACTATGCCGGTGAACAGACGGTCAAGCCCTTAGGCAGCTCAGGTGAAGATAGTCCAGGCATCCGTGACGATGGGTGAACAGAAAATAACGATCAGTAATGTGACCATTAGCGATCAGACACTGCTGCGTCGTAATGACGCAGCACACAGCTTAAATAACCCAGGGATTGATGACAGATGACACACAGCTGACCGACCGTTGACAGGCGGAAACCCCTCCAAGCACTTTCACAATAAGAGCCCGGAGAGGCCAAAATACCGCCAGCAGCTGTCAAGGCCGGCAGCGAGACATAACTTTAACCCGAGCGCGATCAGAACCGAGGCTTTGAGGCCTCGATAGGCTCAGTGCCCCCCTGCTGCCCATGGCAGAGAGGGGCGTCACTGTGCCATCTGTGGGGGTCCGCATTTGCCACTGCCGCCGGATGTGAATCTCCACCTGGGTGGCCCTTCTCCGTTTGGCAGAACAGAATCGCCGGTACGTGGACTGCAGACGGGTCAAATATGCAGTTGGTCAAGAGGTGTGGCTGTCGGCAGACCAGGTTCCTCTGAAGAAGCTGTCACCCCGCTTCCTTGGTCCCTTTCCAATCTCCAGGATTATTAACGATGTGACGGTCCGTCTGAAACTACTGCCAACACTCCGCATCCACCCCACATTCCATATCTCCAAGATGAAGCCCATCTCCGCCAGTCCTCTCTGCCCCCCCCCCCCCCCCCCAGAAGCTGCCTGCTCCTCCCCGGATTGTCGATGGCCAGACCACCTACACCGTACAGAGGATTCTGGACGTTCGCCGTCGGGACTGGGGCTTGCAATACCTGATCCACTGGAAAGGCTATGGACCAAAAGAGAGGTCATGGATTCCCAGCTCCAACTTCCACGACAAGGGGATGGTCTGTGCCTTTCACCAGGCCCATCCCAATAAGCCCGGGGGGTCGCCAAGAAGTGCCCCTTGAGGAGGGGGCACTGTGATGATCGGGTGAGCGCACTCCCCCTCCCCTTCTGTGGGAGGTTCCTCATTCAGCTCCCGGCTCCGCTGATCATCATCACACCTGCGTGAGTGGATGCACCTATTGCCTCTTCATTGCCAGCACTTAAAAGGACCTGCTTGTGAACACATTGGCACTGGCTCATTGGGTATCGTTGCCTGAATTTAAGGTTTAATATTGACTTGTGAGGAACTCAGCCTAATCTCTCCTCTAACCAGCTCTCGTCTCTCTCTCCACAGGCTGTGTGTCTCCCTGCGTGCGCCGCTTTTTCCTTACTTTTGCCAGCTGTTCAGTAAAGTTGTGTTAAACGTTTCAATTCAGTGTCTCAGTGTCTTCTCTGGTGTAGTTGCTTTGCATGTGAGCTTCCCTTTTGATAGTCATGAGAATAGGTTGCTCTCGTGGAAGGGAATGCTGTCACAACATTTATTCTATAAGAGCAGGGTAGGGCACAGGAAGCGAGACTTAACTTTGAATGCCAGGAGGTGAGGAAAGCACCAAGGTTCAAGATTAAGCACCACAACTGCACAACATGCTCATGCTTTTCATCTTCATGCTGCAATAAAAACAGACACTATACTGCATTTAAAAGATATAAATAGAGGGACGTAGGGAGAGCATGGCAGAGTGTGCCTGTGTGTGAAACATACTAAGGTACGTCATGAGACTAAATGCGAAGCCAACAGCCCCTCACAGCCCCGTGTTCGCATGCAGTCTGTTGTAAAAATGTTCCATGAGAGGTGAAACCCATTATCCACTAACTACCCAAAAAGGGGCCATAGTATTGGGCTTATTTTGCAGATGTTGCCTTCTATTTTCAAAAGCAAACCAGGTGCACTTTTACACTGCAGACACGGTACTCTGGAACAGTGCAGGGGAAAAAAAAGATGTTCATTATGTTTCACAGAGAGAACAAAGAAGGTCAGCCTTTGAATCTCAGATTATTTGAACAAACAAAAAAGGAATAGTTTGACATATAGGGCAGGTTTTCATTAGTTTTCTTGCAAAAAGTTCCAAAAGCAAGAAGCTGGACCAAGAACACAACCTCTATGGCAGCTGTAGTCCACTTACAGTATGATTAGAAACCTTACGCCAAGCATATTTTTTTATGTTTCCCTCTCGAAAGGGGGAAAAACATTACTTTTCTTTATCATCCTTCTTGATCAAATTTGGACCAAGCTGTCCAAAATCATTCAAAACTGTATTCTATTCAGCAAGACATGAAACTACCAACAGCACAACTTAAACACACCAGGAAATTGGGGGTTTTTTGGCTTTTACTGGAGCAACAAACTTTTTTTTACTAAAAAAAACTACCGTCAGTGCCATCCAACACAATACATGTTCTACACTGAACCTGAGTTAAACATTTAAACCAGCAGTTGTTGATGTCAAATTCAATTAAACAGATTATTTCTTATTATTATATATGACCTCTATTGGCCCATCTATCCATCCATCCATCTTCTTCTGCTTAATCCTTTTCGGGTCGGGGGTGCTGGAGCCTATCCCAGCATCTTTGGGTGAGAGGCAGGGTACACCCTGGACAGATCGCCAGTCCATCGCAGAGCCAACACAGAGAGACAGATAACCATTCACTCTCACATCCATACCTAAGAACAATTTAGAATCCCCAGTTTGATGCCAATTAACCTAACTTGCATGTTTTTGGCATGTGGGAGGAAACTGGAGAAATCCCGGAATAAACCCACGCAGACACGGGGAGAGCATGCAAACTTCATTGGCCCATGTAACAAAAATTAAGTTGTTGAATGGCTACAAAAAGCCAGGTTCATACTATGCATGATTGCCACACCTACTTGGCAGGTCAGTAGCTAAATAGCTGACAAAAATAAGATAGCAGTGCACAGAAACGAAAAGCCCAACTTATTAAACATCAGTGTGATCAAGAGCCACTACTGAAAATACCCAAATTGAGAGGACATATTAAGGTGACAGGTACATAGTTCCACAATTTCGTTGTTTTCCACAATTTCGTTGTACTGTACAACTGTACAATGACAATAAAGCCTATTCTATTCTATTCTATATTAAGAATATCAGACAAGGTGGCCTGGCAAAGACCTGGCTTCATGGGGCACTGTTACCATCACCAAGAGTTTCCAGCAGGCCACATGGTACTCTGGGAACTGATGCATGGATTTCGCCACCCAGGGCAGCCATTAACATCATTCGTGGACACTCTAAAGGGAGACACTGGGGCGGCGAAAACAGTGTATGCTAGACCGTGACAATTGGACCACTAGGCATGCAGCTTGGCTGAGGCCGTTCTGACTGAGTGATTGATTAAGGTCACCAAAACATCATCTTCTCAACATCAAGACCATCCACAGTTGGAGGACCACCAGCCCAGGGGACTGTAATCTGTCATTGGTGAGACAACTGAACCAGAGCTCTTAGCCAAAGTTTCAGTTGCTCACTCTAGCTATAGTGCAGATGCTCTACAACAGGGTCTCATCCTCATCTCACTCAGATAACGAGTCAGATAAAAACAATAATCGGAGACGCCACCAGGTACTGCAAACATGCTGGGAATTAGCCTCGACCCAGCTAACATGAATCTTCTTCTTCATGTATTTTTTAATGGCAGATGGCAAACATCTTGTAGGTGCATTTCCGTCACTTTCTGGACTGGAGAGCGGAACAGAATAGGTACCTAAAAACTACATCCCCTGAATTTCTCTGTAATAGATCCATCAATTTTAGATTAATCTGATTTCTCTGTAGTCCTGTTTTAAGTGTTTATCCATGCTGTATGTACATGGAACACTGTATGAATATACCATATGCGCTACTGTTTCTTGTAACCCACAATATTCAGTTTTCTGTTGCATGCTTCTTAATTATGAAAAGTGTACTATTTAGTCCTGTATGCCCAAAACTCATTCTTGAAATGTCTTCTTCCTTTCTGCTTCTATTACATTCCCTCATTTCTCCAACTTTATTTTGAATATTATGGTGCATCTCAATAAATTAGAATATCATTTAAAAATAAATTTATTTCAACAATTCAATTCAAAAAGTGAAACTCATATATAGATTCATTACCCACAGTGATATATTTCAGGCCTTTATTTCTTTTAATTTTGATGATTATGGCTTACAGCTAATGAAAACCTGAAATTCAGTTTCTTAAAAAAATTGGAATATTACATAAGATCAATTAAAAAAAGGTTTTTTAATAGAAATGTTGGCCGACTGAAAAGCATCTCCATGTACACACCCAATACTTGGTCAGGGTCCATTTTGTCATGAACCTGGGTTTGATAGTTCCAAACCCAGTTCTGACTTATGGTTATTTTGCTCTATTTTCCTTCAGGCGTGTCAGGGAGCTATTGGGCCTTCGCTTCCTGACAGCTCAGGCACGCCCCCTCCTCCTGTCAAGTGCCATCAGCTGTGCTTTGTTACGGGTGTTTCCATACACATACACACACACTCTATTCATTCCCATTCACATGCTCATACACTCACTCATGCACACCGGGGTTTAATTATGTTCAGCCCATGCTTCCTCACACCAGCAATCTCTTCCCTCGTTTGCATCATGAATACAAATACGCTGCATTTGTGGGAAGAGATTGTCGGAGCATTCACCTTCATACGTGGCAGCTAGTTCCTCCACGTATGGTTTTTCACTACCTACGTTTTTATTCAGCCTGTCAGTTAAGTTCAGTTAATCCCTTGATGTTAGCGGCTGACCCTGCCTTTCTCCCTCATCCACCAGACTGCATGGACAGCCCCGGATCGCTCCAGCACCGTAAGTTTCATGTTTGCCTTTCTCCCTGTGCCAACAGTTGCTCTGCAGCACTAGGCATTCCCTTCGCCGGGCTGTAGAGCATCCGGCAGACGCCTTGTATGTCTGGTGGCCTTAATCTTATCATTTGCAACTCTCTGTATTTTTGTGGTCAACTGGACTTGTTGTTTTGTTCTAGTTTATGTTAATAAATGGCACGTTCTACTCCAGCAATTGGCATTTTCATTCCTTCCCTCGTGCGCCACATAATGGTGCACAAGGAATTATAACACCTTTTGCATGAATTACTGCATCACTGCAGCATGGCATGGAGGTGATCAGCCTGTGTTACTGCTGAGGTGTTACGGAGGCCCCAGTTGCTTTGATAGTGGCCTTCAGCTCGTCCGCATTGTTGGGTCTGTTGTCTCTCATCTTCCTCTTGACAGTATCCCATAGATTCTCTATGGGGTTTAGGTCAGGAGACTTTGCTGGCCAATCAAGCACAGTGATACCATGGTCATGAAACCAGGTATTGGCACTTTTGGCAGTGCAGTGTGGGCAGTTGTCAAGTCCTGCTGGAAAATGAAATCAACATCTCCATAAAGCTTGTCAGCATAGGGAAGCATGAAGTGCTCTAAAATTTCCTGTTAGATGGCTACGCTGCCTTTAGACTTGATAAGTCTAAAGCCCAGTGGACCAACACTAGCAGATGACATGGCTCCCAAAATCATCAGTAACTGTGGAAATGTCACACTGAACCTCAAGTAACTTGGATTCTGTACCTCTCCACTCTTCTTCCAGACTCTGGGACCTTGATTTTCAAATGACAAGACATGGCATCTGATTTGGGGAGTCATGTCATCTGCTGGTGCTGGTCCACTGTGTTTTACCAAATCCAAAGTCAGTGCAGCTGACTACCAGGAAATTTTAGAGCACTTCATGTTTCCCTCTGCTGACAAGCTTTATGGAGAAGCTGATTTCATTTTCCAGCAGGACTTGGAACCTGCCGACGCTGCCAAAAGTACCAATACCTGGTTTAATGACCATGGTATCACTGTGCTTGACTGGCCAGCAAACTCGCCTAACCTAAACCCCATAGAGAATCTATGGGATACTGTCAAGAGGGAGATGAGAGACCCCAGACCCCAAAATGTGGACGAGCTGAAGGCCGCTATCAAAGCAACCTGGGCTTCCATAACACCTCAGTAGTAACACAGGCTGATCACTTCCATGCCACACCACACTGATGAAGTAATTCATGCAAAAGGAGCCCTGACCAAGTGTTGAGTGCGTACATGGACATACTTTTCAGTCGGCCAACATTTCTATTAAAAATCAATTTTTTTTAAAATTGATCTTATGCAATATTCCAATTTTTTGAGAAATTTAATTTTGGGTTTTCATTAGCTGTAAGCCATAATCATCAAAATTAAAAGAAACAAATGCTTGAAATATATCACTCTGGGTGTAATGAATCTATATAATATAAGTGTTTCACTTTTTGAATTGAATTACTGAAATAAATTAACTTTTCAATGATACTCTAATTTATTGAAATGCACACGTGAATGATGGCCCTTGTTCCCTCAGTCCCACTCTTCCTGTCATTTCTTTTTCATTTCTGACTTGACTATGGTTTTGATTTCAGCCTTACTATACTTCACCAGCATGTCTATTTCTGTCTTATGTGTCCTGTACTTATCTGCTAATTCATTGCCTTCTACACCTATGTGTGCTGAAACCCAAAGTGCCTGAACTGTTATTCCTGTCCTCTCAACTCTGTATAGCTAGTGTGAATCGCTGTTTCCAAATGTTGATGCAGCACTTGCTGTTTAGACTTTGCCTGTGACCACTGCCAGTGGGGGGACAGTCTTTTTCCAAAACTGGGACTAGTTAAGAGGAGATCAACGATGGGCCAAAATAGATGAAATCATCTGTCCCTGATGTGATACTCTGTGCAAAATGGATTTCTCCAGCAAAACTGAGGCCCTGACCACCTGTATCACCCTTATTTTTCATCAATTTGAGACAATTTTAAAACATTTAATATTCAAAGAAGTTGTAAAGTTACTTTATGCTGACACCATCTCTTCACACTCTTGTACATTTGTACAGCCTGTGGATATATTGTTTTCTTAGTTCCATTTTCCCTTAATTTATTTAATATGTCCCAGACTCCTTTTATATCATTACTGGACATCCTGGCAGATGAGCACATCTGTCGCAAGGTCTGTGGTGGACTTTTGTCAGTCAGTGCATTGTGACATGCACTACACAAAGAGCAGAGATAAACAAACCTATCATCTGGTCAGTCACTGTAACAGATACTGGAATCAGTTTGTCTTGGCCTGTCCTTGCCACTGATAATACCTCTATCTGCCAAGAATGTGCTGCTAGTCCAGCAAAAGCTAGCGGTACTCAAATAATTTGCAAGCAGTTTCATGAAATGGTCAGTCAGAAAGCAACTCATACCAGTTCAAACGTCACCCGGGTTAACAAGGTCAGGAGTTCCTGGCAGCGGAAGGCGAAGGACAGAGCTGCGTGGAGGAATCTGATTAGACCTAAATGAAACAGTCATTGTCACCCCAGACAGACTGCTATGATGATGATGATGATGATGTGTGTAAGTAATATACATTTAACTTAAATGGATTGATTCTCTAGGTTTTGGGCATTCAGCTAGCAATAATTAAGTGCAAGATAAAATACATAAAATTAACAAATAGTAAAAACATTCTGCAGGCTATATATAAAGTCCTCCTGCATATCACACTAGTAATGTGGTTGTTTGTGTTAAAATTTGAGTGCGTTTTATGGACAGTTCCTTGTCATTCTCAGCAGTCCTAAGTAGTAAAATACAATGAAGAGGTAGATGGTGATGAGTGTTTGCCCCTGTTCTCATTCTCTCGGTGGCCTGCTGATCATCAGACCACCCGTTTGCCTGCTTTTCAAATTTCTATTTCATTATGGAAATTAGCGAGGTGGCAGCGTAACAACAGAGCCGTGAATTATGATTGAAAGGAGAAAAAAAAGGATGTTGTGAGAGTGCTGGCATACAACTGTGCATGGATGTGTTTCTATCTTCTTCACAGTTAATTTAGCAGAAGAAATTGTAGCTGCACTGAAGAGACAGTTAATAACAGTTTATGATAAAAGATGATAATAGTGATCAGTAAAAAAAAAATTACCGATCAGTAGCCTATTTATTAGTAATTCAGCTGTATTCAATGTTAAAATAGTGGATTAATTAGCTAGATAACTTCTGTGTGAAGTTAATATTTCCTTTACTTAACCCCATTCTTATGGTTACCCACTTTATATTTTTACTGTGACATGTTTGTGATTTGATGCAAAAACAACTGCCTCCTATAATGTGGAATTAAAAATATCTAAAGGTAAAAACTCTGTTCAGTTCACCAGGGTCCAAGCAAGGTAGCTCTCAGTTTATTATTCCCGAAAATATAAATTATTAACAATTTGAACCGGGATGGAAGGAGACTTCACATTTAGTTAGCACACACGTCATCCACATATCCATTCTTTCTTTTGCATTTAAAATACACGTGTCAAGGTATGCATTTTAGCTACATTAAAAAGTCATGATCGAATATGATCAAGTATGTGTGTGTATTTCCATCAGAATACTTGTTTAAAATAGGATACAGATTTTAGTTACAGGAGTATCGATTTAGCTTTTCTTTTTTTTTTCTTCTTCTGATACTTCAGAAAAATCAGGGTTAACTGTTCTACATTCTCCGAGAAAGAGGTACATTGTTTTAAGCTTTTCGTGTGTCATCATAATTTTATTTATTTATTTATTTATTTTTACAAAAACACAATTTGAAAAAAAAAAATCGTGCAGTTTAAGTTAGATACTCACTGATGGAGTCAAGCACAGAGTGAGAAAAATCCCCCTGACACTGACATGGACCATGTTTGGGTTGGGTATCATCCGCTGGAGTCCGAACGCGGTTCTCCCACGGTGCGCCTGTACCGGGACGCCGCGCTGCATCCAGGTGTGTTTATAGAGCCGTCAGCGCCGGCATGGAAGAGAGAGACATGATTCCGGTCTTTATTACCACAATAAAAGCCTCACACGCTGCAGCACCAGCACGAGGCTCAGCTGACTGGGAAGAGAGATTGAGACTTTTTTCTTTTAGTCAAACGTTAAAAATAATTTTTAAATTAAATTAAATAGGCGTTCCAAAACATAGGCCTACATTACAGAATGAAAGTTATAAAGAGAAATGCCAAATTACACAGGCCAATTAAATAAGTTTTAATAGGATAGCTTTCTTCACTGTTAACTATGCTTTTTTTTTAAAGAAATTTATTACTATTCTTGCAAATTTACAACTTTTCCCCTCATATAGCTTATTTTTATATTTTTTCTTTTATTCTTTTTAAAAAAATTTTATATTTTCTTGCAATTTTTCGAGTTTTGTGGTGGCACTGTGCCGGGTGTTCTCCACCCACAGTCAGAAGCCGGGGGGGGGGGGGGGGGGGGGAGACAGAGGAGTGAAGGACGAAGTGGCACTGGGGGGTCTCAGATGTAACAGAAAGGCTATCCGCCCCCCAGGGAGTTCAGGAGACACCGGTGTAAATGTTATTATTATGTGTTATGAGTGACAGCTACACCCAGGGTATAAAAGGCTGACCCGGAAGAGGCACGGTCTCTTTTCGACCTGCACCTCTGCTTTGACGGGAGTGACTTTGTGTTCAGTGAGTTCAGTAATAAAGTTCCGTTCTACTGCACCTTCGGCCTCATTATTGAAGTCTCGGTTATGGACATAACATTTGGCGACGAGAAAAAAGCTATGGATAAAGGAGTTTCTAGTATTCTGCCATTTTTGGAGCGCCCAGGCAAGCCGCCAGTTCCCTGGGCGAGGTGATTTGCAGCGTTCCAGAACTATTTTGTGGCATTGAACCTCGGCGAATTGGAGAAACTACGTGCATGAGTGATATTTGTCCATAATCTCAGCATGGAAGGGTAACATATTCTCAGCACATTGGGTGAGAGTGATAGTTTTGAGGACGTGATTGAGCTAATGGTGCGCTACTTACACGCTCTTAAGAACATCATCATCCGGAGGATCCAGTTCCGACAGCGCTGCCAGCGGCTGGGAGAGTTGATGCAATGGTTTGTTGCGGACCTGCGCCAGCTGGCTGGAGATTGCAAATTCGGGGCTTTGAAGGAAGAAACAGTCCGTGATCAGTTAGCAGAGCACACGCTATGTTCAGCAGCACAGTCAAGACTCCTCACGCACTCCAGTGAACTGACGTTGAACGCGGCTGTGGAGATAGCTCAGCAGTACGAAGCAGCGGATAAACTATCTAAGGACCTCGGTGAGAGAACGACGTTGAGGCAGCCTGACTCACAGTCAGCGGCGCAGGCTGTGGACCCGGGTAGCGATGACAGCACAGATGACAAAGAAGACTACACTATGGCTATTAAGATTAGGTCCACCCCGGGATCGCCCAGATGTTTGGGCTGCGGGTCCACCAAGCACCGATACAAGGCAAGAGAGTGTCCGGCGAGGGGCAAATGCTGCAGCAAGTGTGGACTCCTACATCATTTCTCCAAGTCCTGCAAAAAGTTTGAGCGAGGGGAACGGCGACGCAGAGCGGATTCCCCCGCCATGACTCCTATGGTTATTCACACCATCTCCCCGAGCACAGATGGCCGTATTTATTGTGACGTAGTTCTGGACAGCGTGGAAGTGCTGTTGTTGATGGACAAGGGTGCAGCAGCATTCGTGTTGAACTGGCCTACTGTGAGGAGCTTGTTCCCACATTACCATGTGAGAGGACTGTCGATGCCGTATTGTGGCTATGGAGGTAACAGATTAGCCGTCGTGGGTTCACTGGAGCTGACGGTGAGATACAAGTCGGCTGTGGTGTCCAATATCCAGTTCATGGTGATTGTCAAGGGATCAAACGTGATGGGCTGTGACCTATTTTACGGACTGGGCTTCACGATCACCAGCGGAATCAGAGAGGAGTGGTCAGGCCACGGTTTGTAGGACCGACCAGTTATGTGCGTGGTGGATGATGCGGTATGGAGCGATTATTGGCCTAGTATTCTGGGAGATGGACAGGACCAATCTCACCCACGGCCATCATGGGAGGGTTCCAGTGCCAGGGCCTAAGTTACCCTGAATGTGGAAACTGGGAGGCACAGTGGAACGCCCGTGACAGTGGGTGGAGCTGTGAGGACGGCTCCCTCTGCTTCCAGAGTTCAGCTGGGAAGTAGCAAGAAGCAAGGGGCTGCAACGGCTTCGCCGGCATTCCAAATGAAAGAGAGTGGGGCAGGACCGGCTGGCATAGTGGACAGACGTGCCACACAGGAGCACTGGAGGTCAAGTTGGGCTTTGCAAGGGGTCGGTGGAGCGATTTGACCCAGAGAGGAAGCCCGGGCTAGACGTCGTGGACATTTGAAGTCGAGTTGAGCTCCCCTGGGGGTCGCTGACATGGTTCGACCCAGGGAGGAGTCTTGGCTAAGAGGGGTTCACAGCAAGTGAAAACGATGAGAGGACCAGGGACGGCTGCAGGTGGTGGCCATCCAGGAGGACGGTTATCTTCAAATGTCTGATGGCTCATGGAGACACCCCAACGAGCTGCGGCGTGCCGTTGAGGAGAAGGAGGTGTCGGGGCTCCAACGTGGTTCATCTCTGGGGGTGACACGAAGAAGAAGCTCTGGTCGGCACCTGCCGGATGGGTCTCCGGGGGGTGGCCTCTCCATTGAGACTGTATGGTGGCAAGGGGGCGATGTGTTTTGGGGTTGAATTATTAACATGTTAATGGCTGAAATGTTGATGTGTGCACTACCAGGGCTGCGTTGTTGTGTTGTCAACATGGTAGACGCATAAAAGTGGCTGGGTTAGGTGCCCATTCTGGAAAAGACAGTGAGAGCTACTTTTATCGGGGGGAGGGGGGGATGCAGAAATGTTAATATGTGTGAATTGCCCAAGCCACGTACTTGATATGTTTCATACATACTTGCTATGTGATTGCCCAGTTTGTTTTTTAAAAAAGAGAAGAAGCCCCACACTGTTTATATTACTGCATTTAATTGCATGATTGATGCGTGATCTGCCCGGGTTATGGGGTGAGAGTGTTGGGGTGGGCGGCTGGCACAGTGGGGTGTGAATGTACATATTAACTGATTTGTTTGTGAATTGGAATGTTTTGCCTGTACATACGTTTTGGGATTGTTTTGTATCTTATATTATATCTTATATTATAGTCCTATGGACTGTACTATAATGGAGATGGCAGAATAACCCGTCTGGCCGTGTAGGGGTGGGACAGTAGTCCACCTGTCCCCCTCTAGTTTTAGTTATTTGTGTGTGTGGATAGGCCCTGTTATTATATTTACTGTTAGTGTGTGATTTGGGTTGCAAATTTGGGGTGGGTCTAAATGGTGTGTGTGTTCTGAACTTTTCTACGGGGGGGTTAAATGTTGTTATTATCTGTTATGGGTGATGGTTACACCTTTCTGGTTCCGCTGCCACCCAGGGTATGAAAGGCCGACCCGGAAGAGGCACGGTCTCTTTCGACCTGCACCTCTGCTTTGACGGGAGCACCTTTGTGTTCAGTGAGTTCAGTAATAAAGTTCCGTTCTACTGCACCTTCGGCCTCATTATTGAAGTGTCGGTTATGGCCACAACAACCAGAGTTCGCTAGAGGAAGAGAGCGTGTGAGAAGCAGGGCTTGTGTCTATGATGTTAATATGGCAGGCATTCTTTGTGCACTCATTGTACTGTCTTTGGCTCCCTGGGTCTCATGGGGCAGAAATAAAGCGTACAAAAAGGAGGCACCCAGAGACCCCGGGAGAGTATTTTCTGTACTTGATGTTGGAAGGTGAATAAAGTTTGTGTGTCGCCCAGCTCGCTGCCTCGTCTGCTTTCCTCTTCCACAGTTTAAACTTTTTTTTTTCACTCCAATTTTGCAACTTTTTTCTCATAAGCTTGCAAAATTTTCACTTACAATTTATTTCTTTTAAGCTAGTACCTCACAGAGCAGCGAACATCACGATTTTTGGATTCTCAACTTTTCTGGCAAATGTTGGCTAAAATGGATTTGCCTCTGCCATTAGCAGCATTTAACAACATTGATGTTTAGTGACAATTACCAATATTAGTGTAAATGTTTGCAAAAAATGAAGTGGGCAAATAGACTGCCAGCAAATGTTAGCAACAGTGTTTGCAACAATTAGCAATTATTCCTTTGCCACTGTTAGGGAACATTTGGGACCTTTTCCCGACTCCAGGTAAAATACCAGATGAACGTCAGGCAAATCTTGGACCCAATCATAAAAAAGGGTGAGCAAACCCTCACCAGAATTCAGATTTCAAGGGTCCAAAAAGGTTCTAAAACATTTCCTATTCTTCACTACTTGGCAAACCAAAAAGAACTTTAGATAAGATAAGATAAGCCTTTATTAGTCCCACAATGGGGAAATTCCAGGATTGCAACAGCACAGGGATAGCAACACTCAGAGCAACAATCAGAAGGCAAGAAAAAAACAAGAACAGCTAGTATACATATGTACATATTACTATATATATATATATATATATATATATATATATATATATATATATATATACAGTATATATATATATATATATATATATATATATATAGACACACAGTGCGGAGCATTGTGGTTAGTGAATGTGCAGCAGAAAGTCTAAGCTCTCTCTCCCTCCGCGGGTGTGGCGGGCCAGCTGGATGTCTTTGGGCATGATGGTGGTGACCCTCTTGGCGTGGATGGCGCACAGGTTGGTGTCCACGAAGACACCCACCAGGTAGGCCTCGCTGGCCTCCTGCAGAGCCATGACGGCGGAGCTCTGGAAGCGCAGGTCGGTCTTGAAGTCCTAGCAACACGTTACACCACGTTAGCAACACGTTACAACCATTTGCAAATGCTTACAAGTATTTTGCAAACGATTTCAATTGTTTGTAGAAAAATAAATTTGCAAAGAAAGTGTCAGTGACCCCGGTTACATGGTCACGAGTAAACCGATTACTGGAGTAAACTGATAAAGGTAATAGACAGCTTATGGTGTTTACATGCACCGAGTAAATGGTTTATTGGGCAAATAAAATAGGTGTTAATCTGTTTTCTCATAAACTGATCGTGGCCTTTAACTGATAAAGGTAATCAGATTACGTTGTTTACATGTCAGTTTGAATAATCAGATAACTCTAGAAGGCTGATTATGATCGGTTTACTCATGACCATGTAATATGGTCAATATGTTCAGAATTTTTTTGCATCGGGAAAAACCGTTTGCAACCTTAAGGGTAGCATCTCACTAAGCGGGGAATGCTGAGGAATGTGACAACTTTTGGATTTGCCAACTTTTCTTAAGAATATTAGTGGAAATCAAGCAGGGTTCTTAAAAGGTTGCAAAACAGTTTGCAACACAGTTTTTAAGGTCACCAACAGTTTTGCCATAAAGGGTCAAACAGTTCTCAGTTCTCACTACTACAGGTGAAAAAACTAGCGATATGCATTACAACCATTTGCAAATGCTTACAAGTTATACAGTATTTTGCAACTGTTTGCAGAAAAATATATTAGCAAAAAAAAATGAACGTTCAAAATTTTGACAGGAAAAACTGTTGGCGACCTTAAAAACTGTTGCCAAACTGTTTGGCAACCTTCTATGAGCCTTGACAAATCCCCCAAATCACACCAGTCAGCATTCACTGCTCTGAGATACTAGCTTTAAGCACATTTTAAATGTTTTTGATTTTTTTTTTTTTAGGAATTGATTACTTTTCTTGCAAACCAAATACATCTTTTCTGATAGATCTTAAAGTATTTGCTGTGAGGTTTAGTCCTGTAACCTACTTTTGACTGAAAATAACTGGTTATGGGCAAAAGAGCTGCAGGTTGCAGACCCTTACAGTGGGAATGTTTTTCATTAATATTACTTCAAATATCACCACATTCATGAGGGTTTGAGACAAAATCGTAATCCCAAATTAGCCATGACTGGCACAGTTAACACTGCTGCAAGGATTTACTTCTGGATTTTATTTTGAAAGGAAACATCATCCTTCACCAGCCCTGCAGCAGCTTAATCCTGCACTGCTGCTCCTCTGAACCTGACTGTGTCGCCAAACACTTAAATATGGTGAAATGAACCTGCCACAAAAATTCATCATCACTCTGTCAAATAATTTCAGCTACAGTCATGAAAAACACAGTCCTGACACATCAGGTCTCTGCATTCTCTAAATTTGTTCACTCTGCAAAAAAAAAAAAAAAAAAAAAAAAATAGGGTGTATGCAGTTGTTTGTTAGTTCCACTGAATTAAAAGGGGTTTCAACATACAGTATAATCCTTCGTTTGTTCATAGCATATAAGCAAACACAACTAAGTTTGTCATCCATCAAAAGTTTTTATCTTAACTCATGTAACAAAAAATAATTTTATTAAACAAAGCAACGTCCAGAGTAACAAAACATCCTTTGCTGAAAAAATAATAAAGGCAGAGTCAATGGAAGAGACTTCATCTTCTTTTATTTAAGTTTCTGGGTGTACAGTTCCTATGATATGTGCATATTTTAATTACACCCAAAATAATCCTTCCAAAAAGGCAATACAAATGTATCCCTGCATTAATTATTTGACAAAGATGAACAGTAGATCTGATATTGCTTATAACAATTTAAAAATATATATGTTTATCACAAAGTGCAGCTTTGCAGTGAAAATATGAGGTTTTGTGTAGAATTTGCACCAATTTACACCCATCAAGGCTTAAAAAGGTGGGGGGGGGGGCTGACTACAAAAGCAGCAGGTTTGGCAAAACCTGCCAGTGCTCAAAGAAGAAGTCTAACAGTGGCTAAAGTTCATCTTAAGAAAAAAAGACATTATTCAAACCTGCTGGATCCTAGAGAGCAGAAGAAAAGAAGTGTGGTGCCAAACCAAAAACAAACAAAAAAATAAAGAATTCCACAGATACAAAAAAAAAAAAACCCTGAAAAATATTTGTTACCACAAAACAAATATTGTGCATAGTAAAATTTAGACTGTTTTTTTGCAGCTGAGTATCATGTCCCGCATAGTGTCATTTTCTGAGCAGAAAACAGTAATATACGTGTATAACATCACAAAATCAAACTGGCAGATTTAAAAGGCACTTTGAAACACAGCTGTTTATTAGCTGAAAGATGGTAATAATCAATTTTTAAAAAAATCATTGTTGAGAAGAATAAACTCAGCATGTAAACCCATAAGGAAAAGTGATATACAGGCGCAGCTTAAAAACATTTAGTTTATTTTTTTTATCATTTAATTCCTAAAGTAAACTTTCTTATATTTTAAATTCCTTACAAGGGAAAAATTTCAATCCTTTTTTAGTTTTCATTCTTATGATTTATAGCTTCAGCAATGATTTATAGCTTCAGCAATCAGAAATCTAGTATATCAATATACACTACTCACAAAAAGTTAGGGATATTCAGTTTTTGGATGAAATTTCAGAATGCACCTAAAATGCACTATAACCTTTACAGGTGAACGTAATTTGACCTTCTCTAACCTTTTGAATGCACATGTCCAACTGTTCAGTGTTTCAGTACTTTTTGCGTAACTTAACGGCAAAATTCGCAACAGGTGTTTGATCCATGAATTGACCAATAAATGTTCTGGTTCAATTACAATTGGTATTTAAACAGTCCTCTTCATCATGCTGTTCACATTTTGACATCATGAGACCAAGACGACACCTAACGACTGATCAACAGTACCTTGCCATTGCAAGGCTTCAAACAGGATGTTCTCTGAGGGAAGCGGCCACTGAGCTTAGAGTCTCACTGAGTGTCATCAGCAGGTTGCAACAGAGATATCACAGAAAGGCATAGAAGTGGACGTCCTTTGACCACATCCCATGCTAATGACCGCTTCATTGTGAACAGTGTCCTGCAGAACCAGATGATGAATGCCACTCACCTCCACGCACATTTAAGGGAGGTGAGAGGCACCCAAGCGTCACATCAGACCATTCGAAACTGTTCACACCAGCGTGGTCTGCGTGCTAGATGACCTGCAAGGGTACCTGACCACACCACCAGGCACCGGTGTCATTGTCTTGCAAGGGCCAGGGAGCATTTACGCTGGACAAGGGACCGTGTGGCCTCAGTGCTGTTCTCTGATGAAAGTTGATTCACGTTGAGCAGAAATGATGGCCTTCAACAATGTTGGAGACGTCAAGGAGAGCGCTATGCATCAGCCGCTGTTGTCACCAGACAAGCCTTTGGTGGTGGTGGTGTTACAGACTGGGCAGGTGTGTGGACGACAATGCTCCAGCTCATCAAGGTCATATCATTAGGGAATGGCTGCTGGAGGCTCGGGTACCTCAAATGGAGTGGCCTCCACTTTCTCCAGACCTGAATCCCATAGAAAACCTATGGAATCAGCTAAGTCGCTGTGTAGAGGCTCGTAACCCTGCACCCCAACAACCTCAATGACCTGAGGGCTGCCCTTCAAGAAGAGTGGAATGCCATGCCTCAGCAGATAATAAGTCGAGTTGTGAACAGCATGAGAGGTCATTGTCAAGCTGTAATTGATGCTCAAGGGCACATGACAAGTTATTGAGACATTGACCTTTGTGACTGTGGTATACCCACCACTGTTGTTGGCTTTTGTTTCAATAAATTGTTTGAGATGTGGAAATCACCATTGGATGCTTCTACTTAAATGCCCTACTTTCATGATATAACATCACTGTAGCGTGAACTTTTTACATTTTACATAAATTTCACTCGAAAGCCAAATATCCCTAACTTTTTGTGAGTAGTGTACTGTATATTCCCTAAAATCAATCAGTCCAACTTGTGAAGTGTGTGAATTTATACACTCTATACTTGGTTAGGACCCCTTTACCACCAATTACTGTATTAGTGTGGTGTGGCATAGGGATGATCAGCTCGTGGCACCGCTGAGGTGTTACTGAAGCCCAAGTTGCTTTAATAGTGTCTTTCAGCTCATCTGTATTGTTGCGTTGAGTGTTTCTCATCTTCCTCTTGATTATACTTTACAGAGAACCTATCGGGTTCAGGTCAGGTCAGTCGACTAGCCAGTCAGGCACAGTGTTGCGGGCTGGTGCCAAGTACTGCTGGAAAAGGGAAGTCATTTTCTTTTTAGCCTAATAAGATACTCGTGACATCTCTAGCTCAGGAGTGGCTTATTATCCGGAACAGAACATCTGCAGTGACTTTCCTGAACATGTCTGAGGCTGGTGGTTCTTAAAGCTCTGACACTACACTCAGTCCACTCCTTGTGATGCTCCCCCAAGTTCTTGAATTGACTTTCCATGGTAATCCTCTCAAGGGTAGTCATCCCTGTTGCTCCGTCACCTTCTTCTACACTTTTTCCTTCCAGTCAGCTTTCCATTAATATGGTTTGATACAGCACTCTGAACTCTGAACAGCTATTTTCATCAATGACCGTCTGTGGCTTACCCTCCCTGTGGAGTATGTCAGTGATTATCTTCTGAACAAATGTCAAGTCGGTAGTGTTTCAAATGATGGTGGTTGCATGTACTGAACTGATCAGAGAGATACACAGTATTGATACTGCTTCAATAGTAATTTACTAAAGCTCAAAATGAAATATTCTAATAATTTGTGATATTAGATTGCTTACTTTCATAAATTATAAATCATAAACATAAAAAATTAAAACAAAAAGGCCTCAAATGATTTCCTTTATCTGTAAGAAATATAAAATATATGAAAACATATGTAAATGGGAAGGAAAATGTTCATGATATTCAGTTTTTTCAGATGCTCTTGATTAGCCTATGCTTCTATTTTGGAAATTTTAAAGTGTCGTGGTGTGATTTGCTTAGGATAATGTGCATTTCCTCAAGCAATACGAAAAAAAAAAGAAAAAACAGAGTCAATCATTGACATTATGTATGAATGTCAATCTTTTTCAAATTATCCCAAACAAAATTTGGACATGGCAGTACAGAGACTGTCTAATTACTACGATTTGCAAAATAAAAGTGCAGAAATTGTGCTTTTCTAGACAATCAGAGTAAACCACATGAAAACCATGTTTCTGTGCATTTTTGAACTTTAAAATATGGAATAAAACATTTAAAACTGGCCATAAATATAAAACATATTAAATAATTTGGGATAGTTATCAAGCGCCACCAGTCTTATGAGATTTTGTACTTTAGTGTATCACTTACCAACATTTCCATAATGTAACTATATATTACAGTAAAGCTGTCAAACCGAATTTTTCATCTAAAATCTTTCATCATTTGCAATAATTTCGTTCGGCCACAAAACAAGATCACGCCCCAAAACATCAACACCACTGACTTAAATAACGCAAAACACTAAAACCAAACAAATACTTGGTTATTATGGAATACATAAAAAAAAAAAAAAAATTAAATTGCCATCTCATCCTGCCACAGTGAGACTGTGATGATGCCTCTGAGGAATGTTGTACTAAGGCTTCAAGAACAGTCACTTCCATCATATATTATGGGGTTCTCCATGGTCAGATGGTAGACAACTTTCTTGGATATAAACCTGCAGTAAATTGAACAAAATTATATCAGATAAAAATCAATGCTAAGGTGCAACAAAAAGTCAAAGGAAGATGCATAATGAGTGGAGAGATCGGTTACCACAATAAACATTTCTGATACAAGCTACTACTAAAAAGAGGAACAAACAGTTGAAGAAAGTTTGAGGTTAGGAGCAGCCTACCGGGAGAAGGAGTTGTCAAAAATGAGTAAGTAGAGGCCGGGATGCTGAACCTTCAACTGTCCCTGGATTGTCTCTTTATGGGAATCGCAGCGAGTCAGAGGAATGAGGACCTGAATGTGCAAAAGAAACAGCAGCTAGGTGAACTAAAAGGCACTCAGTGGAGGTGCAGACCTAGAATCAGAATCAGAATCAGAATCAGAATAGCTTTATTGCCAAGGGTGTTTACAGTGTAAACAAACGAGGAATTTGACTTGACATTGGGCACGCTCGATAAGCGCCTCCAATGACGCGGCAGCCATGAAGGCGCCTGTCATCAGTGGAGGGTAAAGAGGGGAATGGGGGAGGGAATGACACAATGGGCAGAGAGAAAAAACATAGTTAATCAAAATAAAGCTCGTATGAGCAAAATTGTGATTACATAGAAAAAACCTATGCCGACCTATGCCGACCCTGTAACTTTGACCTTTTACTTTTGACCTCAAAATGAAATTATGAGCAGCATTTAGCATGCACTAGTCCTGCACCATGTTTGGTGTTGATATACACAGTTTACCTTGCTTTTCAGTCCAGAAATACAAACAGTTGGCGACTCTGTGACTTTGGCCTTCTAGCCCCAACAAACATAGCCAAAGGTGAGGGCCCCAAGGTCAACCTAAGCACTGATTTGGGCGGCCTTAGTTTCATTTGCTCCCAAGTTACAGTGCAGACAGATGGCCAGACAGATGGGTGGCCAGATGGATGTGACCTCTCTACTCACAACTTTTGCATGGGTATATTTGTAAGAGTTTATTTATTTACAGTTTCTGATGGTAGAACCACACCGTCAATGACAAAGCAGCTTTTTCCGACCTGACGAAATCAACCCGGGCGTGCTCAGACCTCCTGACTGCTGACCTTAACCTTAAGCACAGCTTAGATACAGACCCATCTAGGATGTGCTTAAAGTCAAGGTGTATGGCCTAGGAGGAGTAATGTTTTCTTGACCTCAACCTGGATGCAGACCCTTCTGAGAATCCTTGTGAGTGAGTTTGGTGACCACTGGGGAAACTGCCTAGAAGGAGCAGTGATTTTCCTGAAATCACCTAAGTACCCAGATCTCCTCATTACATATCCCATACATATTTTGAAAAAAAAAAAATCTATTCAATACAAATATTACATGAATTGTAAATGTTAAATCCAGTTCTGTAGAACAAAATACAAGTGAGGAAATAACAACAACAAAAAGAACTTAAGAGGAAAGGTCAAAACTCATTTACACACCGTGACATTTTAAATAAAGAATATGTGCTGCACCTGTGGAGCAACAACGCAAACCTGCAGTGGATTTCTTTGGTCAATATTGTTTAAAAGATGAAGAAAATGTCTGAACTCTCTGCCGGGGGTGACCATGAAAGGATAGTTATTTATTCAACCTTATGATTTCACTCTGAAATTATGCCATTGCTTTCTTCATACAAATGTTTGTCAGACTTGCAGGAACGACAGCTTGCATGTGAAGTTATTAGCTCAACAACTGGACTGTTAGGTTCTTGTTTGGTTTGATTTTCGGAAACAGCTGAAAGTTTGTCATTTTTTAAAATAGACAAATTGCAACGGAGGTTGAATAATTTTGAATGCAAGTGTAAATAATGAAGCTCATAGTGAGTTTAAAAATACCTTTGACTGCTCCACCTGAGTGTCAGAGGATTCGCGGTAAACCACACTGAAGGACACGCTCTTGGGCTCAGAGGAAAACATCCAGCTGATCGTCGGTCCACTATCATCCACGGACACAGTTGTGACGCTGTAACAGCCGGATTTGATGAAGAGTTCCCTGGAGCTATCGCCGAAATGGGCAATGTCATCAAGGCTCAGAGAAACAGCCATCCTGGAAGGAAAATGTATGTTAAACATGTATTCAGAATCAGAAACAGAATCAGGTTTATTGCCATTGTTCATGTAGTACACAAACTAGGAATTTGTCTCGGTACAATGCTGCAACATTAAACATGATAAGATAAGAGAAATAAACTATACATGTAATAAAGTGTAGGATAAGATTAAGTGATACTGGTCAACAGTTAAAATATATATTAGCCAGCAGCAGATACTGTGGAGAACTATATAGTGCAGTCGGTAATGCAGGAAGAAAACAGTGATGATTGACATGAGTCTGGTTGAGCTGCTGTACATGGTGCACGAATACTCCATACTCTATTCACGCATGTAGGGGTGGGAATCGTAAGAGATCTCACAATACAATACGTATCGCAACACTTGGGTCACAATGCAATACTATCACAATACTGCAACTCCTTAAGTATTGCAATGCCATATATTCTATATGTAACTAATAAAAGATTGGTAAGTGCATTTAGGGTTGTGCATCATCACAAGTGTCAAGTATTGCCATACTACACCAAATCAATCTTTGGCTCCACTCCTAGCACCATCTAATGGACTGAAAAGTCCATCCATCCATCCATTCATCTTCTTTCACTTAATCTTTTTCAGGTCGCGGGGGGGCTGGAGCCTATCCCAGCATCTTTTGGGCGAGAGGCAGGGTACACCCTGGACAGATCGCCAGTCCATCACAGGGCCAACACAGAGAGACAGACAACCATTCACTCTCATATTCATACCTAAGGACAATTTAGAATCCCCAGTTTGATGCCAATTAACCTAACTTGCATGTTTTTGGCATGTGGGAGGAAACCAGAGAAATCCCAGAGTAAACCCACGCAGACACGGGGAGAAACATAAACATTGGACTGAAAAGTCAAATGTTTTTATTTCTCTGGTACCTAAATAGGTAAGTTTGTATTTGTAAAACTGATTATTGATTTCTAATAACGTATCTCAATATTGCATCTCTGAATCGATACAGTATCACCACCACACAGTGTCACGACACTACAATGCACTGGCTTTTTTTCCCCACCCCTACATGCATGCAAGAAAAATATCAGAGTAAAGACTCACGTGACTTCTCCTGATTTGAGAAGGTTGAGCTCTGAATCTTGAACAGTGGCATTGTGATCTTCCTCAGGGGTCAGATCTCCTGCAGCCCTGCAAAATCAAAACAAACCACTGGTTATGAAAATCCTCTGTCATCAAAATAATGCCACCAAAAAAAAAAAAAAAAAAAAAATCACATCAGGAAAGCTGAAGGACTTTCCCGTTGACAGATCACTTATGAAAATGTTTTTCTTTTTCATTTATGGAGTCTATTTTAACTTTAACTGTGATTTCTTGGCCTGGCTAATAAAAACAGGATAAGAGACATTGTGAAAGTTTGCTAAAAGACCTTTATCATTAACTTTAATGACCTTTAATAAAGTCAGAGCCACTATGGAGGCAAAAGCCATACTATTGGACCCTCAACATCCTCTCTATGTAGTGTTTCAACTCCTGCCATTAGGACAGAGGTATACTTTCCATAGGAGGGCAAAAATCAAATAGATATTTGAGGTACTTTGTTCCCTTAGCAGTTAAGTTTTAAACAAGTTCTAGACTGCAGGCCACTATTATTATACTCGTATGATATACTCGTATTTTTCACGGTGGCCCTCGTGGGTCACCATAAGACACCAAGAGTCACCAGTGAGATTTGCAAGATGTTTTATTAGTGAGCATAGGAACAAACAAAGTAACAGAAAGTAATGAGCCTCGGTGGGCTAAAACACACAATACTACACATAGGAGATCGTAAGGCAGACGAGAAGCACGCTTACAATCTAGACCACGAACAGGGAGTGCAGACGATCCGTTGCCGTGGAAGGGTAGAGGAATATTGACCTCTGAGGCAAGGAACGCTCGCTCGAACTCCCGGGCTGGATCGAGGACAGGAACGGGAACCCAAAGCGGGGAGCAGGGATGCCTTCTCCTCTGCGTCCTGTCGTAGTCCTCTTCTACCATACGGAGAATCTCACGTTGCGCGGTGATGTCGTCCCTCCTTGCGCCGACTTCAGGGTGGATGGCGTAGTGGGGAAGATGATTCAGGACATCCTCAGCGCAGTCCAGGTACCAGCGTACGTCGCTGTGATAGTCAGTCGAGGAGGGAGGTGGCGATGAGCGTTTCATCTACGAATTCCAAAGCGTCCGTCAGACTCCGAGCGCGGCCCCTCCACGACGGCATTCTCCAGCACGCAGTTACCCAGACAGGGAAGAACAAATGTCCACTTTATACAAACTCACCGGGAAGGGCGTCTCAGTTTGGCGCCTCCATTTAGGCGCCCTGGCAGCAGCCTACTGTCGCGGTGGCCCTCGCGGGCCACCATAAGACGCCACAAGTCACCAGTGAGATTTGCAAGATGTTTTATTAGTGAGCATAGGAACAAACAAAGTAACAGAAAGTAATGAGCCTCGGTGGGCTAAAACACACAATACAAGACATAGAGGATTGTAAGGCAGACGAGAAGCACACTTACAATCTAGACCACGAACAGGGAGTGTAGACGATCCGTTGCCGTGGAAGGGTAGAGGAATATTGACGTCTGAGGCGAGGAAGGCTCGCTCGACTTCTGGTGAAGGACAAATCAACAAGGCTGCTGCATTGGGCTGCACTCAGCGTCCGCTTAAATGCCGGGTCACTGATGAGCCGCAAATGCAGCACAGCTGGCAGGCTTTGACAGCAGGAAACCCCTCCGAGCGCTGTCACAATAAGAGCTCGGGGAGCCAGAAGGTAAACACTGCTGTCAAAACCTGGCGGAGATGATGCATGGCCCGAGCGCGGACAAGATCGGCGCTCGGATCGTGACAGTATTTGGTGATGTGTATCAGTTGTACTGTGTTTTTGCTACTGTTACAAGCCATATTGACCATTAGGGATAATAAATATTTTATAATCTTTCAGTTGCTCTCTCTTTCGGGGTCACCACAGCATATCATCACCAACATTGTGATGATCTGCATGTCGATTTGGCAAGGATTTTATGCCAAATGCCCTTCCTGACATAACCCTCCCCATTTATCCAGGCTTGTTGCCCCCCCTGTGGCTGGGTAACTAACTTTCCTGCCTTCTAGCACCACGCTAGAAGGCAGGAAGTACCATTTTATATGGTCTCTGGTATGACCCGGCTGGAGCTTGAACCCACGACCTCCCGGTTGTGAAGTGGACGCTCTACCTCCAGTCAACCTCCAGTCGACCTCTGATTGGAGGGTTGGTGGTTCAAGTCCTGCTCGCTCTGCAGTCTGCATGTTGAAGCGTCCTTGAGCAAGACATTGAACCCAGAGTTACTCGTGGTGGGTCAGGTCAGCACCTTGCATGGCAGCTCCGCCACCATCAGTGTGTGAACGTGTACACAGCTGAATCTGTAAAGCGCTTTGGTCATCCAGGGATGAGAAACAGTGCTATATAAGTAAATGCAATTTACCATGAAGTCCTTTTCTTGGAACTGTTTGAAACATTTCAGTAAGACTGCGTGTCCACCAAACGCAATTTTTCCGCTGTGGGTGACTATTTTCTATTCATTTTCTATGTAGTCCAGCGTCTACAGCGCTGAGCGCCCTTGGTACTGAAACGCTCTCGGCGGTGGCCGCTTTTTGTCGCAGCGCTCAGGGCGCTCAGAGTTGAAAAAATTTCAATTTTTCAGACTGCAGCTGAGCTCGTCAATGTCAGACCTTTCTAAGCAGCCAATCAGAATAAGGAAGTTGCGGGACATAGAACGCCGGTACAGTCTGTCCCCAGACTCCTGTTTTCCGTGTCATCATATTTTGCATCCAAAGTTGCTACCAGTGCTAGAATAAATTTCCTGTACATTGTTATTTAGAGACTGCTATTAAAAAATAAGTAGAAAGTCTGACCACAGGAAAAGCGGAAGTCCTGAACTGTGAGTGACACGCTGTTGCTGGGATACAGGGCACAGACTTGTTTTTTCCAGAGCACAGTGCACAAACGCTGAAAAAAAAAAGACGTTCAGGGCAGTCAGGTGACAAAAACATGTTTGGTGGACATGCAGCCTAAAACATGAAACACAACAATGACACACCAGCTCCACAGAACAAACCTCTACCCACAGCACTTCCCTTTTCTTGTAATTGTTTGGGGGTTTTTTGTTTATCAGTTTTGTAACTTGTGCCAAGCCCACTCACATTTTAAAGACTCCAAGTGCTCCTGCTTCACAGGCTTTTGTTAAGTTCTTTGAAAATAACCCTGAGACCAGAATTAAATAATGACAAATACTGTAATGTCCAAATATAGACAATTAACAGGTAGGACTTTTTAAAAGTGTTGCATTCTTCGCCCAAATTATAATGTTGCTATGTCATAATTAGAAGTATCTAAAAACAATTATATGATGCTCCAGTATTTTAGCATAATTATGTCTGTAACTGTGGTCTGTGCAGTGCACCCACACAGTCTATCTTTACTATATGGCTAACACTAACTGATACTTTAGTCTTCCACCTTCATGCCTCAATGTGGTCTGTTTTCCTCAAAGGGAAAAAAAAGGAAAATTACAGTAAATCTAAAGAGAACACTCAGAATCTGAAAACTAGTGGATGATGACTGTTTTCAGTCTTTTCTTTAAAGCTTTTAAAACTTGGACATTCACAGCAGAAGATGTATGCTTTGAAAAGGACATGAAGGTTCCTGGAACCTGCTGTTTTTATATACCCCTGAAAGCTCACACAACACACTGAAATCCCTCAACCCTGACTTACTGATGGTCCATTGTTGATTCTGTATCACTGTTTACAAGCTCTCTAATTGCAGGTGTTCTATGTTTTGGTGTCTCATGTTTCCCTGATTGATCTCTCCAGCTGGGCCTGACCACTTAAGGATGACTCACATGACAACCACCAGGGCCATGACTCATCTGCACCCCCCCCCCCCCACTGGTTCTCAGACAAATGCTTCACTCACATATCCAGCCCTCCTGGATGACATTGGTCTTGTTCTCCTTCCTGGGAGCCTCCCGTGGACAGAGAGGCGGCGTCGCTGTCATAGACGCTGTTCACCTCCTCTTCTGTGATTATGTCAAAAGCCCCGTCCTCAGATCTGTTACTGGGGTCTGAAACTGGAATGAAACCAACAAATTCACAGTGAAAGGAGTGAAAGCATCCTAATTCTTCCCATTCTCTGAATATAAACAGCTTGCTTCTCTGACTGGAAATGTCACCACTTCCCATTAATTGTAAACTAAACAGGAATTTAACAGTAAAGGCTTCTGTCCTAGTTCCTCAATCTGATAAGGGCTTTTGTTTTTCACTTCTGCTCAAACATTTACAGATGATGCACTGAAACAACTTCAGGGCTAGGTGATCAAAGGTTAAGAACTTATCACACTGTCCTATACTTGTGAATACCAAAGAATACAAACATCCACCTGGTAGTGTACCGTATTTTTGGGACTATAAGGCGCACCGGATTATAAGGCGCAATATCAATGAACGGTCTATTTGATGGTCTAATTTTATACATAAGGCACACCGGATTATAAGGCGCATTAAAGCAAGGTAGTCGGAGCCGGGAAAAAAAAATTTTTTGCGTGCATGGAAAGAAAATCCTATCTATAGTCATTATAGACACATATAGCGCGATTGTCTGCGAGTGTGAATGACCTGTTCCACGAGCAAATGTACATTTTTTGGTCCGTGGCTGTTTACATCGCCATATTGGCCAGAATACTCGCTCGGTACTCACTCGGTACCTGATACGGCTTGCTCTCCGGCGGCAGCCCTGAGAAGTAAACAATGTAGTAGATTAGTTTATTTGACAGGGACAGTGCAATAAACATAGACAATTAATCAAAGACAATCAATCTGATGTGTTGCAC
Source organism: Pholidichthys leucotaenia (assembly GCA_020510985.1). NCBI lineage: Eukaryota > Metazoa > Chordata > Actinopteri > Cichliformes > Pholidichthyidae > Pholidichthys > Pholidichthys leucotaenia. The sequence goes on along the minus strand of CM035839.1, from coordinate 382,247,897 downwards.
ATAGAGTGTATAGCTATTAGCTAATTTGCAACTCTTGTCCCTGGATGGGCTTAGAAAAAAGAATCAAGATAAAAAATATACACAATAACCACATACATCAATGCAGAAAAATTATAAATACACAATTATAAATATTATAAATATTATAAATACACAAATATAACAGCCTGACTCACATTTAACATAAATATTATAAATATTATAAATACACAAATATAACAGCCTGACTCACATTTAACATAAATATTATAAATATTATAAATACACAAATATAACAGCCTGACTCACATTTAACACATATAACATAACTCACATTTGCCTATTTCAGGCCTTCCTCCCTCCGTCACTCACTATAAACAAACACATTTATTCCTTCCCTTCATTCACTCTCACTTTGCAGACAATTAATTCATACATGAGTACATTCTTGTTTATTTTTCAGCCAGTTTTTAACATTTTTAGTGAATGTTTTAAAGTCCGTTATTATTTTAATTTCATTTGGCATTGTGTTCCAGATGTGACTGCCCTTTATAGAGAAAGCTGTTTGTCCAAATGTGGTTCTGCGGTGGAATATTTTACAGTTATTGTTAACAGAACTCCTGGTGGCTCTGCTGCTGTCCTGTCTTTGGACAAAACCAGCAAGTGGCTCGGGTGCTGATTTATGAAAACATTTGAACGTTAATTTCAGAAGACAGAGGTCAATGAAGCTCTCAAAACTCAATAGGTTGTATTTTTTTAAAACATTACAGTGATGCCACCTAATGGGCTTTTTGTCCAAGATTTTTAGGGTTTGATTATATAATGAACCTATATGTCTTATTGTGGAAGGGGCTGCTTGAGCCCAGACTGTCAAACAGTATGATATATGAGAAAAAACCATAGAATGCATATACAGTGCAGCTGCTTCGTAAGGTATGTAATATCTAATTAATTTAAAGCAGTTCAGATTTTTTTTTACTGTTTTTGAAATTTTCTTTATATGAAGATTAAATTTGAGTTGAGGATCTAGTACAATGCCAAGGTATTTGAATTCTGTAACTAAACTGATGTCATGATCATGTATATTAACTTTAAAATGTTGCAGGTTACATTTTTTGATTGAAAAGCACATTGAGACTGTTTTCTGAAGGTTCAGCAATAGATGGTTCTTGAGGAGCCACTCTTGGACATCAACCATACTTGTAGACAGTACATCTGCAGCCTGTGCTGGAGTCTTGGCAGCTGTGTAAATAACTGGACGAAAGAATTCAAGCGTTGTTTGCAATAAATGCAAACAACGCTTGAATTCTTTCGTCCCGAAAATATCATTTTTGAATATTAATTACAGCTAAACAGGAGCAGTTTCGATCCACGATCCATTGGCAGATAGTGGCGTAACTCGCTAGCAATTTAACTTTGAACGACCTGTTGACACCAATATAGCGGTTGGAGTTCTTTGGTTAATCCACCCGGAATGATGGCAAGCTCCGAATTAGTTTGCTTCACTTGGGTTTTGACAGTATCGGTGAGATGGGCACGCATGGAGTGGCAGATCAACAGGGATGGAGATTTGTGGAAAAAGCCATCCGGCCATTATGTTGAAGCACATATTTACTCCGCGAGGCTCCTGACTACCGTAATGCTCCGACAATCCATCAAGCGGTTCAGCTTCGTAGCTTACCAAAGTTGTACTAAAACATTTTTGACAGATTTTTGAGCGCCATGTACCACATAAAATCGGTTCGAGGTCAGTAAGCACAACCAGAATTAATACATAAGGCACACCGGATTATAAAGCGCACTGTCGATTTTTGAGAAAATTAAAGGATTTTAAGTGCGCCTTATAGTCCAAAAAATACGGTAGTTAAGACCTCGTCAAAACCAGAGTCTACCAAGACAAAGAACAAGACCAGACAAGGCCAAGATCTACAGTGCTATGAAAAATATTTGCCCTCTTCATGATTTCTTGCATTTGTTGCACTTACATGTTTCAGATCATCAAACTAATTTTAATATGAGACAAAGATAACCCAAGTTAATACAAAATGTAATTTTTATATGATGATTTCATTTATTAAGAGAAAAAAGCTGACTAAACCTACCTGGCCCTATGTGAAAAAGTAACTGCCCCCTAAACCTAATAACTGGTTGTGCCACCCTTGGTGGCAACAACTGCAATCAAGCATTTGCGATAACTGGCAATGAGTCTATTACACTGCTGTTGAAGAATTTTGGCCCATTCTTCTTTGCAAAATTGTTTTAATTCAGTCACACTGGAGGGCTTGAGCTTGAGGTCACGAACTGCTGGCTAGACATTCTCTTCCAAGATTTTCTGGCAGAGAAAAAGTGGTATACATGGGGTGCACGTGGAAAGGCATAATTCGTCTGTGTGTTCCTTGTGTACTTGCACATATGAAGCCAAATAAACAAAATTATATGGACATAAGCCCAAGTGAGCTTTTAATCACCTCATCCATAAAAGGATGAGTAATGAGTCCATTATACTGTATGGACACTGTATGTCCATACAGTATAATGTACCATGTATAATGTACAGTACGGTATACAAGTGTGCAAAATTCAAGAGCCCAGATCAGGCCATTAAAAAAGATTTACATCTACAGGTGAATGTATCATCCTCTTCTACCCCTGCTCTGCAGTTCAGACAAACATATGTCCATGTTTAAATCCTGGACATGAACCTGAGGTAGTGTTGTGATATACAGTACAGCCTAAAACAGTTTGATTTGTAAAGTGAGATTAAACCTGTCAGTTTAGTGATAAGCAGTTAGGATAACGATGGAAACACGACTCTCACCTGTCACCCTCGGTGTGGGGATATATGGAGCTGGTTCAGGAGGCGGTTCAGATCCAGCTCCAGGTGGAGGAGGCTGTACGTCTGAAGGACTCAGCTCTGCCTTGGTGAACCTCTCTGTCACTGCATAATGTTGGGTGTAGCACTCGTTGCAGCAGCGCTCCTTCTTCCCACTGTCCTTAGCCATAACGTAGTTGTTGCTGCAGTAGTAGCAAAAGATTCTGCCACAAAGCCTAAAACAATGAAATATATATTAAACATCCATATAACTAAACTATACTCTTGTTAAAAAGTGTAACATATTTAAATGACTAGCATCTTGAATAGATAATCTATGAGGTCTCTGCACCGTACGGGCTGCACGGTGGCGCAGTGGTTTAGCACTGTGGCAGCACAGTTTTACCCTCGGCCGGGGGACCGCGGGGATCATGAGATCGTGGGTTCGATCCCAGCCCCCGACCAACAGTGAACTGTGTGGAGTTTGCATGTTCTGCCCGTGTTGCGCGGGTTTACTCTGGGATTTCTCCGGTTTCCTCCCGCACACCAAAAACATGTAGGTTTAGGGCGCTCGCGCACGCAGCGACCAGCAGCCGGTGGCTTGTCACCTGACTGCAAACCAAGTCTACCTACGGGTACAAATAAGTAACAAAAAAACAAACAAACAAACAAACCAAAAAAAAAAGGTCTACTGACTCCCTCAGTAGTGTCCTTTAAAATCTGTAAAACTGCTTCTCCAGGTGCAACAATTAGGCAATTGTGTTGGTTAGCCAACTCCAAGTTGAAAGTAAAAACCTTGCTGACCTTTTACACTGATATGCCAAATTCTGGCTAGAGCATTTCTAAACCAGAAGGCACTCAGGAGAGATGCAGGCCCCCACCGACCCTGTGACCTAGATCTTTGACCTCAAAATGAATGCATGTCTAGAACTTTGCATACACTATTCCTGCACCATGTTTGGTATTAATTTCTGCAGTCATTTTGATAACCAGACAGCGTGTAAAAAAAATTAACTTCTATTTGTCTGAGAGATAAAAAAGTTTAAAAAACACCCATCTGGTTTTGGAGGGTCAGTGAATTTAAACTGACTGACACGATCTGCCACCCCGTAATTAACTACAGATAGAGCATTAGGCTAATTAGGCTAAATGAAGCAACTCTGGCAATGCCAGACAGTGATTCATCATTTTTAAAGCTTTAAAATATTGGTATCTGGGACACTGAGAGCCCTGAAGCTATGGTGCGATTAAAAGATTACTTCACAGGTGTGCTGCAAATTAAGAATTATGATAAAAAGTTTATCAAGGGTACAATAATAATCTGTGTTTTTAGGGCACATACCTTCTAAAGAAACGACAGTACAACATAAACCAAGGACAACAGGACCGCTGATAGGCTTGGTCATCTGTTCTCAATTTGTTTGATGAAAATGGAAGTGATGCTGTATATAATGTGAAACTCCAAATGGGGAAAGTAGGGTTTTAGGTGGAAACTGAAAAGCTACCTGCAGTGATGTCGACGGAGCAGCCAACCAAACTGCCTCTGGCAGTCAGGACACTGTTTGACCTCTCGATCCATCAACCACCAACGCTCCTCCGCTCGCAGTCTCTGCTGGAACTCTAAATCATCCGACTTTTGCCACAAAGCATCTTTGTCTCTGATACACAAGATAAAAAATGATGTCTAGATATTGAGGGCAAAAAAATCAATGTTGTCAAAACAAATTTCATTCTGGTTTCTACATTTTGATCTGTTCAGTGTGTTTTCTTTTTTTTCTTTTTAACTACATGACTGCAAATTCACCCAGAAACTTAAATCAATCTTAACTTCCTCCTATTATAAAACACAATTAAATTAGTCAAGGGGTCATTCCATGCCATTTCAACAAATTTTCATGACATCCCACACACTTCAGTCTCAAAAAATTCTATATAAAACAATTTTTCTTTATTTTATTCAACTCCTTCATTTTTAGTTTTCATCCCAAATACAGGGCTAATTCATCATTTCCAAATAGTGCAATTCATCAACATCAAACCAATTTAACTTGCCTGTGTTCAGAATATTTGCTTAAATTTGTTCTGTTCATTAATTATTTATTTTTAACTAATAATCATCAAATACAGTGAACATATAATAAAGACTTATTAAGCTTGTACACAGTTCAGTGAATGATTAGCCCAACTTTATTCGTCTCCATCAGTAATCGTAAACTCTCAGTCTCTGCTTGCACTTGTCTAGTTTTTGCCTCAGTCTGACACAGTTCTGGCAGATGAGCGTTTGGTCTGTCTCTGGTGTCCCTGGTGTAGCAGTCGCATCACTACTACCTTGCTGTACTGCATAATAAGTCTTTGACCAAAAAATCTGGGACTATATTTGTTGAATGACCTACAAACAGCACTGACGTTGGATGCTTTCATCTCTAAGGCAGCTTTTAAAACTATGACCACGACCCATGTTAAAGAAGAACGCTGCTGTCACTCATATTGAGGTCCATCAACCACCCTGTCCTCTCTGGCTCTTTTATGCATGTATTTTAGTTGTGTCTATGTAATGTCTTCACAGTGTGTTTTGTTTTAGCTGTGTGCTGTAATATTATTATGACTGTATGTCTTTTAACTGTGTCTTTGTAAATGTTTCTTTTAATATATTTGCCTAGTGTTAGATTGCTTTGTTTTATAGCCCCCTTTCCCTTTTCAAAGGCCACAGTTGTAAATAAGAATGTGTTCTTAATCTGTCTTGCCTGGTTAGATAAAGATTAAATAAATCAAAAAAAAATTGTATACTAAGCGGCAATTCAGAGTGTATGAAAAATGTGAATGTTGAGGACGAGTAAATCTATTTAACATATGTTCACTGTAGTTGATGACTATTAATTAATAAATAATAAAGATTTAATAAATATAATAAATTTAAGCTCATATTCTGAGTAGAAGAAAGTTAAATTGGTTTGGTGTTGATGAATTGCATTATTCGCAAATGACAAATTAGCCCCATATTTGAGATGGAACCTAAAAAACCTGGGGCAGTGTGGTGGCGGAGTGGTTAGCACTGCGGCAGCACAGCAACTCACCCTTGGCCGGGGGATCCTGGGTTCGATCCCAGTCCCCGACCAACAGTGATCTGCGTGGAGGTTTGCATGTTCTCCCCGTTTCTGCGTGGGTTTACGCTGGGATTTCTCTGGTTTCCTCCCACATGCCCAAAAACATGCAAGTTAGGTTAACTGGAGACTCTAAATTGGCCCTAGGTGTGAATGTGTGTACGAATGATGAAAGGGTTGGGCGCCGCACTAGTGGCTGCCTCATCCACGCATGTGGATGCCCTGTAATTTCCCCATTGTGGGACTAATAAAGGAATCCTTATCCCAAAAAAGAGTCTTTGTACTTCAGATTAAAACAGAAATAAGATTTTTTCATACATTCTGACATGGGGTTACAGTTGAATAAAAAGCTGACCCCACACATTTTGGGGGGATTTAAGGAGACTGCCATCCAAAAACCAATGCATCTGTCTGTTTAATATTAATGTTTTGAACAGCCCATCTATATATCTCAACACTATAAAAAGGTTAACAGTCTGGTGCATACACAAATATGGTTTCAGAAGGCCTAAACGTGGTCGAGCGTGTAACCCTAATGTTGTTTTTACCATATTTGAGGGGCTGACATGACTACCTATTTTGTTGAATAACAGATCTTTTGCCATGTTCAGACAGAGCAGGAAAAGATGTAGCAATGTACAAAATGTCATTTCCCCAGGTGGCGTAGTTCTTGAGATATTGACATTTGAAAAATGAAAACATAACCTCCTTGGCGGAGGTAATCAATGAAAAATTAAGGCCTGTGAACGCCATGTCAAAACCGAACCCCCCCTCCACCACCACCAAATTGGGTGTATCTCTAAAAGTCCTCATCTGAATGCATTAAAATGTTATATTCAGTCGATTGGATAAATAAGCCCACAACAAGTGCATGGGGCATTTGTTGAAATGGTATGGAATGACTCAAAAGTGAGCTAGAAGGAGGCAACTGTCTATCTCTCCCAAGAGAATTCAGACCGTCAGAGATGGAGTAGGTCATTCTGGTGGGATGAATCCACATTGGTTACAAATGGCCTTTACTTCTCTCACTCTCCCTCATCACTCTATCACTCTATAAAGTCAAGAAATCTGTGTGTCTGTCACAATCATAGGACATCATAGATGGCCTGTGATGTCTGCAGGATGTCCTATGATGATCCTATGATCTCAGGCTACACAGGACTCGCGATGCCGTCATACAGGCGGTGCTGTCATATAGGCGGTACTGTCATATAGGCAATAGGACTGGCTGCCTATGATGTAGTGTCCTATGATGCCTGCCTTGATGTCCTTATGATGTCATATAGACCATCATTCACAATGCCTGTCTTGATGTATTTTACGAGTGGCTACCTATGATGTAATGTCCTATGATGCCTGCCTCGATGTCTTTATGATGTCATATAGACCAACCAGACACTACATAAATGAGAGCAATAGAGTGAGGAGAACTGCTACACATCAGGAAAGATTCCGTGAAGATGACACAGCTGAGGTTCGAGCACGTCATAGGGTACGACAGACAAGGGATGCACATATAGACAGGAAAAGTGTGGCAGTGCGCCATGCACATGCTGAGCCACTTGAAGCCTGAAATGCCCGCAAAGCGAGCAATGCTGCACGACAGGCAAGGCACAGAGAAGCTGAGACCGAATAGGAGACACTACTTTAAACCACACCCATTCAAAGCAGTAAATCTGGAAATCTCACTCAGTAAGACAGAAGGCACTCTATAAACTCAAGACATCTCTGTCAGTGTGTCAGTCTGTCACCCAATTAAGAACAGGACACACTAAACCACACCCATTCAAAGCAGTACCCATGAAGAATGGCAGTCTACACTACAAATGTGTAAAATGCCAAGCAAAGCACAGATTTTCTCCGGGTGCGCCGATTTCTGGATTTCGACAGGCATGCATGGGTCTTCCTGAACAGGGCCAAAAGCCACTTTTTGCTCAGATCTATTTTCATGATCCTGTCCATGAACTGGAATTACAACGCACCTATCCCTCAACCAGTGGTCTGAACAAAGAAGAACAAGAAGAAGATGACCCACCAGATGGAAAGCAATCGAGTAAGGAGAACTGCTGCACGTCAGAAAAGATGCCATGAAGATGAACACTTCAGGTTCGCGCAGTACACCGCAGCCATGACTGTGAACAGCACAGCCATCTCAGACAAGAGGAGACCCTTCAGCAATGACCATGCAGAAATACTTGCTTATACTTGGTTTCTACGGGCATGGACGGGTAGGCACGGGTATGTACTAGTTATACATAATCATGTACAGTATGTCCCATATATAGTCTGGGCATACTCAAAGTTAAAGTGACACTTCGGCAAAAATCAAGTTTTTTCTGTTGTAAACATTTCTGTAACATGTTTTTTTTCTGACTTATAAGACATATCAAGAGTGAAATCACTGAAATGTGATTTCACTCTTGATCTCTGTTTTTTTGCTGTAAAGTTTCACTTAAGTCCCCCCCCCCAAAAAAAAGTGTGAGTTTGGACAGACCGCTTCTAGCTACGTAACTATTCCTGCTTAGCCTGATTGGTTATAACATTAACCAATCAGATGGATACTCTTGGCTACCTCGGAGAAAGAGGGAGGAGCCGAGTTGCAGCAGGACTGAGGGGGCTGAAAGCGCCCGTTTTGCATAGGTAGCAAAGCAATGGAGGAGGAGAGGGAGACTCAGCTTGGATGTGGCCCGGCGTGATTGCTGCTCTCAGCTCACTTCACCAGTGGACGAGGTGCCGAGCTGCAGAATGTGAGCTGCCCAGTGGGCTACTTTTGGTGAGCAGAACTGCCACCGACTCACCGCGCTCAGTGAGACCACTATCAAAAAAAGTTTTGCTTTTTACTTTTTAAGATATAGGCAAAACTTTTAACGTCAGGAAGCATCGTGAACAGATTAGCAGCCCACCCAGCAGGAGCTGTGGCGACCAATCACATGCAAGCCCTTCAGGTCGCTAATTAGAATATTCATAGATCTGCACATACTTAAGTAGGTGTTAGATTTAAATGCTCTTTTGAGACATATATAAAGTGTGTGGCAGTAATGCACCTGTAGGCTGGTTGCCAACAGCCAATCAAATCTAAAAGAATAATAAGAAGAAGCTCCTGACCAGATAGAGTAATGATATAGAGTGAAGTACGAGGAGACAGAGTTGAGATTCGATTGGGCACAGCAATGATGATAGAAGGACTACAGCTACCGACCAGATAGAGTGATGATATAGAGTGAAGTACGTGGCGGTAATGCACCTGCAAGCTGGTTGCCAACCGTCAATCAAATGTAAAAGAAGAAAAGAAGAAGAAAAATGCTCTTTCCAAGCAATTCTAAGGCAATACAAGTTTTTTGTTGGTAAAAAGCCATAATATACTACTTTGGGCAATACATATTTGTTTTTGAGGTGGTTTAAGGTGGTTTTAGAACCGCTGGAGACACCAGGTCATTGTGCCTTACCTGAAACTAGCTAAAAAGTAAGCCCGCTTCCAATACTTTCTGCACCTATCTCTATCAACATGGCATACTTACACTACCGTTCAAAAGTTTGGGGTCACTTAGAAATTTCCTTATTTTTGAAAGAAAGGCACTTTTTTCCAATGAAGATAACTTTAAACTAATCAGAAATACACTCTATACATTGCTAATGTGGTAAATGACTATTATAGCTGCAAATGTCTGGTTTTTGGTGCAATATCTAGATAGGTGTATAGAGGCCAATTTCCTGCAACTATCACTCCAGTGTTCTAATGGTACAATGTGTTTGCTCATTGCGTCAGAAGGCTAATGGATGATTAGAAAACCCTTGTGCAATCAAGTTAGGTCTGCAATGCTGTAATTGCTGCAAATGGAGGATTCTTTGACGAAAGCAAAGTTTGAAGGAAAAAATTATTATTTCAAATACAAATCATTATTTCTAACCTTGTCAGTGTCTTGACTATATTTTCTGTTCATTTTACAACTCATGGCGGTAAATAAGTGTGACTTTTCATGGAAAACACAAAATAATTGTCTGGGTGACCCCAAATTTTTGAACGGTAGTGTAAGTCTTAGTATAAAGAAGATTTATCGTGTCATACTGAATGAAAGTCAGTAAGTCACTATTCTTTACTGGAAAAAAAAAATCTTTTGGCACTGACAGCCTTATACACAGCTGTAAAAAAGAACATTCATACCTTAAAAGCTCAATAAGCCGCTCCTCGAGATTGGCCTTAGTTCTGTTAAGGTCATCAATCTCTGTGGTCATCTTCAGAAACTGGTTTTGTCTGTCAGCTTCAGCTGTTCTCAGTTTTTCATTCAATTCTTCACACATCTTCTGCACTGTCAATTGAGCTTCTTCAGAACTTAAGAGAGGAGAAAAGGAGTCGGAATCCCCTTTTTTTCCACAAGATGACATTTACAGGAATTACAGATCACAAACACACCTGGTCATCACATCTCTGAGCTGCTGAATTTGTCCTTCATTCTCGCGCATGGTTGCTTCTGTCTTCGTGATGTAAGCATCTTTTTCACCAGTTAGTTGCAAATATTGCTCATTCACAGCCTTTTCAGACAAAAACAAAACATATCCATCAGCATAAGTACTTTTTCAATAGTCAGGTAATTCTATATTTTTATTTTCAGTTTCTGTTGTGAAGCGTTGACTGAAGCAACCAACACATTAAATCTTTTTTGCTTTTTTCAGTACAGCACCTGCTAGTCTACAACCTGATGTACACTTCTCTATTTTACACAATATTCTGTCTTTCTATATAAAAACCAGGCTATTATCTCTTTCTGCAACATGCTATCTTGCACTACAGTGGGCATTTATTTAGGCATAATCAACCTTAGCCTTTATCCAAAAACTTGTATAATATACCTGTATAATCACACCAAGCTGCAGAGGAAAATTATGATCTCAGAAGCAATTCAGTGAGCCATTTATTTGACAAGGAATATAGAAATTTTTTTGTATCTATTGTACTGTCTGCAATCAATCAAAAATAATCATAATTATGGTCTGTCATTATCCATGAAAAGAACAAAAAGAAAAAGAAAACTAAAAATCACTCCAAAATAATAATCTACCTTTGCATCTGTGCACTAAATAAATTTTCTTATTCCATGTAACTTATTGCTTTCATTTCTTCTTCCCTTGTACAAACGATGAAAGTGTCTGTATGAAATGCAGCACAAGTGACCAGTATCTTCAGTTATCCTCAAAAAACAAAATCAAACTGGTATATTTCCAGTAAGAAAAGTCAAATACTCTAATTTTACCAATAGCGTATATCTTCTCATACTGAAAACAGCGATCAGAGATTTTATTCTTGAAACAACCAAACCTCAAGTTCAGCAACTTTATCCTGCAGGCTGGACACAATTCTCTGCTCCTCCTCCAGCTGCGCTTTCGCCTTCTTCAACTGTTCATTCAGACTCTAAAATATAATATTAGGAAAGCATACTGAGTGAAAAATTCAACACAGGTGACAGTTCACATAAATGATCCTTAAATGTTCTTTACATAGAAACAAAGGTTCCTTATTTCATTTTGGTTTCTTACTGAACGGTGATGTAAACTGCAATAATAGATTTTCCTCAAGAGTACAAACTAGAGGGCTGTTTCCAGATGACCAACATTATTGTGTTCAGAGCAAAACTTGAACTTCTTTATTTTTTGGTTGCTGAGGAGAAAATTACAAACTAAAGAAAATCAACAAAGTAGTTAAACTCGGAGAATGAAAAAAAATGGAAATCACTGTTAAAAAGTGCCTGTTTTAAAAAGAGCTCTAAGGATGCAGCCTTTTTAAAGCACCCTGTGACCAGCATCATCTTCTTATAAATACTGTCAGAAATAAAAATAATAAATTGCAGAAACTTCTGGTATAGATTAATAGAATAAATTGAAATTATCTACAGTATTGTTTGTAGGCATGAATGTGAGATTAAATAGTGTTCTTTTTTTCTCTGTTTTGGCCTGGACTGTCCACGCTGTACCCAGCATTTCACCCAAAGAAGCTGGGAGCTGCTCCAGCTCCCCTGCACCTCAAAAAGAATTTTTTTTTTTTTTTTTTGTTACTTATTTGTACCCGTAGGTAGACTTGGTTTGCAGTCTGGTGACAAGCCACTGGCTGCTGGTCGCTGCGTGCGCGAGCGCCCTAAACCTACATGTTTTTGGTATGCGGGAGGAAACCGGAGAAATCCGGGAGTAAACACGCGCAACACGGGGAGAACATGCAAACTCCACACAGCTCACTGTTGGTCGGGGGCTGGGATCGAACCCACGATCTCATGATCCCCGCGATCCCCCGGCCGAGGGTAAAACTGTGCTGCCACAGTGCTAAACCACTGCGCCACCGTGCACTTGTGTATGTTCAGCGGGGAAAACAAGTATTGAACACGTCAACATTTTTCTCATTAAACATATTTCTAATGGAGCCATTGACCTGAGATTTTCACCAGATACCAGTAACAACCCAAGTAATCCATACATACAAAGAAATCAAGGCAACTGTGCTCACAAAATAAGTTATATTTAATAAAGTGGAATGTCACAGTGAATAAATATTGAACACATGAAGAAAAAGAGGTGCATAAAAGCATAGAAAGCCAAGAAACCAGCTGAAATCCATCAGATTTTAGGAAGCCATCCTATCCCCCATCAGTGTAAATTAATTTCAGCTGATTAAGTCCTGACTGATAGCCTTTAAAAAGGTCTGTGAATATCAGATTGTCACACCACAAAGAACTCAGGATGGGTAGAAGCAAAGAACTCCCTCTAGACCTTCGCAACCTTATTGTTGCAAAGCATAATGATGGCATTGGTTACAGGCGCATTTCTAAACTGCTGAATGTTATAATGAGCACTGTTGGAGCCATCATTTGGAAGTGGAAAGAACATCATTTTACCAAAAACCGGCCATGACCAGAAACTCCTTGCAAGATTTCTGGCAGAGGAGTCAAAAGAATTATCAGAAGAGTTATTCAAGAGCCAAAGGCCACTCGTGGAGAGCTCCAGAAAAACCTGGAGTTAGCAGGTATTCCTGTTTCAAAGAAAACAATAAGTAACGCACTTAACCGACATGGGCTCTATGTCTGCTCACCTCGCAAGACTCCTTTAATGAAGAAAAAGCATGTTGAAGCGTGTTTGTGTCTCAGGGATGTGTGAATGGCTGTTGGGGTGGGGGGTGTGAGTGTGTTTTTAAATTATGCTCTTTTACAATACGGATGCCTAGAGAAACGCAATTTCATCTTGCTTGCACTACAGTTGTATGCATAGCATCATGACAATAAAGATTGATTGATTGATTGATTGATTGATTGATTGATTGAAGTTTACTGCACAACATTTGGGCAAGCCAGTAAAAATGCTGGGAGAATATAATCTGGTCAGATGAGACCAAAATTGAACTTTTTGGATGCCACAACACACAGCATGTTTGGAGGAGAAATAGCACTGCACATCAGCCCAAAAACACTGTACCAACAGTGAAGTTTGGAGGTGTGAGCATCATGGTGTGGGGGTGTTTTTCAGCACATGGTACAGGCAGACTTTACATAACTGAAGGAAAGATGAATGGACAAATGTAATGAGACATCTTTGATAAGAACCTGTTGCCATCTGCCAAGATGCTCAAGATGAAACAAGGGTGGATATTTCAGCAAGACAATGATCCCAAACACACAGCCAAGGAAACTCTCAACTGGCTCCAGAGAAGGAAAATAAAGCTGCTACAATGGCCCAGTCAGTCACCTGACCTGAATCCAATGGAAAATCTATGTAATTAACTGAAGATCAGAGTTCATAGAAGACACCCATGGAATCTTCAAGATTTGAAGTCAGTTTGTGTGGAAGAATGGGCTAAAATCACTCCTGAGCAACGCCTGCACCTAGTTTCTCCATACAGGAGGCGCCTGGAAGCTGTTATTGCCAACAAAGGCTTTTCTAGTAAATAATACATGAATTTCACCAATTGCATTCAATACTTATTCCCTGTGTCACTCCACTTTATTAAATATAACTTGCTTTGTGAGCACAGTTGCCTTGATTCCTTTGTATGTATGGATTACTTGGGTTGTTACTGATATCTGGTGAAAATCTCAGGTCAGTGGCTCCATCAGAAATATGTTTAATGAGAAAAATGTTGATCTGGTCAATGCTTATTTTCCCCACTGTATACATATTCTGTGTGGAGTTTGCATGTTCTCCCCGTGTCTGTGTGAGATTTTGCCAGGTACTCTGGTTTCCTCCCATGTTAGGATAATTGGCACCAACTTTGGATTCTAAACTGTCATACATAAATAAGAGAGTGAATGGTTGTCTGACTCTCTTGTGTTGGGCCTACCATGTACTGGCGATCTGTTCAGGGTGTACCCTGCCTCTCACCCAAAGATGGTGGAATAGGCTCCAGATCCTCGTGACCGAAAAGGATTAAGCGGGTAAGATGAATGAATGAATGAATGAATAAGCATAACTTGAGAACAGATGAAACTAGGATTAGTCAACTTTGCACACTGGCTGGCTTTGGGACTAAAATCTGTGGCTATGTTTTTGTGGTCAAGGGTCAAGGTGCTGAAGTCAAAGATGATCAAAATTGTTTTGGGCTAATATTCAATTTATCATTAGAGTTAGAGTTACCAAACTCAACTCTCAAGTTGATCTTGGGAACTTCACCTGTGGCTATAGATTTGGGGTCAAAAGTCGAGGTCAGAACTTCATTCATATTCTAAAGAACAAAAAAAATTAAGCTAAGGTAACTATACTATCACACAGTTTGGTCTTATGCCCCTCACCTCTGGCTATGGTTTTGAGTTTAAAATGTTAACAATGTCATCGGCACTCTAACTTTCAAACAAATGAAGCTATGGTCACCAAACTTGGTACACAGGTTGTTTGGGACCCACACATGTGGCTATGGTTTTGGGGTCAAAATGTTACAGGTCAAGATCACAAGGTCATGAGCCTGGAAAGTCAAAATGTTCTACAATATGCCACTGTTGCACATCCTAGTATTATATATGTGTGCTCATATTATGTTAATAATAATAAGAGAGAGATGGGGAGCTACTCAGAGCTGTTGATACAGAATACAGAATGGAGGTGTGGGTCTGTATCTCTGATGACTGGTGTGCTCTGAATGAAAATTTGATTTAGACATTATATTACGAATTTAGGGGAATGTACAATTTGGAGACAATGTATATAAATATTTAAAAAAAAACCTCCTGACATGCTAAAAGATACTGAATGAATAAAAGCGTGACTGTCAAAATTCCTTGATTTTAATCCAGTGAAGATGATGAATATATATTTATGGACATTTTCAATTCAAAGCATTGCACACTCTAAATTCTGCTCATCTCTAAAAGCCCCCATAAATCTTGTCACTAAAATTAATCATCCCTGGTGTCAATTTTAAGAGATTATTTCTAACTCACCTTTATCTGAGTCTGATGATTCATGCTCTCTGAGCTCATTTGAAATTTGACGGCCTCCATCTCCTCTCGGCTGGAGTCCTTGATGCTTTCCAGCTGACTCCTGGTCTTTTCGAGCTGCTCTTTGAGTTCTTCAATAGTTCCCGGAAGTGAATCCTTCTGTGTTAGCTCCTCTCTTAAACTGTTATTTTCCAGCTGTAGTTCTTTCAGACATCCTCCTAGCCGTTCCACTTCTTTTTCCAGGTCTTCGATCATTGTAGAACTTCCTTCGAAAAGCTTTCTGGCCTCCTCCTTTTCAGCATTTAGCTTACAGATAGTCATCCCCAGCTCTGCCATCTCAGTGTTTGCCCTGTGTAGACCTTCACGTGTCTCACTGTGCTCTAAAGTCAGGCTGTTATGTTCTGCTTTAAGGGTGGAGAGTTCTTCTCTAATAGCAGCTGCGGAAATAACCAATTCAGCGTGGGCAGCCTTGTCTCGATCACGCTCCTCAGTGAGTACCTTTTCTATATTTTTGCACTCCACAAGCTCTGCTACGTGCCCCTGATTCTGTGCCTCTGCCTGGGATTTAAGCTGCTCAGTCAGAGTCCTAAGCTCATCTCTTTGGGACTCCGTCACCTCTAACTGTGCTTGGGATTTAAGCTTTTCCTCCTCAGATCTCTGTGCTTGCACCTTGAGGTTCAGGACCTCTGTCTGGAGCCTCAACACTTCCTTCATATTAACCTCTAATTGCCCTTCAACCATATTTAATTTGCTGGTCACTTCCTGGTTCTCCTTTGCTTGGACCGCACTCCTCTCATGCTGAGTCGCCTCCATTGATTTTTTCTCAGAGGTTACCCTTTCAATCACTTCTGTTTGTCTGGCACAGGTTGCTTCTGCAGTAGCTTTGGCATTCTCAAGCTCCTTCTCTCGTTCCTCCAAAGCCTTTATCCTGGACTGCAACTCTATCAGGTCCTTCTCTTTATTCTCAAGCTGGGTATTTTTGGCTTGCAGCTTTTCTTTAAGATTGGCTTCATTCTTGAGCGAAACTCCCAACTTCTTCTCCAGCTCTTCGTTCTGTCCATGAGTGCTCATCAGATCTGCCTGCAGGATGCTCTGGGCTGCTTTTAACATGTCCCGTTCCTCTTTCAGACTCTGGTTCTCCTGCTCCATCTTCTTTAAGTTGGTCTCTGAAAACTTCGCAGCCATGATGGCTTTTTGCAGGCTCTCATCCAGATTGCAGTTCTCTTCACGCAGCTTCTTTTCTTTTTCATCCACTGAGATCTTTGTGTCATCCAGCTGACCTCTAAGTTGTTTCTCAGAAGCCCTTAAAGCTGCTAATTCAGCCTCAAGCACAGTTCTGTTTTCTGTCATCTCTTTTTCCAGCTCCTCATTTTTTTTCACTGTGGTCAGCAGCTTATCATTTTGTTCCATAAGATTTGCACACTGCCTCTTATAGTCCGCTATCTTTGTGGCCTGGTCTTTGATGTTACTCTCCAGCTCAGTGATGCTGGAGGTCAATTTATCCCTCTCTGTGGTCAGACTTTGGTTCTTGGCTTCTACCTGTTGTACTGTTTCACGGTTTGTGGCTAGCTCTATATCTTTTCTCTCAAGCTGGTCTGCAAGGACAGCGACTTCTGCCTTTAAAGACACTTTCAGTCCTTCAACATTCTTCTGCATTTGATCTTTATCGTCTTTTGCCTTTCTCTTCATTTCTTCTACTGCTTTCTCTTCATCTTCTAGAGATCTTTGTAGGTCCTGCAGCTGTCTCTGCAGGTTTGTCCCCTCCTTCTCTTTCAACGTCAAGTCTCCCAGCAGCTTGTTGAGGGTGCTGGACTGTGTCTCGACCTTTTCCTCCAACTTGGTCTTCTCCTCAGACAAAGACGTAACTTCTGCAGTAAGTTTTGTTTGACTTTCCTTTGCATGCGCCTCCTTGACTCTCAATTCATCCTCTAGCCTCTCAATATACCTCCTCTTCTCCTGCATTTCAGCCACAGCTTCCATCTTCCTTTTTTCCGACTCTTTCAATCTGTCCAGCAACTCATGTATCTTCTGTGCTGAATCAAAGGAACTGGCTGCCTGTTGGCCTTTCTCATTCAGAAACCCATCCAACTTGGCCATGAGCTCGATGTTCTTCCCTTCTGCAGCTGTCAGCTTTTCCTCTCTAGCTTTCTCCTCAGCACTGAGTGCTTCTATCTTGTGTAACAAAGCATTCTCTCCATCATGTAAATCCTTGAGCTTTGCCTGTTGATTCTCTTGGGCGGTGAGTGACTCTTCCAGCTGCTTTTGGAGGTCTATGACAACTCCCCTGAGCTCATCAGCCTCCTCGCCTAGCTGCTGTACTTTGTCAAGGAGCTCTCGTTGCTTTAGCTCTGACTGGTCCAGCTCTAAGTGAAGTTCTTCAACTGTGCTGGCATCTTCCCTACAGGCTAGCAGAGACTCATTAAGATCATTAAGTAGACCCTGACTGTAGTCTGGGCTAGACAGGAACTCTGAAGCTTGCTAGAATGTCACAGAGGAAACAAAAATAGAGGATGAATATATTGTGCTTCTTGCAAAATTGTCTTCTGTCAAGAAAGTAATTTGCATGTTACCTGGGAGTAGGTACTGGCTAGACTGTTGATACTTGAGCTGCGACTGGGCAGTTTCCACACGTGGCCAGGTGAGTTTGCAAGTCCTAGAGTCCTCCTGTTATTAGGGAATGAATATCAATGCACTGGTTCAAGAGAAAGATTGTAAATAGACTGTTTTTGCATTACTTATCTTGTCACCTTGCAAAAGTTGGCCAGGCAGCATCAAGGTCGTGTCCTCTGGATGCAACATCAAACTGAACCTCGTTGAGCTCATACAGATGATTGATGATGTCCACACTGAGATGAGGCTTTAAAAAGGGACTTCTTGCATAGTACCAGTCACTGAGATGAGAGAGAAGCCACAGCAGGAGACATCAAAACCAGGAGAATGAAAATACCGAGTTTGACACACTGTATGGTTTAGACTGTATTACATATTTTATACAATTTAGGAGTATTTTTCTTTGAAACTGAGATTACTCCTTGTAGTTTTCCATTTCTTGCAGTGGCACCATTTACACAGCACTATAAAAACCAATTTCAATTCAAGAAGTCATTGAAAACATCCTAAAAAATACTCCTTAAAAGTTTATGTAAAAGTACTTCTTAATTAGAAATCTACTGAAACACTTCATATATGCAGTTTCAGTTTCTCTTATTTTAAGGTTTTAACTATAATTGTAACCACAGTTATTTCTGGTAGTGCAGAATGTTTTTTTTTAATAAACAGATTCAGGTCATCAGTTCATTTGGACTTCAGCAAAAGTCTACATTGTCTCAACACAATGGATTTAATTGGGATTGGACAGTTTTACCTGGTCACTCTCTGGTTCATCAGGCATTGCTGCAGTGTATCAGCCAAACGCTGATGGACGAGGGAGTAGCGAATAAAAGCTCTTCCCTTCCCCAGCGATGTTTTCACCTATCAGACCAAAAACAAAATCATTTGAGACCAGACCAATCAAACACATCAAAAGAACAAAGATAAATTAAACAAATTAAAAATATCTATACATATTTTGCATCATGGTACACCTTCACCACAAAATACTGATTTTGATCTCAAATGAAATAGTTTGTGAATGGCACAGAATAATGCAAATAAAGTCTGTTTTAAATACAGTGTCAACTTACTATTAAAAAAAATTAACAAAAGGTAAACTGCTATACAAGAAAATTCGGTGCATATTAAAAGACATACCAGTCCCAGAATACTCTCACTGATTTCTTAGATGTTCCCTCTGAGTCATAAATTTGAAGCAGCAACATAAAACAGACTCAATTATAAAGTCATTACAAACAACAAAATCCCACCTCTTTAATGGACTTCACAAAGCGGATACCATCATTGGCTCCTTTGATCTTAGCCAGAGAGTCATTAAAGTAATCCCAATAATCCTTCTTTATACCAAGAAATGTGGTCTTCTCCTTCTGGTCAAACTGGGAGGAAAAAATGAAGGGAAATTCAGCAGAATGATATATGAAACAAGTGATAACAAGTAATATTGGATGGGCTAGGGACAAGCAGTGTCATCTATAATACAAATGTATGGTCTGTAGTATGTGTAATTATTGTGGCGGGTTGGTGTAACCCCCACAACAGACTGGACAGACACAGCGCTCGGCTAGAGCAATTAACAGAACAGTGAAATGTGTGTATTAATGTCTACAGGCAGCCCCGCTTCTTCTGGCTCACTACTGTGATGTTAATGTGCCTTTCATGCATTGTGTTCATGCGTCCTGTCCTTACTGTGACCTAGAGACTGAGATCAATATGTAGATGTGCCTTGTAACCTCTTTGTCTTGCAGCTGGAGCAAAGGCCAGCAATCTGCCTATTGTGATGTATGTCCCTCAAATGCAAATGTCTCATGCCGGTTCTGCAATCCCTTTGATCATACCAACTGCTGGGGAATGCTCTTTTATGTATTGTTGTAGTTGGGTATATATACTGCACTGTAATCCATGCTCATCCTCTCATTCACTCACTCTTCAGCTGCTGCTGCAGACACACACTTTGTGTCTCCTCCTCTGAGAGCCTGAGGATCCCGCTCCGGTCTGCTCACACTTGCACCGGAGCGGGGATCCTGTGAAGGCGGTATGATTCAATAAACTCAACTTAAAACCTTCACCAACGCTGCTTTATTTCATGCCGTTTCAATTATAATCATTTCCCCATCCCAAAGTCTTTAGTACACTGATGATATTTATCAGCATTTTATCTGAAACATACAGTGCATACACTATATTGCCAAAAGTACTGGGACATCCCTCCAAATGACTGGGCACAAAGGCACAAAACAAAGTATATAAAGGCATGAATGAGCAAGTTTGGTGTGGAAGAACTTGACTGGCCTGTACAGAGTCCTGACCTCAAACCGACACAACACCTTTGGGATGAATTAGCCTTCCCTGAAGAGTTGAAGCTGTTATAGCTGCAAAGGGTGGCTTTCCGTGAGGTTTAGGAGTGTGTTTATGGGAATTTTGGACATTTCTTTCCGAAGCACATTCGTGAGGTAGAGCACTGATGTTGGACGAGAAGGCCTGGCTCTCAGTCTCCGCTCATATTCATCCCAAAGATGTTCTGTCGGGTTGAGGTCAGGGCTGCGTGCAAGCCAGACAAGTTTCTCCACACCAAACTTGCTCATCCATGCCACTCCTTTACCAGAGTGGTGGCTCAGTTGGTAGAGCATCTACCCCACACCCAGGAGGCAGGGGTTCAAATCCCGGCTGGGTCATGCCGAAGACCATATAAAAGTGGAACTTCCTGCCATCCAGCTTGGTGCTCAGCAAAAATGGAATGGAGGAGGGAAATTTGTGGCGGCGCCTTGCATGGCAGCGGCCCTCTGATTCTACACTTGGGGTGTGTGTGATTGACACGGTGGATAGGTAAAGCACAATCTCGTTCTGCTGTGCATGATTGGTTGTACAGTTGAATGACAATAAAGGGTGATTTAATTTTATGGACCTTGCTTTGTGCATTGGTGCTCATTTATTTGGTGGGATGCCCCAATATTCTTGACAATATAGTGTATTACTAGGTTATTGTGAATATAATCGCACCTGAAGCAGGTACTCCAGTTTATTGGCAAATTTGTGCAGATTGGTGCTGTCATCTGTGATTGGCTCCCCACTTTCCCCGTACTCCTTTGCAAGCTCTGCAACAGCGTCTGAAATTCAAAGAAAAACTATCAAGAAGCAGTAACAAACACTAGAATTATAAACTCATTTTTTGTACAGGCTGAATTTAACTGACCTTAAAACACTACATTCATAAAGAACAAGAATCTAGTAAACACACTTCATAGATTTTACTGAAATAAATTTTAAAGCATACGTGAGCACCAAGACTTTCAACAAATACAGTATATTATGCTATGACACAATAAAACAAAATATCTTTTGGTTAAGACACACATGAGCACACATGCACACACATAAAGATCTGGTGCCAAAAAACCTTTCTTTGCTTTCCTTTGTCACCCTCCTACAGTACAGCCATCTTGTACATAAACAAACTTGCCTCGTATCCATCGTAAAAACTGGAAGGACAACTGTGACAGATACACCCTCGGCATGTGTTCTGTGTCAGTCTGCATTGCTGACAGAGGCGTTAACCTCATCCTAACCATCCAGACTTGAGGATAGATGTTTGCCCTTCCAAATTTGATAACAAGTTGGAATCCAATAGTCCCAGGTGTAAAGACTGCACTCGTACTTGAGACAGACGTCATAGAATCTCTTTTTCACTCTATGTCAATCACAACTGGCTGCTGTCAATGTAGCACTTCTCTCGTTCACATTCACACACACACACACACACACACACACACACACACACAATGCTGACGTACCATGCAGATCTCGGATAATCCTCTGGAGTTGACTCTCTTCGACAGTAGCCCCGGCAGCCATAGCCCCCACCACTCACTCCCTGGCAACCAGGGGTCACAGGGTCATGCCCAGTCTGCTGAATCAGAGAATCAGAATTAGTCTGAAACAAAAGATTGTTACCAATGCTTCTACACACCCTCTTTCAGGGCCACAGATGAACACATCTGATCCACACAAATTCATATCATGATGGACACAGTGATCAGTTCAGGGTAAACAGTGAACTGACGCTAAGGCCTCAAAGTTTGTCTCACATCAAGATATACACATGAAATGTTCCTATAAGTGTTAATAGGAACAAAAGCACAGACATTTATTAAAACTTTATCACTGAATAATACCTAAGCCCCCCCCCCCCCCATTTACAGTAATGTTCCCAAATGAAAGGATAAAAAAATGAAACACAATTAAGCAAAACAGTTGACTGAAAAAATTACTTCCAGACATGAGAAAAGAAAAACACAAACTGAACAGGTACATATCGATGCTATAAAGTTTATAATCATGGATTTAAGTTGACGAGATACCAACATGTTATTTTTCCAGAGTGATGTAATGTGTAGGAATACACCAGTATCATTGTCTTGATGGTCAACTAAATCAATTAAAAAAAAGTTGGAGCTTCCGCACAAGTACTGTAAAGAATTTCCACACTTCTGCATTTGCATATATTGGTAAAAGATGAAAACAAGCAAAAAGCAGGACATATGAAGAGATGAAAAATATCACATTTTCTCAAGTACTGGTATGAGCACTTGATATCAGTGGCAGCTGTCTGAGGGGAAAAAAGTGGTATTGATGCCTTCCTAGTCGTAAGTTCCAGGTGTCAGGTGTAGTGGCACTGAAAGAGCATTTCTACACACACGGCTGAAAGTATGAACAATGATGACAATAACAGAATTACATTATGAGTACAATTTCATTTCAAGAAAAGAAAGACCCAGCTCTCTTTAGGTCAACCCAAATGAAAACTGGATGAGGGCACAGTTCCGGGTTCATTCAGGGATGCCAGTGGGGTTGGCAAGCTGAAAAATGACATTGTTTCTCCAAACTACTGAAAGGTAATACTGGCTCCAACGAGTTACCTCCCTACCATCCTGACAAACTAGTAGTACTTACAGTACTGTCGAGAAAATGGAACTAGACATTACCATGCATGACACTTACTTAAAATATAAATAAAATAGGCCGAATGGTAGGTATCGTTGTAAGTCAAACCTGAAAAAAATAGTTAAAACCACTCGCAAAATAGCCACTGTTTGTGGTTTATTTTATGCTGGGTTCCTAAGCTAGCAAATTACCCAGTTTAACGTACAGTATGCCGAGTTTAAGGATTTTCACATCATGTTCAGCCTTTAACGTTACTTTTCTAACTTAAAAAGACATCTAACAAGAACACTCCTGACGCTTTTAAACAACTATTTTAGTGTTTTTACAACTGTCTCGGCTTCGTTTTTAGCTGTAACGCATTTCACAGACATTCTTCTAAGCAATCACTAACAACATGTTAAAATGAGAAGTCGGATAATATAACATGCTATAGCGTAGCGACCAGTGAAGAAATAATAAAAGAAAATCTACTATGACATACTTTTAGAGAAAGGAGTCAAACCCATAACAAACCACCACAGAGACTGCGCACACAAACTTGTTTAAAATGCTGTGATTGACACAAGAACGGAGCACTCACGAGGCGACATGCAGTAGTTTGACCAATCACTGAGTGACACAGAGGCGGGACTTAAGAACTCTGGGTTTCGTTACTGTCGCGGAGTAAATATGGGACATGTGATCTGTATGTTTCTTTGTGTAACTGAAATCAAAACCACATTTAATCTAAATGTTACGGAAGCCTAGAAGGTGATATTACGTTATTGTTATATAAGGTAATATATTTCTTGTACATGACTTCCTTCTTTATTTCTTGACATGACTTCCTTGGTCGTGTTTTTTCTAAACAAATATGTAATAAAAATATCAGTGTGGAGTAATGGAAAGGAGAAACCAGGACATCTCATATATTTAAAAATGGTTTAGCATGGAATATATATATATATATATATATATATATATATATATATATATATATATATATATATATCCATCCATCCATCCATCTTCTACCGCTTTTCCGGAGGTCCGGGTCGCGGAGGCAGCAGTTCAAGCAGAGAAGCCCAGACTTCCCTCTCCCCAGCCACCTGCTCCAGCTCTTCAGAGGGGATACCAAGGCGTTCCCAGACTAGCTGGGAGACATAGTCTCTCCACCGAGTCCTGGGTCTGCCCCGGGGTCTCCTCCCAGTGGGACGTGCCTGAAACACCTCAAGTGGGAGGCGTCCAGGAGGCATCCTAATCAGATGCCCATACCACCTCAACTGACTCCTTTCAATGTGGAGGAGCAGCGGTTCTACTCTGAGCCTCTCCCGGATGACTGAGCTCCTCACCCTATCTCTGAGGGTGAGTCCAGCAATCCTACGGAGAAAGCTCATTTCAGCCGCTTGTATCCGCGATCTCGTTCTTTCGGTCATTACCCAAAGCTCGTGACCATAGGTGAGAGTAGGAACGTAGATTGACTGGTAAATCGACAGCTTTGCCTTAGAACTAAGCTCCCTCTTCACCACAACAGACCGGTACAACGTCCGCATCACTGCAGATGCTGCTCCAATCCGTCTGTCGATCTCTCGCTCCATTTTCCCCTCACTCGTGAACAAGACCCCAAGATACTTAAACTCCTCCACTTGGGGCAGGAGCCTGTCCCCAACCCGGAGAGGACAATCCACCTTTTTCCGGCTGAGGACCATGGACTCGGACTTGGAGGTGCTGATTCTCATCCCAGCCGCTTCACACTCAGCGGCAAACCGTCCCAGCAAGAGCTGTAGGTCATTGCTGGATGAAGCCAACAGGACAACATCATCTGCAAACAACAGAGATGAGATCCTGTGGTCACCAAGCATGACACCCTCCATTCCCTGGCTGCGCCTAGAAATCCTGTCCATAAAAATTATGAACAGGACCGGTGACAAAGGGCAGCCCTGGCGGAGTCCAACTCTTACTGGGAATGACTCCGACCGAGTGTTGGCAATGCGAACTAAACTCTCACAACGGTCATACAGAGACCGAATAGCTCGTAACAACAAGCCCGATACCCCATACTCCCGAAGCACCCCCCACAAAAATCCACGAGGGACGCGGTCAAATGCCTTCTCCAGGTCCACAAAACACATGTAAACTGGTTGGGCAAACTCCCACGAACCCTCAAGAATTCTCGAGAGGGTAAAGAGCTGGTCCGATGTGCCACGGCCAGGACGAAAACCACATTGCTCCTCCTGAATCCGAGGTTCGACCAACGGCCGGACTCTCCTCTCCAGTACCTTGGCATAGACCTTCCCAGGGAGGCTGAGGAGTGTGATCCCTCTAAAGTTGGAGCACACCCTCCGGTCCCCTTTTTTGAAGAGAGGAACCACCACCCCGGTTTGCCATGCCAAAGGCACTGCCCCCGACCTCCACGCAATGTTGCAGAGGCGTGTCAACCATGACAACCCAACAACATCCAGGGCCTTGAGGTACTCGGGGCGAATCTCGTCCACCCCCGGGGCCCGGCCACCAAGGAGATTTTTAACCACCTTGGCGACCTCAGCCCCTGTGATAGGCGAGTCATCCCCCTCGTCCCCAAACCCTGCTTCCTCTGTGGATGGCGTATCAGTGTGATTGAGGAGATCCTCGAAGTATTCCTTCCACCGCCCGACGATATCCCCAGTTGAAGTCAACAGTGTCCCATCCGCACCATACACAGTGTGGACGGGGAGCTGCTTTCCCCTCCTGAGCCGCCGAACAGTTTGCCAGAATCTCTTTGAAGCCGACCGAAAGTCTTGTTCCATGGCCTCACCGAACTCCTCCCATACCCGGGTTTTTGCTTCAGCAACCACCCGAGCTGCACTCCGCTTGGCCTGCCGGTACACCTCAGCTGCTTCGGGAGTCCCACAAGCCAACCAAGCTTGATAGGACTCCTTCTTCAGCTTAATGGCCCCCCTCACCACTGGTGTCCACCACTTGGTTCGGGGGTTGCCACCACGAGATGCACCGACCACCTTGCGGCCGCAGCTCTGGGCTGCCGCTTCAACAACAGAGGTGGAGAACATGGCCCATTCAGACTCCATGTCTCCAGACTCCCTCGGAATGTGGTTGAAGTTCTTCCGGAGGTGGGAGTTGAAGACCTCCCGGACAGGGGCCTCAGCCAGACGCTCCCAGCACACCCTCACTATACGTTTGGGTCTACCAGGTCTGAATGGCTTCCTCCCCTGCCATCGGATCCAACTCACCACCAGGTGGTGATCAGTTGACAGCTCTGCACCTCTCTTTACTCGGGTGTCCAAGACATACGGTCGCAGGTCTGATGATACGATAACAAAATCGATCATCGACCTGCGGCCTAGGGTGTCCTGGTGCCAGGTGCACATATGGACACCCTTATGCTTGAACATGGTGTTCGTTATAGACAGACTGTGGTTAGCACAGAAGTCCAATAACTGAACACCACTCGGGTTCAGATCGGGCAGGCCGTTCCTCCCAATCACCCCCCTCCAGGTTTCACTGTCGTTGCCCACATGCGCATTGAAGTCCCCCAGTAGGACAATGGAGTCTCCAGGAGGAGCACCCTCCAGCACCCCAGTCACAGACTCCAAAAAGGGTGGGTACTCTGAAACATCATTTGGTGCATAGGCACAAATGATGGTCAGGACCCGTTTCCCAACCCGAAGGCGCAGGGAAGCAACCCTTTCGTCCACCGGGGAAAACTCCAATATAGAGGCAGCAAGGTGGGGCGATACAAGAATACCTACCCCTGCTCGTCGCCTCTCGCCCGGGGCAACTCCAGAAAAGGCCAAGCTCCAGCCCCTCTCCAGGAGACTGGTTCCGGAACCGGAGCTGTGTGTTGAGGTGAGGCCGACTATATCTAGCCGGTATCGCTCAATCTCGTACACCAGCTCAGAGGGGGATATATATATATATATATATATATATATATATATATATATATATATATATATATATATATATATATATATATAGTGGGCCTCAGGTTATTTCACACCTGAGACAGAGACAATGAATACACATGGGAGAACAATGCTCCTCCTCGTGGATTGTCACCTTATCGCCTCCTCATGGATCGTCACCTTATCGTGGTGGGGGGGTTTGCGTGCCCCAGTGATCCCAGGAGCTATGTTGTCCGGGGGCAATTTGCCTCTGATAGGGTCTCCCAAGACAAACTGGTTCTGGGTGAAGGGCCAGACTAAGAACGATCCAACAGACTCTCATGACAAATTGTATATCAAGGATTCAGTGTACCCCGCCCGGTATGGGGTTACCGGGGCCCCACCCTGGAGCCAGGCCTGGGGGAGGGGCTCGAAGGCTAGCGTCTGGTGGCCGGGTTTCCACCCATGGGACCCGGCCGGGCTCAGCCCGAAGGAGTTACATGGGTCCGCCCTCCAGTGGGTTCACCACCTGCAGGAGGGATCATGGGGGTCCGGTGCTATGTGGATTAGGTGGCGGTCAAAGGCGGAGACCTTGGCGGACTGATCCCAAGCTTTCTAAACTGGCTTTTGGTACGTGGAATGTCACCTCTCTGGTGGGGAAGGAGCCTGAGCTGGTGTACGAGGTTGAGCGATACCGGCTAGATATAGTCGGCCTCACCTCAACACACAGCTCTGGTTCCGAAACCAGTCTCCTGGAGAGGGGCTGGAGCTTGGCCTTTTCTGGAGTTGCCCCGGGCGAGAGGCGACGAGCAGGGGTGGGTATTCTTGTATCGCCCCACCTTGCTGCCTCTATATTGGAGTTTTCCCCGGTGGACGAAAGGGTTGCTTCCCTACGCCTTCGGGTTGGGAAACGGGTCCTGACCATCATTTGTGCCTATGCACCAAATGATGTTTCAGAGTACCCACCCTTTTTGGAGTCTTAGATAGAGGGTTAGTATTAATGAAAGCGCTTTGAGTGGTCTTTGTGACTAGAAAAGCGCTATATAAGTGCAGGTTAGTTAGTTAGTTAGTTAGTTAGTCTGTGACTGGGGTGCTGGAGGGTACTCCTCCTGGAGACTCCATTGTCCTACTGGGGGACTTCAATGCGCATGTGGGCAACGACAGTGAAACCTGGAGAGGGGTGACTGGGAGGAACGGCCTGCCCGATCTGAACCCGAGTGGTGTTCAGTTATTGGACTTCTGTGCTAACCACAGTCTGTCCATAACGAACACCATGTTCAAGCATAAGGGTGTCCATATGTGCACCTGGCACCAGGACACCCTAGGTCGCAGGTCGATGATCGATTTTGTTATCGTATCATCAGACCTGCGACCGTATGTCTTGGACACCCGAGTAAAGAGAGGTGCAGAGCTGTCAACTGATCACCACCTGGTGGTGAGCTGGATCCGATGGCAGGGGAGGAAGCTATTCAGACCTGGTAGACCCAAACGTATAGTGAGGGTGTGCTGGGAGCGTCTGGCTGAGGCCCCTGTCCGGGAGGTCTTCAACTCCCACCTCCGGAAGAACTTCAACCACATTCCGAGGGAGTCTGGAGACATGGAGTCTGAATGGGCCATGTTCTCCACCTCTGTTGTTGAAGCGGCGGCCCAGAGCTGCGGCCGCAAGGTGGTCGGTGCATCTCGTGGTGGCAACCCCCGAACCAAGTGGTGGACACCAGTGGTGAGGGGGGCCATTAAGCTGAAGAAGGAGTCCTTTCAAGCTTGGTTGGCTTGTGGGACTCCCGAAGCAGCTGAGGTGTACCGGCAGGCCAAGCGGAGTGCAGCTCGGGTGGTTGCTGAAGCAAAAACGCGGGTATGGGAGGAGTTCGGTGAGGCCATGGAACAAGACTTTCGGTCGGCTTCAAAGAGATTCTGGCAAACTGTTCGGCGGCTCAGGAGGGGAAAGCAGCTCCCCGTCCACACTGTGTATGGTGCGGATGGGACACTGTTGACTTCAACTGGAGATATCGTCGGGCGGTGGAAGGAATACTTCGAGGATCTCCTCAATCCCACTGATATGCCTTCCACAGAGGAAGCAGGGTTTGGGGACGAGGGGGATGACTCGCCTATCACAGGGGCTGAGGTCGCCAAGGTGGTTAAAAATCTCCTTGGTGGCCGGGCCCCAGGGGTGGACGAGATTCGCCCTGAGTACCTCAAGGCCCTGGATGTTGTTGGGTTGTCATGGTTAACACGCCTCTGCAACATTGCATGGAGGTCGGGGGCAGTGCCTTTGGCATGGCAAACCGGGGTGGTGGTTCCTCTCTTCAAAAAAGGGGACCGGAGGGTGTGCTCCAACTTTAGAGGGATCATACTCCTCAGCCTCCCTGGGAAGGTCTATGCCAAGGTACTGGAGAGGAGAGTCCGGCCGTTGGTCAAACCTTGGATTCAGGAGGAGCAATGTGGTTTTCGTCCTGGCCGCGGGACATCGGACCAGCTCTTTACCCTCTCGAGAATTCTTGAGGGTTCGTGGGAGTTTGCCCAACCAGTTTACATGTGTTTTGTGGACTTGGAGAAGGCATTTGACCGCGTCCCTCATGGATTTTTGTGGGGGGTGCTTCGGGAGTATGGGGTATCGGGCTTGTTGTTACGAGCTATTCGGTCTCTGTACGACCATTGTGAGAGTTTGGTTCGTATTGCCAACACTCGGTCGGAGTCATTCCCAGTGAGAGTTGGACTCCGCCAGGGCTGCCCTTTGTCACCGATCCTGTTCATAATTTTTATGGACAGGATTTCTAGGCACAGCCAGGGAATGGAGGGTGTCATGCTTGGTGACCACAGGATCTCATCTCTGTTGTTTGCAGATGATGTTGTCCTGTTGGCTTCATCCAGCAATGGCCTACAGCTCTTGCTGAGACGGTTTTCCACTGAGTGTGAAGCGGCTGGGATGAGAATCAGCACCTCCAAGTCCGAGTCCATGGTCCTCAGCCGGAAAAAGGTGGATTGTCCTGTCCGGGTTGGGGACAGGCTCCTGCCCCAAGTGGAGGAGTTTAAGTATCTTGGGGTCTTGTTCACGAGTGAGGGGAAAATGGAGTGAGAGATCGACAGACGGATTGGAGCAGCATCTGCAGTGATGCGGACGTTGTACCGGTCTGTTGTGGTGAAGAGGGAGCTTAGTTCTAAGGCAAAGCTGTCGATTTACCAGTCAATCTACGTTCCTACTCTCACCTATGGTCACGAGCTTTGGGTAATGACCGAAAGAACGAGATCGCGGATACAAGCGGCTGAAATGAGCTTTCTCCGTAGGATTGCTGGACTCACCCTCAGAGATAGGGTAAGGAGCTCAGTCATCCGGGAGAGGCTCAGAGTAGAACCGCTGCTCCTCCACATTGAAAGGAGTCAGTTGAGGTGGTATGGGCATCTGATTAGGATGCCTCCTGGACGCCTCCCACTTGAGGTGTTTCAGGCACGTCCCACTGGGAGGAGACCCCGGGGCAGACCCAGGACTCGGTGGAGAGACTATGTCTGGGAACGCCTTGGTATCCCCTCTGAAGAGCTGGAGCAGGTGGCTGGGGAGAGGGAAGTCTGGGCTTCTCTGCTTGAACTGCTGCCTCCGCGACCCGGACCTCCGGAAAAGCGGTAGAAGATGGATGGATGGATGGATGGATGGGAGAACAATGCCCAAGTGGGTGAGAGGGGGTTGAATGAAGTGTAGTGTAGATGTCATGCTGTGTATGACTAAGTGCCTTGATCCTTGTGAAGTGTGACTTGATATTGAGAGAGGAATGCTTGATGTGACCAGTTAGTCTGTTCTTTGCCTGTGAGATGTGAGTGTGTAAAAAATCATCTGAAATGAATATGCCTCTTATTTCACACACTCCACACTGGTGACCCAAGACGTATTATGGAACACGAGGCAAGAACCCCGGAGCCGGCCCGGTCAGGAAGCTCTAGAGACGCTGAAGCAAACCCACAGACAGCCAGGACTGGAACCCCCAGCAACGCGTGTGCAGTTTCAGTCAAGCTACCGGATTTCTGGCAGCACAACCCACGCTCTTGGTTCCACCACACCGAGGCCCAGTTTGCTCTCCGGGGAGTAACAGCAGACGACACCAAGTTCTACCATGTGGTAGCAGCGCTGGACTCCCGCACAGCCCAGCAGGTAGCGAGCCTGCTCGATCAGCCAGCAGCAAATATGAGGCGCTCAAGGCTGCGCTCATCCGGCGATACACGCTCTCGGAATGTGAGAGAGCGGAGAGGCTCCTGGCACGGACCGAGTTAGGAGATGGGTCGGCCGTAGACCTGATGGAGAAGATGCTAGCGTTGATGGGCACGGGCGACGGGCACTTTCTGTTTGCCCACCTTTTCCTCCAGAACCTGCCAACAGAAGCAAGAGCGGTTCTGGCCAATTCGCCGTTGCTGGCCACGCGAGACTACCGTGCGCTAGCCCAGGAGGCAGACCGGATCATCCTCACCACCGGGGCAATCACAGTCAACGCGGCGGCAGCGGAGCCCAGCGAGATGACCAGGGGAGGCGAGGAGCCACCGACGGTAGCGGCAACAGGGGCCAAGGAGCGCCAGAAAGGCACGATCTGCTTCTACCACTGCCGCTTCAGAGGGAACGTGTGCAGATGTGCGCCACCATGCCACTTCAAGCGCTTGGGAAACGCCAAGGCCGGCAGTCGGTAGCAGCTGCGACCACCGGTGAAGAGAACAAGCTGCTCTACGTGACGGACTCGCGCTCAGGGAGATGCTTCCTCGTCGACACCGGAGCCCAGAAGAGCGTCATCCTGCCGTCCTACGCTGACCGGCTGGCAGGACCTAGCGGCCCCAGAATGGTGGCAGTAAACGGCTTGGAGATTAAGACGTTCAGTGAGAGAACACTGACCTTATCTCTACATGGCTGCTCGTATGAGTGGACTTTTATCATAGCAGCACTGTGTTGCCCACTCCTGGGCGCTGATTTTCTGTGTGCACATGGTTTACTTGTGGATGTTGCTAACAGGCGCCTGGTTAATGCACTGTCCTTTGAATCTCTCCCCTGTATAGCTCGAGGGACCCGGCCAACAGCACAAGCCAGCGTCACAACTCCAGGCGGTAAGGTCCATGCACTGCTCACTCAGTTCCCAGCACTCACGGTCCCGACGTTTTCGGTGGCCATCACTAAACACGGGGTGGAGCACTTTATCACCACCACCGGGCCGCCCGTTTTTGCAAGACCTCGGCGCTTGGACGCAGCTAAACTGGCCATAGCGCGCAAGGAGTTCGCCAACCTGGAAAAGTTGGGCATCATCAGGCGATCAAACAGCCCATGGGCATCCCCGCTACACATGGTCCCTAAGGCTGAGGGATCGTGGCGACCGTGCGGTGATTTCCGCAGGTTGAACAACGTCACAGCACACGACCGCTACCCAATTCCCCACATACAGGATTTTTCCGTTCACCTCGCCGGAGCGCGCGTTTTTTCTAAAATAGACCTGGTCCGCGGTTACCACCAGGTCCCAGTGCGCGCAGAGGACATACCCAAAACAGCGGTAATAACTCCGTTTGGTCTATTCGAGTTCCTGCGCATGCCATTCGGGTTAAAAGGCGCAGCACAGACGTTCCAGCGCATCATGGATGCAGTGCTGCGTGACTTCCCGTTCATGTTCGTCTACCTGGACGATATCCTGGTAGCCAGTACATCCGAAGACGAACACGAAACCCACCTCAGGATGGTTTTCCGGAGGTTGGAGGAGCACGGGTTGATAATCAACCCGGCGAAATGCCAGTTCGACGTGACGGAGATTGATTTTTTGAGGCACCACGTCTCTCCGGAAGGAGCGATCCCGTTGCCCGACAAAGTGCACGCCGTGGCAGATTTTCCCCGGCCTCAGACAGTCAGGGCGCTGCAGGAATTTTTGGGGATGGTGAATTTTTATAACCGTTTCCTTCCCCGAACGGCGTGGCTCATGCAACCATTCTATGCCACGCTCAAGAGACAGAAACCCGCGGATGGAGTCGAATGGACCCCGGAGCGAGAGCGGGCGTTCTCGGAAGTTAAAGCAGCCCTGGCAAACGCCGCACTGCTGGCACATCCAGACCCGACGGCCCGGATAGCGCTCACCACCGACGCTTCAGACGTGGCCATAGGGGCGGTCGTGGAGCAGCACGTTGCCGGGGCTTGGCAGCCGCTCGCATTTTTCAGCAGAACTTTGCGCGACAGCGAACGTAAATACAGCGCGTTCGACAGAGAGTTGCTGGCTCTCCATCTGGCCATACGCCACTTCCAGTTCTGGCTGGAAGGGCGCAGCTTCACCGCGTTCGTAGACCACAAGCCACTAACATTCATGATGGCCAAGGTTTCAGAACCGTGGTCAGGCTGGCAGCAGAGACAGCTGGTCGTGATCTCAGAGTTTACTACCGATGTTCAGCATGTGTCGGGTAAACTGAATGTGGTGGCGGACTGCCTCTCGCGCGCCGTGGTGGCCCCAGTCTACGTGGGGATAGATTACGCAGCCAGGGCCGTGGAGCAGATTAGCGATGCAGACGTGCGCGCGCTCCAGTCTGGACCAACAGGGTTAAGGCTGGAGAGCAGGGTGCTGCAAGATGGCGGCCCCCCCCCAATCTGCGACGTCTCCACGGGACGCCCGCGTCCAGTAGTCCTGGTCGTGTGGTGCCGCCACGTGTTTGAGTCGGTTCACACTGGCGCACCCAGGAGTGCGCGCGTCTGTCAAAATGGTGGGAGAGAAGTTCGTGTGGCCGAGCCTACACAAACAAGTAAAAGAGTGGGCTGCAGCCTGCGTGGCGTGCCAACGAGCCAAGGTACACAGGCACATGAAGGCTCCCTTGGAGCCGTTTCTGGTACCGGCTAAGAGGTTTGACCATGTGCACATGGACCTCGTGGGCCCCCTCCTGCCATCACAGGGGTGCACGCACCTCCTGACAGTGGTGGACCGCACCACGCGTTGGCCAGAAGCAGTCCCGCTGGCGGCAACCACGTCCGCGGATGTAGCACGCGCTTTTTTAACAACATGGGTGGCGCGTTTTGGAGTCCCGTCTGACATTATGTCCAACAGGGGCCTGCAATTTCTTTCCGACCTCTGGTCCGCGATGGCCCGCAGCCTGGGTGCTGCAATTCATCGCACAACTGCGTACAACCCACAGGCCAATGGTTTATGCGAGCGTTTTCATAGATCACTGAAAGCAGCACTCAGGGCTTCACTGACGGATGCAAATTGGGTAGACAGGCTGCCGTGGGCTTTATTGGGGTTGCGCTCCGCGCCAAAAGAAGATTTGGAAGCTTCCCCGGCAGAGCTCGTTTTTGCGCAGCCCCTACGGCTGCCCGGGGAGTTTCTACTGGACAATCCCGCTCCGGGCAGCTCCCCGTCTCAGCTTTTGCAGCGTAGCGCAAACACAGGCACGCTGCCGGGCCCTGCCCACCACAGTTTTCCGCGTGCCTTCGTGCCTAAAACTTTGAAGAACGCGGAGTTCGTGTTCGTCAGACACGATGCCCACCGCCCTCCATTGCGCCCACCCTATGATGGACCGTTCAGAGTGTTGGAAACAGGGGATAAGCATTTTGTGCTAGACTTGGGGGGTAGAAGGGAGATAATTGGCATAGACAGACTCAAACCCGCCTTTGTGGTGACGGATGAGCAAGTGCTGTTGGCGAGGGCCCCTCGGCGTGGAAGACCCCCACGGAGACCTCCCCAGGGGAACGATTCATCAGAGCAGCCACAAGGACAGAGTGACCACCACCACCACCCACGGCTCACCCCCAGTCGGACACACTCCCAGCAGCCTCCCACCAGCACAGCAGCGCCACGGAGGCAGTAAACCCCAGTTACAGCAGATATGGGAGGAGACTGAAGCCGAAACAGCATGTGGACTGATGTTCTGTTGTTCTATCTAAGATGCTGGGGGGGGGCGGGGTGGGCCTCAGGTTATTTCACACCTTAGACAGAGACAATGAATACACATGGGAGAACAATGCCCAAGTGGGTGAGAGGGGGTTGAATGAAGTGTAGTGTAGATGTCATGCTGTGATGAGGAAGTGCCTTGATCCTTGTGAAGTGTGACTTGATATAGAGAGAGGAATGCTTGGTGTGACCAGTCAGTCACCAAGCAACACTGTGTTTCAGTGCAAGGAGTCAGATTATGGAACGATTTTGTACCTGAATTAAAATCATGTACAACGCTTGGACAATTTAAACAAAAACTAAAGGAAGAAATACTCCAAACATATATACAAGATGACATGTAAAATCACATAAGGATTGTCATATCCAGTCTGTGTTGTGTTGTAGTTTAGTTTTTTGTCACATTTTGTCTTAACTTTGTTCTGAATTGTAATCGCTCTTGTTTTGTTTTTCTTTTGAATTCTTGGATGGAATATGGGTGGGCAATATAAGCTGCGGCTTCAGCCATCACCCATTTCGGATAACTCATGTTGAACTGTATAATCAGAGGAGTTATTGTCTAATTTGACCTTGTTGGATTGGTCAAAATAGACCAGAATGCAGAGGCTAAAATCATAATATTAAACGTGATTAACCATACACTACATAAGAATAATATTATAGTATGGCGCGCATTTAGGGCGCATATATGGTATGCATGTATGGTACGCATTTTCCCTCACATGTATTTAGTAGGCATGACGGTGCATACTCTGGAGACTTCAAACGTCCAAGAAGGACCTGACCCGGCAGAGACCTCGGGAGCTGTGAAGTGGTTTCTGGAGAGACGGGAAGTCAGAGAGAATGTCCCAGCAGGAGCCCCCGAGGCGGAAGAGACAATATAGACGCCAATGAGCCTCGGAGGCTATATGTTTACTGAAGGACTGTGGGCTGAGGGTGCGATATTTGATGTTGGGGGTTTTGTGTCTCTGGGGGTATAAGAGCTGTGATGAAAGATTGTTCTGCCTCTTTTGTTGAGATACTTTCTTGTTAGAGGATGAGGCTCCGAATAAACCTTTCCTGAGAAATAAACTCAGTCTCGTTTGTGAAGGCATCCTCTACAATAGGCTAAAATAATAACAGGAGGCTAAAGAGTTCAACATGCTCATCCATCTTTTCTAAAGTTTACTGTAGATGTTGTTTTCATGGGCGGAACCCAGCGACACGCTGCAGCAGCCAGCTCAGGGGTTGCATCATGAAATGGGCGGCAGCCACAAGAAGGAGAGGCGGAGCCTCAGAGATCGAAGCATCTTACTTTCAGGCTCGCGAAAATAACTCATATTTCATAAGAAATTCATTCTCCAGTGTACCAAAGGTAATATACTATCACATACATGCATATAGTTTACTCTGAAAGGCTTAAAATAGCATGATATAGGCCCTTTAAGGTCGCTGCCAACATGCTCTTTCATGCTCTTGATTTTTATCAGCATGCATTCCAACTTTGGTAGTGACCTCAAAAGATTGTTTAAATAGCCTAATTTCTTGCAAGTATTATACTGTATGCTATAGATGAAGGGAGCAGCCTTGTAAAGATAAGATAAGCCTTTATTAGTCGCACAATGGGGAAATTCCAGGATTGCAACAGCACAGTGATAGCAACACTCAGAGCAACAATCAGAAGGCAAGAAAAAACAAGAGCAGCTAGTATACATATGTACATATTACTATAAATATATATATATATAGACACACAGTGCGGAGCATTGTGGTTGGTGGATGTGCAGCAGAAAGTCTAAGCTCTCTCTCCGCGGATGCGGCGGGCCAGCTGGATGTCTTTGGGCATGATGGTGACCCTCTCGGCGTGGATGGCGCACAGGTTGGTGCAGTGGTTAGCACTGTTGCCTTACAGCTAGAAGGTTCCTGGTTCGAATCCCCAGGCTGGCAGGGGTTGGAACCTTTCTGTATGGAGTTTGCATGTTCTCCCTGTGCTGCGTGGGTTTACTCCGGGGGCTCCGGTTTCCTCCCACAATCCAAAGACATGCATGTTAGGTTAATTGGTTGTTCTAAATTGTCCCTAGATATCTGTTTCCTATAGGCCCTTAGAATAGAGGGTTAGTACTAGTAAAAGCACTTTGAGTGGTCTTTGTGACTAGAAAAGCGCTATATAAGTGCAGGTTAGTTAGTAGTTAGTTGGTGTCCTCGAAGAGACCCACCAGGTAGGCCTCGCTGGCCTCCTGCAGGGCCATGACGGCGGAGCTCTGGAAGCGCAGGTCGGTCTTGAAGTCCGGAGCGATCTCCCTCACCAGGCACTGGAAGGGCAGCTTACGGATGAGCAGCTCCGTGGATTTCTGGTAGCGACGGATCTCTCTCAGAGCCACAGTACTGGGCCTGTAACGGTGAGGCTTCTTCACTCCGCCAGTGGCCAGAGCGCTTTTCCGAGCAGCCTTGGTGGCTAGCTGCTTCCTGGGGGCTTTTCCTCCAGTAGATTAACAGGCGGTCTGCTTGGTTCTTGCCATTGCTCTTTATTATTCTGTCTTATATTTCTTGCACGCCGCCTAAACTCCAGCCCGGCACCCGCGTCGTTTTCGCTTCAGTTCCCCGGTATGTCGAGTTTCTCCGTTAGCACCGGGTGGCGGTTGAGTGCTAGCTAGCTCTTCCCTGCTGTATCGTCTCCTGCTGTAAACAGTAGCTCCGTCCACCGACTCGGGAGACCTTTGGGGCGATCTGTGTGTCCGTGATATATATAGAGTGAAAGGTGTAGAAAGAAGAAGGAAGATTAAAAAAAAAAAAGAAAAAAAAAAGGCAGTTGCAAAAGGCAGCCAACTTGTGTGGCGCCGGAACTGGAAGTAGTTTTTTTAAAGCAACATTTTAAAAGCAGCAGGTGCTGAATAATGGGTATGAATGAGATTAACCCCAAGATTATGAAGACTACTACTGTTTGGTATAATGTAGATCATCTGTCACCATCGTATTATCAAATAATATTTATACAATAACCACAATGCAATAGAACATTTTACAACAATTATTATTCAACTATGAAACACTTGCATGATTTTTGCATTTCTACTGTACAGCTAGTTATAAACTTTATAAATGTTAGCACTGTTTATATTTTGTATACCTATAGTACACACTTTATCATTTACATTCTCTTTGTTTATTCTCTAAGCCCATATTATTTGTATACTTTCAATTCATGGCTGTGTTAAATGCATTGATCCTGGGGAATTTTTGATTACTGATAAATCAAAGCATGCTATCATTATCCAGAAAAATACTTTTTTTTTTTAAGCAGAAAACCCTCGTATCCACCCAGATAGCAAATGACTTCCGACCTAGCCAGATGTGAAACATTTGGCACAGATGAGGCTCAGTAGTGCTTGCTGTGCACCTCTACGCATGCCCACATATGCAAAACATTCATTCATTCATTCATCTTCCGCTTAATCCTTTTCAGGTCGCGGGGGGGGGGGGGGTCTGGAGGCTATCCCAGCGTCTTTAGGCGAGAGGCAGGGTACACCCTGGACAGATCGCCAGTCCATCACAGGGCCAACACAGAGAGACAGACAACCATTCACTCTCACAGTCATACCTAAGGACAATTTAGAATCCCCAGTTTGATGCCAATTAACCTAACTTGCATGTTTTTGGGATGTGGGAGGAAACCGGAGAAATCCCGGAGTAAACCCACACAAACACGGGGAGAACATGCAAACTCCACACAGATCACTTGCATGCAAAAAAAACCAAACAAACACAAAAAGTGTCACACACAGCCTGTTTCCACCCCAGCAGGTGTGGTAACAAGAACAGAACTATAGGAACTGAAAAACACATCCGATCATGAGATTTTTATAGCTTCACTAATTTATGTTTCCGCAGAAGGCATTACATCCACCAATGTATCAGTTCCATCAAGCAGAAGGTAAGTTCTTTTTTATGCATTACTATTATATCAAATATCAAATTCATGGATGTCATGTATTTTTCACAATAATCATATGTACTTATGTTCTAGGTTCCAGTTTAACAGCTATGGATGATGATGTGAGTAATTTCACCGATGGATATACTACTGACGATTATCCAGGTGATGATATGTGTGAAAAACATGACGTGATCAGATTTGGGACCATTGCCACTCCAGTTTTCTTCTCCATTGTGATTGTGCTGAGCGTGGTTGGAAACATCCTTGTCCTAATAATCCTGGCCTGTTATGAAAAAAACCTTAAAGCTTTCACCAACATTTTCATCCTTAACCTGGCCATCTCCGACCTCGTCTTCACCGCTGGCCTTCCCTTCTGGGCCATTTACCACATGTGGGGGTGGCACTTTTCAGAGCTTGTCTGCAAGATTGTGACTTTTGTCTTTTTCATTGGGTTTTACAGCAGCATCTTCTTCCTAACAATCATGACCATTTACAGGTATCTGGCAGTGGTCCATCCTCTTTCTAAGCTAAGCTCACCGAGACACAGTACTGGCATTTTTTTGTCCGTCATGATGTGGATCATCAGCATTTCAGCAGCACTGCCCTCCCTGCTCTTCAGCTCCCTTGTCGAAATCTACCACGGTGATGAGCCGACATGGGGCTGTGAATACAGTTCCTTAATGTGGAAGACTGTTGGTGGAGTCCTGCAGAATGCTTCCTTCTTATTTGCCTTTGCAGTCATGGCTTTCTGCTACATAAACATAATGGTGAAAATCACAAAAACAAGATCAAACA
The DNA here is from genome assembly GCA_020510985.1 of Pholidichthys leucotaenia. Lineage (NCBI taxonomy): Eukaryota > Metazoa > Chordata > Actinopteri > Cichliformes > Pholidichthyidae > Pholidichthys > Pholidichthys leucotaenia. The sequence continues at coordinate 382,208,605 of CM035839.1, read as the reverse complement.
GAAAGAACAGAGCAGTCAAGTTAGTCTTCTGTATCGTGGCTGTGTTCTTTATCGGCTGGGTACCATACAATGTGGTAATCTTCCTGAAGGTTCTGGAAGACAATTTTGATAAAGTACAGTGTGGTGAAAGTATTCGTCTAGACTACGCTTTCTTTATTTGCCGGTTCATTGCTTTCTTCCACTGCTGCCTGAACCCTGTCCTGTATGCATTTGTTGGTGTGAAGTTCAGGAGCCATTTAAAGGCGATGCTCCGTGGAATGATCAAGCCCCAAAGTTCAGCTGAGGAACAGCAGGTTAGATTGCAAAGCCTCGTCTCACATGGATCACTGTACTAGTAGTTGTTTAGATCCCTGTATAGCCTATTAATTACTTATGTTCAACAAGCACTTGGTAAAATCTCTAATGTAATCTCACTAAAGAACCAGTCTATGCTCTTCTGCTGTTTATTATTAAACATGAGCTTCTATGTTAAACTCTTGCTTGACGGAGACGTATGACATAAGTTTTACATAAATGTAAAATGTGTTTTTAATGACAGTGGTGGGAAATCTACTATAGAAATTGTCCTTTAATTGCTTTTTTGAAATAAATTATCTGTTAACTCAGATTCAGGCATGTGTTAACTACTGGAGTGGTGGCCTAGTTGATAGAGCATCTGCCCCACAACCGGGAGGTTGGGGGTTCAAGTCCCAGCCGGGTCATACTGAGGACCATATAAAAATAGTACTTCCCACCTTCTAGCTTGGTGCTCAGCATAACAGAATGGGGGAAGGAAAAGTTGTTAATGGTGGTGCCTTGCATGGCAGCAGCCCCTCCAATTCTAGATGTGATTAACATTGTAGATAGGAGAAATGTAATTTTGTTCTACTGTACATGATTGGCTGTATCGACTGAATGACAATAAAGTTGGCTTCTTCTTGTGATGTGAGTGTTGAATCTTAAATTTTCTCGTTTTCAGATGATTTACAGTTGGATAGTAGTTCAGTTCAAACATGACAAGTATAGAGAAAATATTTTACTGATAACATACACTACCAGTCAAAAGTTTTAGAACACCCCAATTTTTCCACTTGTTATTCACATTTATACAGTGTGTTCCAACACTACTTTTATGCAGACAGAGGGGATTGTAAGTAATCGAGAAAAGTTGGGACAACTGTAGGAATTGGGAGCACCAACTTTCAAGGTTTGATCAACCTCCACTGCTGCAGAACAGCTTTAAGTTTTTAACCCATTTCTTGTTGCCTGAAAAAGGCCTTTTTGTAAAATTTTGATATGTACATTATTTTTCATTTATGGGTAACCTTGTCTTTTGTTTTAACCTCTGGTATTTCAGAACTTATCTTTGAACCATTTCAAGCTATTCATTGGATTTGAACTGCTTGAATTTCAGTAAAACAGTGGACAAATTGGGATGTTCGAAAACTTTTTTTTTTTTTGTTACTTATTTGTACCCGTAGGTAGATTCGGTTTGCAGTCTGGTGACAAGCCACCGGCTACTGGTCGCTGCGTGCGCGAGCGCCCTAAACCTACATGTTTTTGGTATGCGGGAGGAAACCGGAGAAATCCCGGAGTAAACCCACGCAACACGGGGAGAACATGCAAACTCCACACAGCTCACTGTTGGTCGGGGGCTGGAATCGAACCCACGATCCCCCGGCCGAGGGTAAAACTGTGCTGCCACAGTGCTAAGCCACTGCTCCACCGTGCAGCCCTACTTTTGACCAGTAGTATCACTCTATATATAATTCAAGAAATCACAGGCGATCCTATGATGTATTTATGTCTACATGATGTCTATATGACATATAGACACCATAGTATAGAGTGATTCAAGAAAATCTGTGTCTGTGTGTCTGTGTGTGAACAAAGGCAGGCATCACTCACGATCATAGGACTCACTATGACATCATCAAAGATCAAATGCAGGCATCATAGGACTTGCTATGCCATCATCAAAGTTCATAGGACTCAGTATGACACCATCAAAGATCAAAGGCAGGCATCACCGAACAAGTGCTGACGTGCTTGCTTACACCCTTGCTTACACCTGCTTTCTACGGGCATGCAGAAATACTTGCTTATACTTGTTTTCTACAGGCATGCACAGGTATGCACTTGTAACTTTTAATTTGCAGAATGAGAGTATATCAAATGGCTAAGACATTTAACAGCACATGTACATTTTCAGTTGCTAGTATGTGTGTCTGATTTAAGAAACGCAAAAAAAGAAAAATGTAGCAAAAAAAAGGAAAATATTTTTTAAAAAATGTGTCAAAAGGGGATGCAATGAAATTTGACATGTATACTATACTATGCAATTACTGTGTGGTCAGTGAACCATCTTCAGGTGGCACAAGGCATTGCAGTCTAATATTCAGCTTTTACAATTATTTTGACAGCCTGTGCACTAAAACTGGTCAGTGCCTGGATCTTTGTTCAGTATTTATATATTTTCTTGGCAGAAATAATATTGCCATCATTAGCACTGAAGATCAAAAAGTGTCCAAAACAACTGGTTCTCTCAATTATTAGTGATTTTTGCTGTGAGACTTTTTGTTAAAAAATAAAGAGCAATAATGATTTGTGCACGTAAAAAATGGCTGTGGGTGTTATAGGACACATTTTGCTATTTTAATTAGATGATCACAGTAATTGTGAGGTATTTCAAAAGCACACACAACACATAGAGAAGGATATAAAGTCTTTTTTTTTCTCATTTTTGTGTTTTTGCTCTGTTTACGTACAGGACACAGCAAGTTGCATTCCATCAAGTATATTACTGATTAATCTTTAACTCTGAGTTACAATGGTAACTCGTGATAAGTCTGTCATCCATTTACTTTTCAGTAACAATATAAGTGGCACTTGTGCTTTGGAGGCTTTTCTTAAAACAACACTATGTAATATTTTCACTTTAAAATAATGTTTCCAAAATTGTTTTCATTGAACATCAGCCTTTTGATTAGGTGAATGTCACTTCCCCCATAGGGAAAAGGGTCTGTACTTATATAGCACTTTTCTAGTCTCAAAGACCACTCAAAGCCCTTCACTAGTACAAACCCTGTATTCTAAGGGCCTATCAATGATGGATACCTAGGGACAATTTAGAAGTACCAATTAACCTAACATGCATGTCTTTGGATTGTGGGAGGAAACCCACACAGCACAGGGAGAACATGCCAACTCCACACAGAAAGGTTCCTACTCTTGCGAGCCTGGGGATTCGAACCTGGAACCTTCTAGCTGTTAGGCAACAGTGCTAACCACTGTACCACTGTGCTGCCTGTAGCTTGAGTGGACCCAGTGCAACAGCTTTGTTATTGGTAGGAACATTTACAGCGGTGAACATAAGTGTTGAGCACATCAACATTTTTCTCATTAAATATATTTCTGATGGAGCCATTGACCTGAGATTTTCACCAGATATCAGTAACAACCCAAGTAATCCATGCCAACAAAGAAATCAAGGCAACTGTATTCACAAAACAAGTATATTTAATAAAGTGGAATGACACAGTGAATAAATATTGAGCACATGAAGAAAAAGAGGTGCAAAAATACATAGAAAGCCAAGAAACCAGCTGAAATCTATCAGAATTTAGGAAGTCATCCCATCACCCATCAGTGCAAATTAATTTCAGCTGATTAAGTCCTGACTGATAGCCTTTAAAAAGGTCTGTGAATATCAGATTGTCACAGGACAGAGAACTCATGATGGGTAGAAGCAAAGAGCTCTCTCTAGACCTTCACAACCTTGTTGTTGCAAAACATAATGATGGCATTGGTTACAGGCACATTTCTAAACTGCTGGATGTTCCAGTGAGCACTGTTGGAGCCATCATTTGGAAGGGGAAAGAACATCATTTTACCATAAACCGGCCATGACCAGGACCAAATCGCAAGATTTCTCACAGAGGAGTCAAAAGAATTATCAGAAGAGTTATCCAAGAGCCAAAGACCACTCAGGGAGAGCTCCAGAAAGACCTGGAGTTAGCAGGTACTGCTGTTTCAAAGAAAACACTAAGTATTGCACTCAACCGACATGGGCTCTATGCCTGCTCACCTCGCAAGACTCATTTGCTGAAGAAAAAGCATGTTGAAGCTGTGGTGACCCACCACAGCCTACGTGACCAGACAGAGCACTCAGCTGGAGCACTTAGCAGAACAGTGAGATGTATGGACTGATATCAATATGTAGATGTGCCTTGCAGCCTTTCTTTGTCTTACAGCCCCAGAGCAGAGAGGAATCCCGGCGCCAGTAATCCTGCTATTGATATGTGTGACTTTAATGCAAATGTCCATGCTGTCCTACTGTGTACTGTAATGCTAATATGCCTTGCATGCATTGTCTGTAGCTGTGTATATAAGTGGACTGCATATAGCTCTCTCTCTCTCTTACAACTCTTGTGTTTGTTGCTGACTTTGAGACGCTGGGCTTGCTCCAGCGCGCTCCCACAGCGCTGGGGTGAACCCTCGTGATGGAGGATGAATAAAGCACCTTTTTTAACCTTCAGTTCGCCGTGTCCGCCTGCACTTATTTCGTGCCTCCACACTGGTGACCCCAAAGAAGAGAACACCCGACAAACGAACGCAGCAGCCTGATGCGAATGGACTGCCCTCCCTTCTGCCACAGGGAGACCTCGACGCAGAACCAACACCAGGCGAACTCCCCGGAGATCATCCACGACCGGGAAAGCTGCAGAAAGCGTCATGGTGCGACCCTCGCCTGAGATCTGGACATCCACGCTGGGACCGGCCGAGGGACAAAGAACGTCTACTCCCTCTCACCGCTCCTCCACATCCACACGAGCACACACGCACCTCGTCCTCTCTCCACGACGGCGACCTCCAGGGCAGGACGGAGAACGCAGCGCGTGGACCAGAATGCACCATGACCCGGCACGAGCGAACGACAGCAACAGCCAAAACAGGGAAGACCATCGGCGCCGACAACGCTGATTTCCAGCAAGCTCCCTCAGCCTGACTCATCTCTCGACAGCGGACCACCCACACACCGAACCCCCCCACGCACACCGGGGGGTTACGAGGACAGCGCACCACGCACGGGACAATACCGGCTCCACAGACTACCATCGTCCTCCGCCGCTGCCCATGCCCGAGAAACACGGCCGACCGCCATCCTCAGAACCTTCACAGCTGCTCACGCACCTGAAGCAGACACACAGCTCGCACACAGGATTTTGCATGGGTCTCAGCCATGGCGCACATGGGAATTCAGCCGTCTGTTGTCCCCGAGAGCTTTAGGGCTGCGCCCACACCTGAAGCCAAAACACCAAGTCCCTCACACAGCTCCAACTCTTGTTTTTTCTTCATGGCCGCTACGCATCTTCGCAGGACTGAGCCACGAGAGGAGTCAGAGACAAATTTTTCTTCTCACTGCCGCTGTGGATCTCCGCTTTGCGGGTCCACATGCAATTTTTGCGCGGCCCAGACAACTTCGCCGTCCTGGGCCGGCACTTGCTACCCCCCCCCCCCACCTACTCCTGCACAGAGCTTTTCCCGCAGCTCGCTTCCAAAGCCGGCCGATCGACGCCTCGGCCACCCGCTGAGCCCTCTGGGGGGGAGCGGTGTGGTGACCCACCACAGCCTATGTGACCAGACAGAGCGCTCAGCTGGAGCACTTAGCAGAACAGTGAGATGTATGGACTGATATCAATATGTAGATGTGCCTTGCAGCCTTTCTTTGTCTTACAGCCCCAGAGCAGAGAGGAATCCCGGCGCCAGTAATCCTGCTATTGATATGTGTGACTTTAATGCAAATGTCCGTGCTGTCCTACTGTGTACTGTAATGCTAATATGCCTTGCATGCATTGTCTGTAGCTGGGTATAAAAGTGGACTGCATATAGCTCTCTCTCTCTCTCACGACTCTTGTGCTTGTTGCTGACTTTGAGACGCTGGGCTTGCTCCAGCGCGCTCCCACAGCGCTGGGGTGAACCCTCGTGATGGAGGATGAATAAAGCACCTTTTTTAACCTTCAGTTCGCCGTGTCCGCCTGCACTTATTTCGTGCCTCCACAAAGCTCATTTAAAGTTTACTGCACAATATTTGGGCAAGTCAGTAAAATACTGGGAGAATATAGTCTGGTCAGATAAGACCAAAATTGAACTTTTTGGATGTCATAACACACAGCATGTTTGGAGGAGAAATGGCACTGCACATCAGCTCAAAAAACATCGTACCAACAGTGAAGTTTGGAGGCGGGAGCATCATGGTGTGGGGGTGTTTTTCAGCACATGGTACAGGCAGACTTCATATAATTGAAGGAAAAATGAATGGACAAATGTACAGAGACATCTTTGATAAGAACCTGTTGCTATCTGCCAAGATGCTGAAGATAAAATGAGGGTGGACATTTCGGCAAGACAATGATCCCAAACACACAGCCATAGAAACTCTCAACTGGCCCCAGAGAAGGAAAATAAAGCTGCTAGAATGGCCCAGTCAGTCACCTGACCTGAATCCAATGGAAAATCTATGTAATTAACTGAAGATCAGAGTTCATAGAAGACACCCATGGAATCTTCAAGATTTGGAGACAATTTGTGTGGAAGAATGGGCTAAAATCACTCCTGAGCAATGCTTGCACCTAGTTTCTCCATACAGGAGGTGCCTGGAAGCTGTTGGTGCCAACAAAGGCTTTTCTAGTAAATAATACATGAATTTCACCAATTGCATTCAATACTTATTCCTTGTGTCATTCCACTTTATTAAATATAACTTGTTTTGTGAACACAGTTGCCTTGATTTCTTTGTACGTATGGATGTGATTGGAGAAAGGAAAACATTGAATTCCAGCATAAGAACCATATCCCATCTGTGAAACATGGTGGTGGTAGTTTCATGGTTTAGATCTGTTTTGCTACATCTGGGCTAGGACAGCTTGCCACCATTGATGGGACAATGAATTCTGAATTATACCAGCAAATGCTAAAGGAAAATGTCAGGACATCTGTCCACGAACTGAAGCTTAAGAGAAAGTGTCATTCAGCAACACAGTGATCCTAAGCACACAAATCGTTCTACCAAAGAATGGTTAAAGAATAAAGTTAATGTTTTGGAATGGCCAAGTCAAAGTCCTGACCTTAATCAATTCAATTCAATTCAATTCAGCTTTATTTATAATGCGCCACATCATAATAAAAGCCGTCTCGTGGTGCTACAGTGCAGAAAAAAACCCCACACAGTCACAGAAAGACCCAGCAATCAGACGATCCCCTATGAGCAAGCACTAAGTGACAGTGGAGAGGAAAAACTCCCATTTGGAAGGAAGAAACCTCTAGCAGAACCAGGCTCAGGGAGGGGCAGTTGTCTGCTGCGACTGGCTGAGGGTGAGGGGATAGGGAGGGATGGAAAGGACAGACATAAAAAAACATAACAGTAAGATGCCAAGTACATTATTGGAGGTCAACCAGCAGTATGGATCAGATAACAATAGAACAAGAGTGGGGTTAAGAGACACAAAAACCCTCCTTAAACGTAAGCTATATTAAAAAGGAAGGATTTTACCCTGTTCTAAAAAGAGAGACTGAGTCTGACTCCCGGACCCAGAGTGGTAACTGGTTCCAGAGAGAAGGGGCTTGGTAGCAGAAGGCTCTGCCTCCCACTGTACTTTTGGAGATTCTGGGCACCACAAGTAAGCCAGCATTTTGGGAGCGTAATGCTCTATTAGGATGGTAAGGTAATATCAGATCTTTTATATATTGGGGGGCCAGATTGTCAAGAGTTTTGAAAGTAAGAAGAAGGATTTTAAACTTGATTCTAAATTCTATGGGAAGCCAATGGAGGGAGGACAGAACCGGGGAAATATGATCTCTTTTTCTAGAACCAGTTAAAACTCTAGCAGCAGCATTTTGAATCAACTGAAGATTTTTTAAAGATACTTTAGGACAACCAGATAATAGCGAATTACAATAATCTGATCGAGAGTTGACAAAGGCGTGAATCAGTTTCTCAGCATCATTCAGAGACAAGACACTGCCGATCTTGGCAATATTGCGCAGATGATAGAAGGCAGTCCTAGAAACAGTTTTAATATGTGAATTAAAGGACAAATCCTGATCAGAAATAACTCCAAGGTTCCTCACACAACTGTTCAGAGTGAGAGTGGTAGCATCTAAATTAAGGGCATTATCTGAAAAGGAATTTCTAAGATGTTTTGGGCCAACAAAAATGACTTCAGTCTTATCAGAGTTCAATAGTAAAAAATTACAAGTCATCCAAGCTTTGATGTCCTTAAGACAGGCATCTAACTTGGCCAACTGATCACAATCATCGGGCTTCATTGACAGGTATAGTTGTGTCTCATCTGCGTAACAGTGAAAATGTATACAGTGCTTTCTGATGATATTGCCCAACGGGAGCATATATAGACTAAAAAGAGTAGGGCCCAACACAGATCTCTGTGGAACTCCGTGACTGAGCTTAAAGCTGGAAGAAAATCCATCATTGACATGGACAAACTGAAATCTATCAGACAAATAAGATCTAAACCACTGCAACGGAGTTCCACTGAGTCCAACAAAGTGTTCCAATCTATCAAGTAGAATGGCATGATCGATAGTGTCAAAGGCTGCACTGAGATCTAAAAGAACAAGAACAGAGACAAGTGCAACTTTCAGCTTCTTCCCTCCAGACGGAGGTTTGCTGTCCCAAAAAGTAGAACCCAGCGCTACAAAAACAGCTTTGTCCCTGCTGCTGTCAAAGAGTTGAACAAGCTATAAAAATTATATTGTACATATTTTATATTTACCTATTTTGTAAGATGTGTGCCTGTGTTTGTGTCTATGTTGAATGTAATTGTGGCTTGTAAATATGGATGTCACCAACTGCAAAACAAATCTACCTACGGGTACAAATAAAGTAACCTGAACCTGAACCTGAAGTCCATTATCAGATGCAGTCAGGAGGTCATTAGAGACCTTCACTAAGGCAGTTTCAGTGCTGTGATGAGCTCTGAACCCAGATTTAAACACCTCAAACAAACCTACTCCCTGCAAATGGTCAGATAATTGCACAGCAACATCTGTTTCCAAGATTTTTGAAATGAAAGGCAAATTAGAGATTGGTCGATAATTGGCCAAAACTCCAGGATCGAGTGTCGGTTTTTTAAGTAAGCGTTTAATTACAGCAGTTTTAAAAGTCAGTGGAACATAACCCAGAGTTAAAGAAGAATTAATGATAAGAAGAATACGGCTACCAGTAATTGGGAAGATAATTTTTAATAACCTGGAAGGAATAGGGTCCAGAATGCAAGATGAAGGCTTAGATGCGGAAATTATTTTATCCAACTCTAAGAGGTTGATTGGAGTAAAATTATCTAAGCAGATATCAATTGAAGGAGTTGCAGTAAATGTACTAGAGTTTACGGTAGGAAGAATCTGACTAATTTCATCTCTAATAGATAAAATTTTAAGATTGAAATAGTTCAGAAAGTTCTGACTAGAAAGCTCAGGGGGGATGTGAGGATTGACCGAGTCCTGGCTCTTTGTAAGCCTGACTGTAGTGTTGAAGAGAAACCTGGGGTTATTCTTGTTTGCTTCTATTAATACAGAATAATAGCTTGATCTAGCTTTTCTAAGAGATTTTTTATAGATTAAGAAATGATTTCTCCACGCTAAGTAGAATTCATCTCAATTAGTTGAACGCCATTTCCTTTCCAATTGACAAGTTTTCTGTTTTAAGCCACGAGTTTCTGAGTTAAACCAAGGGATAAGAAATCTCTGGTTAGACTTTTTCTTTTTTAAAGGGGCTACCAAATCTAGAGTCCAATGCAGAGAGGCAGTAACACCATCAACCATGCTATCAATCACGAATTGAGCAGACTCTCCATCATTTATTTCTGGTGTTTCTGTAGTGTTGACCCATGGCATAGAGGAGACAATCTGCAAAAATTTAGCAACAACGTCATCAGAAAGACATCTGCTGTAGTAGTATTTTTCTTTAGGAAATAAGTGACCAGAGATAATGAAATCAAAAATTAACAGACAATGGTCAGACAGTACAGGATTATGAGGAGACACTACCAGATTTTCGATATCTATACCATAAGTCAAAACAAGGTCCAAAGTATGGTGGAAATAATGGGTAGAATTTTTTACTTTTTGGGAAAACCCCATTGAGTCTAAAATTGAATTGAATGCCTTATTAAGACAGTCACTCTCAACATCAACATGTATATTAAAGTCCCCTACAATAATTATTCTATTGGTTTTCAGCACTAAATCAGCTAAAAATTTGGCAAATTCTGATAGAAACTCTGAATAAGCCGTGGGTGTCACGCCGCGCCGCTCATCAGCGGCGCCACCTGCACGCACACCTGCACATCATCAGCGGCGAGGGATATAGGCCGCCTCGCCCTGAGCTTCGGCCTGAAGCCGTCGGACTTCTTCATGATTCGCTGTGAGTTTCCTTCACCCTCAGCGTGCTACTCGGGTAAGAAGATCTTACCTTCCTTCTCTTCCTAGTCTGCTCCCCTGTGCACAGGTGGATTCCTCGGCGGCGGACAACGCCTCTCCATCACCCATTCCTCGCTGCTGCACCGAGCTCTGCAGGTGGCTGTCTACCGGGTCTCGTCCTTGTTGTGCCAGTCATCTGTCCCTCCCAAGTAAGCTCCTCTCTCGCTCATTCTTCTCCTGTGTTGGTGTGTGCCCGTCACCCTCTCTCCTTGTGTTTTTTCCCATAGGGTTGCCCGGCTGTACGGTCTCCTGCCTCTGTGCCTGAAGCAGACGCCGCCACCAACACATTTACATCCCGCAGACACACACTCATACACGCCTGCTGTTAATAAACTATTTGAACTACTTTGAGCCTGTGTGTGTGCGTCTCCTGAGCCGTGCGTTATGTCAGTACGGCTTCAGCAGAGCAGCTCGGCAGACGGCGGGCTCGCACACCGGCTTACCACCCTCGAGGCTCGGGTGGATCAGATAGGCTATCAGCAGCAGGTAATCCTTAATCAATTAGTGATTATTACTAACCGATTGGACCGCCTGGACCCCCAACAGCCGTTCCCCCCGGCTCGTCAGGGTGGCGCGGCTCCTGCCGCTCCAGTGGCTGTCCAGCAGGCTCCTGCGGCACCGACTCGGCTCACTCCCATTCCGACCCCCGCCCGCTTTAGCGGAAAGCTCGGCGGAGCGCGGGGGTTCATTATGCAATGTGAGTCCGTGTTCCATCGCGTGCCCGGAGACTTTCCCTCTGATCACAGCCGAATTGGTTATATCGGGAATCTCCTGGAGGGGCGAGCATTAACTTGGACCTACGCCGTAATGGCGAGGCCCAGTTATGCCACCCTCACGTATGACCAATTCGTGAGACGCTTTCTGGAGGTCTTTGACCATTCGCGTACCGAGACGGTCCAGGTCGACCGGCTCCTCGCTCTCCAGCAGGGAAGCCGGTCGGCCGCGGACTACGCGGTCGACTTCCGGGTAGCAGCGGAGGAATTAGGCTGGGAGGAACGCTCCCTCTGTGGCCTTTTTCTCCGCAGTCTAAATGATGATCTGAGGGATGAATTGGCTGGGCGGGATCTCCCTGAGACGCTAGCGGAGCTAACATCTCTTGCCATCAGTTTGGACAACAGGCTGCGCGAACGCTCCTCAGGGCGGAAGTCGTCTTCTTCTCGCCCCCGTGGAGCCTCGCTGCGCCTGCCCCAAGCTCGCCCCCTGGCGACGCCGCCACCGTCGCGCCCCGAGGAGTCGGAGCCGATGGTGACGGGCTGGACAAAGCTCTCCCCGGCGGAGAGGCAACGCTGCCGTGAGTTTAATCTCTGTATGTATTGCGGAGATGGTAAACACACGGTAGAGCTTTGTCCACAGAAGCCAAACGGCGGGGTCCGCGAGTCACTGTAGGGGGCCTCGCGGACGTCAATCGGTTAAATCCCCTCACTCAATTTAAGCTGCCCATCCGTTTCTGCCACAACCCCACTGGGCATCTCACCCACGCACTGGTGGATTCGGGCGCAGAAGGCAGCTTTATTTCACAAAGCCTGGCAACCCAATTGGGCATCCGCTGCCAGGCACTTAGAAACCCAATCTCCCTGGTCAACCTCTCTCGTGCCTCCCTTGGGAGAGTGACGCACCAGACTATTCCTGTCCCGGTAATAATCTCAGGAAACCACCAGGAGGAAATGACCTTTTACGTCCTGCCCAACTCTGTGTCGCCCGTCATCCTGGGGTATCCCTGGCTACACCTCCACAACCCCGGTCTGGATCGGAAGTCCGCCGGGGTGTCGGCATGGAGCACGTTCTGCATGGGTACCTGCCTACAGTCCGCTGCCTGCTCACCGTCCGCTTCTCCCCCACCTATGGACGCAGCGCCCCCGGACCTGCGGGGGCAGGTTCGGGGGCCTGCAAGATCTTTTTTGCAAGATGGCGCCCACAGTGGTCGACATGGTGCTTCGCTGCGCCCTTTGTTTTTGTTTGTCAATTGTGTGTCTGCTTGCACTTATACCCGTGAAGAACTTCTAAATATCAGGACTTTCACTCCCACGGACCTTCTCCCAGTTTTTTTAGCTCCTGCCGCCGATCTGGTTCATTGCTTGGCTCGAAAAGTGAGACGGCGAAAGAGAGGAAGACGAGCGGGCGCTCTCGTGCGGCTTCGCAGGAGAGGCACGCGCACGGCGTTGCCTGGCATATTTCTGTCCAATACCAACTCTCTCTCTAACAAGGTAGATGAACTGAGACTGCTGATGCGTTTTAAGGACCTCTCCTCCTCGGCTGCCCTCTGTTTTACTGAGACCTGGCTCAGGGAAAATACACCGGACAGCGCGCTGCGCCTCGAGGGATTTCAGCTGTTTCGTGCTGATCGTGACACAGAGCTTGCCGGCAAGACCACAGGAGGCGGTGTCTGCTTTTACATCAACAGCAGCTGGTGCTCTGATGTAACGGTGATTTCCAAACACTGTTCTCCTGCCCTGGAATTTCTTGTTATTAACTGCAAGCCTTTTTATTCCCCGCGGGAGTTCGCTTCTTTCATCCTCGTCGCTGTGTACGTCCCTCCCGACGCGGACACGCGCGAAGCTCAGCGCGTGCTCGCGGACCACATCCAACACACGGAGCGGATTTTCCCAGACTCTCTGGTTATTGTGGCTGGCGACTTTAATCAGAGCAATCTGAGCCACGATCTCCCCCGCTACAAACAGTTTATTAAATGCCCCACCAGAGGATTAAACACACTGGATCACTGTTACACCACAGTGAAAGACGCATATCGCGCTGTTCCCCGCGCTGCGCTGGGATTATCTGATCACGTGATGGTTCACCTCATTCCCACATACAGACAGAGATTGAAGCTCACTAAACCTGTCGTGAGCACTACGAAGAAACGGACCAGTGAAGCTGAGGAGAAGCTGGAAACGTGCATGGAAATAACTGACTGGGGCATGTTTAAACGAGCCACGCATGATCTGGATGAATATACGGACACTGTGAACTCATATATCCACTTTTGTGAAGAGGACATTCTTCCATCACGCACCAGGGTGAGGTACTCTAATGACAAACCCTGGTTCACAGCTAAGCTCAGACAGATCAGGAAGGAGAAAGAAGCAGCGCTGAAAAGTGGAGACAGGGACTGCTACAGGGAGGTTAAATATCGGTTTAACAGAGAGCTGAAGAGAGCTAAATCTGTGTATTCTGAGAGACTCCAGCAGCAGTTCACTGCTAATGATTCGGCTTCTGTGTGGAGAGGACTGAGGCAAATCACCAACTATCGGCCTCAGGCTCCTAAAGGCCAGGATGACAAAGCCCTTTGTCAAAGACTGTCCCAACACTATGCCCGTTTTGACACCTCGTCATCTGTGTCCAACTCCCCCCCTCCCTCCAGCTCCACAGCCTCCACAATCCCTACTTCATTAAAGGCACCTCCCCCTCCTCCCCCCCCTGCCCTTATCATTAGTGAGCAGGACGTGCTCAAACAGTTCTCCAGACTGAACCCGCGCAAGGCCCCCGGTCCGGACGGCGTGTCTCCCTCCACCCTGAGACACTGTGCGAAACAGCTGGCTCCTGTCTTCACAGACATTTTTAACTCCTCCCTTAAGCTATGCCACGTGCCGACCTGCCTCAAATCCTCCACCATCATCCCTGTCCCCAAGAAGCCACGGATCACTGGACTTAATGACTACAGACCTGTAGCGCTCACCTCTGTAGTCATGAAGTCCTTTGAGCGCCTGGTCCTGCACCACCTCAAGTCCATCACCACCCCTCTCCTGGACCCGCTGCAGTTTGCCTACCAAGCCAACAGGTCTGTAGACGACGCAGTCAACCTGGCCCTCCACTCCATCCTGCAGCACCTGGACTCCCCGGGAACCTACGCCAGGATCCTGTTTGTGGACTTCAGCTCCGCATTCAACACCATCCGCCCCACTCTGCTCCGGGACAAGCTGTCCCTGCTCAACGTGCCTGACTCCCTCTGCAGGTGGATCACCGACTTCCTGACGGACCGGAGGCAGCATGTGCGGCTGGGAAAGACTGTCTCAGACTCTACTAGCATCAGCACCGGATCACCCCAGGGCTGTGTACTTTCCCCCCTACTCTTCTCCCTTTATACCAACTCCTGCACCTCCAGCCACCAGTCTGTCAAGTTGATCAAGTTTGCGGACGACACCACCCTCATCGGGCTCATCTCCAACGGCGACGAGTCCGCCTACAGGAGAGAGGTGGCCCAGCTGGCGTCCTGGTGCAACAACAACAACCTGCAGCTGAACGCTCTGAAGACAGTGGAGATGATTGTGGACTTCAGGAAAGTCACAACCCCTCTGCCCCCCCTCACCCTCACAGGCTCTCCCATCACCACTGCTGATTCCTTCCGCTTCCTAGGCACTACCATCACCAGGGACCTCAAATGGGAGCAGACTCAAATGGGAGTATCACTTAATCTTATCCTACACTTTATTACATGTATAGTTTATTTCTCTTATCTTATCATGTTTAATGTTGCAGCACTGTACCGAGACAAATTCCTAGTTTGTGTACTACATGAACAATGGCAATAAACCTGATTCTGATTCTGATTCTGACCATCAGCTCACTCATCAAAAAAGCCCAGCAGAGGATGTTCTTCCTGCGGCAGCTGAGGACGCTCAAGCTACCCACCAAGATGTTAGTGCAGTTCTACACAGCCATCATCGAGTCCATCCTCACCACCTCCATAACCGTGTGGTACGCAGGAGCCACTGCCAGGGACAGACTAAGGCTGCAGCGCGTCGTGCGCACTGCTGAGAAGGTGATCGGCTGCAAGCTCCCATCTCTCCAGGATCTGTACATCTCCAGGACCCGGAGGCGTGCTGGCCGGATCATAGCCAATCCCTCACACCCTGGTCACGTACTGTTTGCCCCCCTCCCCTCAGGTAGAAGACTTCGGTCCATCCAGACTAAAACCTCCCGTCACATGAACAGCTTCTTCCCCTCTGCCATCAGACTGCTGAACACTAAGTGACTTATTGACTCTCGTGCACTATGTACAACAGCTCAACCAGACTCATGTCAATCATCACTGTTTTCTTCCTGCATTACCGACTGCACTATATGGTTCTCCACAGTATCTGCTGCTCGCTAATATATTTTAACTGCTGACCAGTATCACTTACTCTTATTCTACACTTTATTGCATGTATAATTTATTTCTTTTATTTTATCATGTTTAATGTTGCAGCATTGCACCGAGACAAATTCCTAGTTTGTGTACTACATGAACAATGGCAATAAATCTGATTCTGATTCTGATTCTAATTCTGATTCTGACCTGTCCCTGGTGCCACTGGAATTTCACGACCTGGGTATGGTATTCAGCAAATCTAAGGCGATGTCTCTTCCTCCTCATCGGCCCTACGACTGCGCGATCAATCTCCGCCAGGGGGCACCCTTACCTTCTGGAAGGCTCTACAGTCTATCGGCGCCGGAGAAGGAGACGATGAACACATACCTTAAGGAGTCGCTGAGTGCTGGGATAATCCGCCCATCGTCATCACCCGTGGGGGCGGGATTCTTCTTCGTTGGCAAGAAGGACGGTTCCCTCCGTCCTTGCATAGACTACCGTGCTCTTAATGACATCACGGAGAAGGATCGTTACACTCTCCCCCTCATGGACATCGCTTTCCACTCCCTCCAGGGGGCGACCTGGTTCACTAAGCTGGATCTCCGCAGCGCATACCACCTCGTCCGGATCCGGGAGGGAGATGAGTGGAAAACAGCCTTCCGTACCCCGAACGGCCACTTCGAATACCTGGTGATGCCGTTCGGGTTGACCAACGCTCCAGCCGTCTTTCAGCGCCTCATCAACAACGTCCTCCGGGATTTCATCGGCCTCTTTGTGTTCGTCTACCTGGATGATATACTCATCTTCTCCAAGTCCAGGGACGAGCACCAGGTCCACGTGAGGCGGGTCCTTCAAAGACTGCTGGAGAATCGGCTATACGTGAAGGCTGAGAAGTGTGAATTTTACGCAAGGACAACATCCTTCCTGGGGTTCATCATCTCACACGACCAGGTGCTTCCGGACCCAGAGAAGGTGAAGGCGGTGGTGGAATGGCCTACACCTGCATCAAGGAAGCAGGTGCAACAGTTCGTTGGATTTGCGAACTTCTACCGCCGCTTCGTCCCGAATTTTGGCACCATTGTCGGCCCGCTGACCCGCCTCACGTCTCCTAAGGTTCCGTTCCGGTGGACCGAAGAGGCCGCTGCTGCTTTTCAGGCGCTGAAGGCGGAGTTCTCCTCCTCCCGGGTCCTGAGCCAAGTCAACCCCGCGCTGCAGTGCATTGTGGAAGTGGACGCTTCGGACACGGGAGTGGGGGCGGTGCTATCCCAGCGGTCGCCAGACGACGGTATCAAACGGCCCTGCGCCTTCTTCTCCCGGCGCTTGTCCCCGGCGGAGAGAAATTACGACGTGGGTGACAGAGAGCTCCTCGCCATCAAGCTCGCGCTACAGGAGTGGCGTCACTGGCTAGAGGGGGCGGACCTGCCGTTTGTGGTCCTGACGGACCACAAGAACTTGGAATATCTTAGATCTGCCAGGCGCCTGAACGCCCGCCAGGCGCGCTGGTCCTTGTTCTTCGCCAGGTTCCAATTCACCATCACCTTCAGGCCTGGCTCCAAAAACGGCCTGCCCGACGCCCTCTCTAGGCAATTCGCCCCTGAGGAGTCGGAGGACATGGTTCACACCATCCTACCCAGGTCGTGCGTCGTGGGAGCCGTCACATGGGACATCGAGAGCAAGATCCGGAAGGCGCAGGAAGTGGAACCTGACCCTGGCGGCAGACCGGAGGGGAGGCTGTTCGTGCCATCCACGGTTCGAGGAGAGGTCATCCACTGGTTACACACGTCCAAGCTCACCTGTCACCCTGGCTCCTCCCGGATGATTGACCTCCTCCAGCGGTCCTTCTGGTGGCCGGGCCTGCGGAGGGACCCTGCCCGCTACGCCCGGGCCTGTCCAGTTTGTGCCACCAACAAGTCGGGAAATGCCCCTCCAGCGGGTTTGCTCCAGCCTCCGCCCGTCCCAGGCAGGCCCTGGTCGCATATCGCCCAGGATTTCGTCACTGGACTCCCAGTCTCAAACACCTACGACACCATCCTGACCATCGTGGACCGCTTCTCCAAGGCGGCGCACTTCGTTCCCCTTCGAGGTCTCCCAACTGCCCTGGAGACGGCGGACCTCCTCATCCAACACATGGTCAGGCTGCATGGGATTCCGGTGGACGTGGTCTCGGACCGAGGGCCTCAATTTTCATCAGAGGTTTGGAGGTCATTCTGCAACGCCTTAGGAGCCAAGGTGAGCCTCTCCTCCGGCCATCACCCCCAATCCAACGGGCAGTGTGAGCGGACCAACCAGGAGCTGGAGGCTGCGCTCCGCTGTGTAACGGCATCCAAACCCACGTCCTGGAGTAACCACCTTGCCTGGGTTGAATACGCCCATAACACCGCTCGCTCTTCTGCTACAGGGATGTCCCCCTTCAAGGCGTCCCTGGGTTACGACCCCCCGCTGTTCCCGGCGCAGGAGAGTAAGGTAACTGTCCCCTCAGTACGGGCCCATCTCAGGCAGTTCCGCTCCATCTCGGCGTCAGCGCGCAATGCGCTTTTACGCACGGTGGAGCGCAACAGAACCATGGCGGACCGGCACAGAAGACCTGCCCCGGCGTACAGAGTTGGGCAACGAGTCTACGTGTCGACCCAGGACGTGACCTTAAAAGGCGAGAGGAGGAAGCTGGCACAGCGCTTCATGGGTCCTTACCCCATCACCAGGATCATCAACCCGGTGGCTGTGCGTGTAGCTATTCCCCCCTCCCTCCGCCTCCATCCCACCTTCCACGTGTCCAAGGTGAAGCTGGCAGTCTCCGACCCCCTTTGCCCCCCTCCTGCTGCGCAACCCGCGCCCCGGATGATTGGTAGCCATCCTGGATTCCCGGCGCTGGGGTCGTGGGTTGCAGTACTTGGTGGACTGGGAGGGCTATGGGCCTGAACATCGGCAGTGGGTTCGCCTGTCGTTTGTGTTGGACCCATCGCTCATCGCTGATTTCCACCGAGCGCACCCCGAGAAACCATCGCCAGGAGGCGCTGCTAGAGGGGGGAGTACTGTCACGCCGCGCCGCTCATCAGCAGCGCCACCTGCACGCACACCTGCACATCATCAGCGGCGAGGGATATAGGCCGCCTCGCCCTGAGCTTCGGCCTGAAGCCGTCGGACTTCTTCATGATTCGCTGTGAGTTTCCTTCACCCTCAGCGTGCTACTCGGGTAAGAAGATCTTACCTTCCTTCTCTTCCCAGTCTGCTCCCCTGTGCACAGGTGGATTCCTCGGCGGCGGACAACGCCTCTCCATCGCCCATTCCTCGCTGCTGCACCGAGCTCAGCAGGTGGCTGTCTACCGGGTCTCGTCCTTGTTGTGCCAGTCATCTGTCCCTCCCAAGTAAGCTCCTCTCTCGCTCATTCTTCTCCTGTGTTGGTGTGTGCCCGTCACCCTCTCTCCTTGTGTTTTTTCCCATAGGGTTGCCCGGCTGTACGGTCTCCTGCCTCTGTGCCCGAAGCAGACGCCGCCACCAACACATTTACATCCCGCAGACACACACTCATACACGCCTGCTGTTAATAAACTATTTGAACTACTTTGAGCCTGTGTGTGTGCGTCTCCTGAGCCGTGCGTTATGTCAGTGGGAGGACGATAAACTATGGCAAAGAGAATTGGGTTTAAGCCAAGATTGCCAACAGGCCCCACACTGAGGACCAAACCTTCAAAGGAATTAAAACATAATTTCTGCTTAACATCAACTAGTAATTTAGAATGGAAAATTGCCGCCACTCCACCACCACGACCAGAACCTCTGGGGTTATGACAGTTTAAATACCCAGAGGGAGTTGATTCATTCAAACCAACATAATCATCACGCCAAAGCCAGGTCTCTGTGAGGGATAGTAGATCGATCTGGTGAATGATTAATAGATCATGGACCAGAAGAGACTTAGAAGATAGAGACCTAATGTTTAATAAGCCACATTTAATTTTTAAACTTTGGGGAGGAACAGAGGCCAAATTATTAATTTTATTAATTTTAGGGACTTGAGGCTGGATTAGAATTTTACCAACATTTTGTTTAATCAATCTGGGAAGTTTATGCATTCTATATTTTTTTTTAACTTTTTTATTAACTTTAGAGGGAGCAGAAAAGGGTTCTCTAAGGGAGGAGAGAGGGGCAAAGTTGAAAGGTGGTGGATGAGGAGGAGGTGCAGAAGTGCGTGTGTTTTTCAGGTTGTGTTGCATTTGTCCTGGGTTGCAATATTTAGAGCAATGGGAGACAGACTCAATCTCTGAAGAATTATAAATCAAAGGCTGATCCAAACGGTAAAGACCACCTGAGTTAATGGGATCAATACAATACGTGGGAACAGAACCAAAAAAGGGCAGTTTAGCAAACCGAGAAGCTTCAGAGCGGGTGAACACGCCAGGTCCCAGTCACTGTACCAAAAAACACCGAATGGAATAGAATAGATTGTGCACCAAGTCTACTTGGGTGGATGCCATCAGGCCTCATAAGTGATGGGCGGTTCCAAAATAAGTTAAAATTGTCAACAAAACCAATGTTAAAAATAGGACAAGTAAAACACAGCCAAGAATTAAGACTGAGTGTTCTGCTAAAACGATTACAGCCTTGTCTGAGAGGTGCCAAAGGCCCAGAGATGAGTGCACGTCTGCCACAGCTCATAAGAGTGGACAGAAGGCTCCTGAAGTCACTTTTTAAAATCTCAGACGCTTCACTGGGATGTTATTGCATCCCACATGACATATTTATCGGCCCAGGAAACACGCACGCAGGCTCAGGTAAGATTTAATAGCTTTATTCAACAGCAAAGGGTGTTTGGGTGCGTGTATGAGATATGTATATGGATTGTGGGTGGACGATGAGAGTCGGGAACAGAGCAGCACGCCGTGCAGCCAGGCAACCCTATGGGAAGAGCAGAGACAGGAAAATGAGCTGGGCTTAACCAAACTGGGAAGTAATACAGAGTAATGCTTACTTGCAGATGGGAAGGTGGCTGGCGTTGGCTAGGATCTTTGGCCTGGGAGACAGCGCCCTGCTGCGCACACGACGAGACGTGGAGATGCGGGAGGAGGAGATGGCGAAGACGGGAGAATTCGCCGCCAGGGAATCCACCTGTGCACAGGGGAAGACTGATAGACAGGTAAGCGGCAAACAGCTTACGTGCTGAAGCGAAGAGTGGCAGGATGGGAAGAGACGATCCTGCTGAGGGTTTGAGCGCATAGTAGAACAGACGGCTCCAGACCGATGCTCAGGGCCGAGTGGGCTAAATAGCCCATCACTGACGAGGCACAGGTGTGCGCGCAGCTGAGGTGGATGCCTGGGAGCGGCGAGTTGTGACACCACATGCACAACGACAGTTTGTACGTGAGGGAATTCATTCAGCAGGTCAAGTATAAGAGCCTCAATATCAGAGACTCTAGCCCTGGGAAAAAATCAAGTAACACAGTACCTGCTTCTGACGTTCCTCACGATCGAGTCACCAATTACCAGCGTCGTCTGGGGGGTTAATGTCGGTGGATTCTGATGTGGAGAAGAATTGTGAAGAGGGTGATGTTGTTGTTGCGAAGGCGGGGAGATGCGCTCTTTTCTTCTACCTGGAGCAGGTGTGTAATTTGACACACCCTGGGTTCCAATTGAGATGGAACCCAGATTGAGATGTCTCAATCCAATTGAGATGTTGTGGAAGGACCTGAAGCAAGCGGTTCATGCAAGGAAACCTACTAACATTCCAGAGTTGAGGCTGTTCTGCACAGAGGAAATGGGCTAAAATTCCTCCAAGCCAATGTACAGGACTGATCAACAGTTACCGATGTGGCGGATAATAAAATAGGTAGCGAACTGAGGGTTTTAAGTAAGTTTATTAAATCATACCGCCATCATAGGAACTCGCTCCAGCCCTTGAGCAAGCAGGCTGGAGTGGGTCCTCAGGCTCTCAGCAGCAGTAGTAGAAGCAGTCGTCAGAGTGAGAGAGTGAGTTACAGAGCAATGCAGCTTATATACCCAACTACAGACAATACATGAAAGGCATTCACAGCAGTAGGTATGGGCATTTGCATTTGAGAGACACACATAACAATAAGGAGATTACTGGCCGGAATTCGCCTCTGCTCCGGAGCTGCAGGACAAAAGAGGTTACAAGGCACATCTACATATTGTTATCAGTCTATAGACACAGTAAGGGCAGGAAGCATGAACACAATTCATGAATGGCACATTAACATCACAGTACTGAGCAGGAAAAAGCTAGACGAAGCTGGGCTGCCTGTTGACATTAATGCACCCATTTCACTGTTATGTTAATTGCTCTAGTTGAGCGCTGTGCTTGTCCCAGTCTGTTGTGGGGGTTATCCCACACTACTCCCCACTAGAGGGCTCAGCAGGCGGCTGAGGCCTCAATAGTCCAGCTTTGGCAGTGAGCAGGGAAAGCTCTGTGCAGGCGGAGGTGGGGGGGGGGGGGTAGCAAGTGCCGGCCCAGGACGGCGAAATCGTCTGGGCCGCGCAAAAATTGCTTGTGGATCCACGATGTTGAGGGGCTGTCCCGTTGAACGTGCGGAGATCCACAGCGGCTGTAAGAGAAAAAAAATTAGTCACTGACTCCTCTCGCGATTAAGTCCTGCAAGGATTAATAGCGGCCGTGAAGAAAAAACAGGAGCGGTGAGGCTGCGTAGCGGCTGTAAGAAAAAAACAAAAGCAAAGGGACTTGGCGTGTTGACTTTAGGTGCGGGCACAACCTTAAAGCCCTCGGGGACCGCAGACTGCTGAATTCCCTATGTGCGCCATGGCTAAGACCATTAGAAAATCCTGTGAGCGAGCTGCGTGCGCGCCTCAGGTGTACGAGCAACCCTGAAGGCTCTGTGTGCAGCGGCGAAGGACGATGGCGGTCTGTGGAGCCGTATGTGTCCCGTGCGTGGTGCACTGTCCTCGTAGCTCCCCGGTGCGTGTGCCGGGGTTCCGTGCGTGGGTGGGCCTGCTGGAGAGGAGAGTCAGGGTCCGGGAGCTTGCTGGAGATCAGCGTAGTCGGCGCCGATAATCATCCCTGTTGAAATTGTTGTGGTAGTTCGCTGTGCTGGGTCATGGTGCATTCAGGTCCACGTGCTGCGTTCTCCGTCGGCCCTGGAGGTCGCCGTCGTGGAGAGAGGACGAGGTGCGTGCACTCTCGTGTGGAGGAGCTGTGAGAGCGGCCGGTCCCAGCGTGGATGTGAAGATCTCAGGCATGCAGATCTCACCATGAAGCTTGCTGCGGCTTTCCCGGTCGTGGGTGATGTCCGGAGAGTTCGCCTGGTAGTGGCTCTGCATCGAGGTCTCCCTGAAGCAGAAGGGAGGGCAGATCATTTGCATCAGGCTGCTGTGTTCGCTTGCCGTCGGAGCATCACCGCCTGGTGCTGTGTTCGCTGGCAGCGTGTTCTTTTCAGCGTCGGGTCACCAGTGTGGCGGATGATAAAATAGGCAGCAAAATGAGGGTTTTAAGTAGGTTTATTAAATCATACCGCCATCACAGGAACTCGCTCCAGCCCTTGTGCAAGCAGGCTGGAGCGGGTCCTCAGGCTCTCAGCAGCAGTAGTAGAAGCAGTCGTCAGAGTGAGAGAGTGAGTTACAGAGCAATGCAGCTTATATACCCAACTACAGACAATACATGAAAGGCATTCACAGCAGTAGGTATGGGCATTTGCATTTGAGAG
Source organism: Pholidichthys leucotaenia (assembly GCA_020510985.1). Classification (NCBI taxonomy): domain Eukaryota; kingdom Metazoa; phylum Chordata; class Actinopteri; order Cichliformes; family Pholidichthyidae; genus Pholidichthys; species Pholidichthys leucotaenia. The sequence continues at coordinate 382,185,385 of CM035839.1, read as the reverse complement.
ACACACATAACAATAAGGAGATTACTGGCCGGAATTCGCCTCTGCTCCGGAGCTGCAGGACAAAAGAGGTTACAAGGCACATCTACATATTGTTATCAGTCTATAGACACAGTAAGGGCAGGAAGCATGAACACAATACATGAATGGCACATTAACATCACAGTACTGAGCAGGAAAAAGCTAGATGAAGCTGGGCTGCCTGTTGACATTAATGCACCCATTTCACTGTTATGTTAATTGCTCTGGTCGAGCGCTGTGTGATAACCCCCCAGCCTGTTGTGGGGGTTATCCCACAACCGGAAACATTTATTTGCAGTTATTCTGACGAAAGAGGGTCACACCGCATACTGAAATCAAAGGTTCACCATTGATTGAAAACACATGACTCTAATTTCACCTTCAAATTACCTGATAATCCTCGTGGATCACACAGTTTTGCCACTCACAGATAAGTAATATTGGATAATTTTCCTCAAATAATAAATAAGTAAAATATGTTTGTCTCTTCTATTTAACTGGGTTATCTTTATCCACTTTTAGGATTTGTGTGAAAATCTGATGTTTTATGTCATATTTATGCAGAAATGTTGAAAATTCAAAAGGGTTCACAAACTTTCAAGCACCACTGTAAGTGGTTTATAGATTCTCACTATTTGTAAACTTTAAAGCTGTACACTGTAACAAGAAACTTGCTTCTTGAACCAGATTTTCTGATAGAGAGATAATGGAGCTCAAACCACCACTGACAGGTTTAGAAAAGAAAGATCCTCTTAACTTTGGAGTAAGTAATATAGGAACATGCTTTGAAGAGTAAACATATCGAACTCTGCACTTATCAGGAGTCAGGGGAAATATTGTTTATCAGCTGTAATACATGTGGGCGGGTTCTTATTCAGATTCCATTTTCCAGCTTCCTCAATCTGAGTTGTTGGACTGTTCCCTAGACACTGAATACCTAACTATCCTAGAAGGAGGATTCTTTTAAATCTGAGACATTCAGGAGGTTTTTTTTTATGTTGATTTAACTGGACTTTAAGGAGGGAACCTTGACTTTTTCTAACTATACCTTTTATTAGTGTGTTTTATTTACTTTACATATACTATAGTGGGTACATAAAAGGAATACTTCATTTTAAGGTAAGAGAAGTTCTTTTCATTTCATTTTGTAAATCAGTGTCTGATGTGTACAAATGAGGGTGTGAAGCTATTTAAAAAGCTTGTATATAAATTAAAGTAGTTTGGGCAAGAATAAGTGTGAGACCAACTGGCCAGGAGGTCAAAATGTTGTCTCTATCACCTTTAAATTAGTCAAGGAATCCATGTATAGCAGTCACGTTTCTGGGTAAGAGATACAGTATCTATTATAGCTCAAGTAAGTTAATTTTGTCTTCTTTTAATTATGAATTGATTTAATTATGATTATGAATATTGATTTAATTATGATTATGAATATTTAATTACAATTAAAAGAAGACAAAATGAACCTATTTGAGCTGATACAGTATCTAGTTGTCATACTCTGACAAAACTCTCTATATAATCAAATATTCTTATAATCATGGATTAGATTTATATGGCGCTTTACATGTCAAGTGATATCTCAAAACACTTACAGTGAGTCCATTATTCATTCACTCCAGACAGACATTGATAGTAGTAAGCTACTACTGTTGCCACAGCTGCCCTGGAGCAGACTGACAGAAATGTGGCTGCCAATCCAAGCCAACGGCCTCTCCGACCACTACCAAATATTTATACATGTTTATACCCAGTGTCATGGACACTGGAGGCAAGGTGGATAAAGTGTCTTGCCCAGGGACACAACGGCAGGGTGGCTGGGGAGACCGGGATTCGAACCACCAACCCTCTGGTTATTGGATAACCCACTCTACCTCCTGAGCCAGTGCCACCCACATTTCCCTCTTCTGTTCATTTTTGCCGAGCACAAAGCTGAACGGCAGGAAGTTCCATTTTAATAGGGTCTTTGGCATGACCCGGCAAGGACTTGAACCCCAACCTCCCTGTTGTGGGATGGATGCTCTACCTCTAGGCCAGACAACTTTTACCACAGATAAATCAGACTATCGTCCAACAGAAAATGCCCTATATGATTGTTTTTACCAGCAGGAATTATGACTTGTATGTACATTTTCACATTAAGCAACCTCTAGTTGCCATATAATGACATGACGTGACATGGTTGAGGGTTATAGTTGCAGTGTGTGTAAAAGTAGACCCTCAGAAGATATATAGAGTGAAGTACGTGGTGGTAATGCACCTGTAAGATGGCTGCCAACCGCCAATCAAATCTAAAAGAAGAATAAGAAGTAGACCCTCATCTTTTTCTAACCCTAACCATTTGCTTAACCCAAATTGTGTATTTGATGAATAAAAGGAGGTCCCTGCATCCAGAAGTGAGTCACAAACAAGGAAGTGAAATTAAAGACTGATGGCTGTGACAAAAAGGTAAGACAGGACCCAAACTTCAGAGTAGGAGTGCTATTTCTAGTCCCCTCCATCATCCCCCTCTCACCTCTGAACAAGCAATAAGGAGTTTTGAAATTTGGTAAAATTGTGAAATGCAGTAACAAGTGTTATGTTCAAGACCTCATCAAGACCAGTCGACCAAGACTGAGACCAAGACAGCTGTGTATGCAGATGTCAGTCTTGGTCTTGGTCTGGACTTGGTGTTGACTTTGGTCTTGGTCTAGTCTTGACTACAACACTAGCAGTAACATTGCCATATTCAAAATTCTACAGTATATGTATGGTCATATTCTTAGGTTGGGAAGACACAATCTATATCTTCAGTGTCAGTAGCACTTGAACAACATAATTTGAATCATTATATATCCAATCAGAAGCTGCGCTAGACTTTTTTTGTTATCTATCATTTTGAAAGACAGGGTTTTAAAAATTCTGTCCTAATCTATTATGGCTAGTCATTTTAACTGATTTTAATTAGATCAGCCTCTATGTGATTCATCAAAATGACAGACAGCTTTCAGATTTTTCTGTCACTGCTGAAAAAAAAACATCAATGAAGGAAAATTTTCAGTTAATGCAACCTCTCTATCCAATGATATGAACGAAACCTCAAAGATTTTTAAAGTTAACACTTTTAATTTGTCTGTGCTATTTAAACTCCATGTACAGTAAAACAAAATAATGACACTGTATAGAGCTGTTGAAAACTCAGATTTTAGTTAAATCTTGTGGTGACGAACTGCAGATCTTTTAAAAAAAATTAAGTGAATACAGTTCACTTAGTGATGAAAACCCAGCCAGCATGTCCCTATGGGCCCCATTTTAGGCTGTGCTGTCTTATGGCTTCCATGTGGGGCTGTCCACAGGTTTTATGTTGGTCCCATCTGTGTTTGCCCACATTGGCTTTACCTGTGGCACAGGTAAGCACGTAAAATGCTTATCTGCTTTAACCCATCTGGGCCCCACATGGGTTCAATGCAGTTTTAGTAACACTGCAAACACAGATGGGACCAACATGGAAACCAGTGACAAACTCACATGGGACCCATAAGACAGCCAGGATCTAACCTATAGTGGAGCCCACATAGACATGCTGGCTGAGAAGGTACCACTAAAACCCACTTTTGCAAATGTTCCTTACAGTTCATTTAACATTTCTAAAATATTACCTCTACATGAATAAATTCTATTTTCCAGATGTGGGTGTGGCTTCTGATCGGCCTTAGTGTCATCTCAAAGGTTCAGGCGTATTCAAATGGTGACTTTCCAGAGGCATGTAAGTCAATGTCACCTCATCATGAGGATGCATCGGGGACACCCTTCAAAGCTCAGACCACTGAACCCCCCTTTGAAGTTACCTGTGAGCGAAGCAGCAGCCCAGGCGAGCCTGTTATTGGTACAAGCACTGTTAGAGATATATTCTTTCTTAACATAATAAAATGTTTGTTGTAATCACGCTGATCAGTCTTCCAACTTTTTTTCAGTGTTGCTCAAGAGCAAAGGATCAATACTTTTTGAAGGATTTCTGTTACAGGCATGGAACACAGATGAAGCTCCAAAGGGCACATTTACTATAGGTGACGATTTAAACTCTCAACTCTTGACCTGCAGTGGTATAGAAGTAAGTGGTCTCCTAATTTCATCTTCAGCTTAAAGAGTGGCATTGAGCACCAATTAGGATTTTCAGGGCCAGCATTCATGCAGTTTTAGACAAGATGCCTTTGTTGCAGTTTCTGTTTACGCCAAGAAATTAAAGTAAAACTAAATGAAACTTAATGTTTATAGGCTTTCAGCTCTTCATCACACTTTTATTCACATATTTTAACTGAACAAAATAATTATCAAATATTCCTAACATCAATGAATTTTAAGCGGATACCAGACAGCAGGGCCAGTGCCAGCCAATACTGAATATTGACTTATTATTCAGTGCATCCTTTAATATTATTGACCTTCCTTTAAAATGAATTTGAAATTAAGATTCCAATTTCCACTATATTATTTTATTATAATGTGGAACTTTACTGACCTTTTTTTTTACTGCAGAATTCAGCTGTTAGTCAAAAAGTCAATAACAGAAAGGACATGATCAAAGTTGAATGGACTCCACCAGAAGAAGAGCAGAACATCGTGTTCAGGTAACTTTTATATTTTCTTTTTACATGTAACAATGCAGAGCTGAAAATCTATATCAACACAGGCTCCTGTCTGTGTGTTTCAGGGCAACATTTGTGCAGCAGTATAAAACATTCTGGGAAGGTGTGGAAATAAATTTAAATGACTGCAAATTCACTCCAGAGCCAAGTACTCTAGAGCCCAGTACTCTAGAGCCAAGTACTACAGAGGCAAGTACTACAGCGCAAAGTACTACAGAGCCAAGTACCACAGAGACAAGTACTGCAGAGCAAAGTACTACAGAGCCAAGTACCACAGAGACAAGTACTACAGAGACAAGTATCACAGAGACAAGTACTACAGAGACAAGTACTACAGAGGCAAGTACTACAGAGCAAAGTACTACAGAGGCAAGTACCACAGAGACAAGTACCACAGAGCCAAGTACTACAGAGACAAGTACTACAGAGGCAAGTACTACAGAGCAAAGTACTACAGAGGCAAGTACCACAGAGACAAGTACCACAGAGCCAAGTACCACAGAGCCAAGTACTACAGAGCCAAGTACCACAGAGACAAGTACTACAGAGCAAAGTACTACAGCGCAAAGTACTACAGAGCCAAGTACCACAGAGACAAGTACTGCAGAGCAAAGTACTACAGAGCCAAGTACCACAGAGACAAGTACTACAGAGACAAGTATCACAGAGACAAGTACTACAGAGACAAGTACTACAGAGGCAAGTACTACAGAGCAAAGTACTACAGAGGCAAGTACCACAGAGACAAGTACCACAGAGCCAAGTACTACAGAGACAAGTACTACAGAGGCAAGTACTACAGAGCAAAGTACTACAGAGGCAAGTACCACAGAGACAAGTACCACAGAGCCAAGTACCACAGAGCCAAGTACTACAGAGCCAAGTACCACAGAGACAAGTACTACAGAGCAAAGTACTACAGAGACAAGTATCACAGAGCCAAGTACTGCAGAGGCAAGTACTACAGAGCAAAGTACTACAGAGGCAAGTACCACAGAGACAAGTACCACAGAGCCAAGTACTACAGAGACAAGTTCTACAGAAGCAAGTACTACAGAGCAAAGTACCACAGAGCCAAGTACCACAGAGACAAGCCCAGCAGAGACATGTATTACTAATACAACACCCAACAACACAGAAACAAAAAACTGCTCACTCAGCAAAGAAACGGTAAACAAAATTAGTATGGACAACCATATAACACTCCCCATTTTCTTAAATAATTGCTCAGTTTTTCTTTGATTCATTTTCAGGTGGTGGGTTTTATGCTTCTGAGTTTTTACCCACCTGTAGCGCATGTCAAGATGGTAGGTAACATGCTGTAGCTAATGGTTTTCTCATCAGATGTCTTCATGATATTTAGTCATCATACCATAAACTAAACAATGGTTTTCTTGCTGTGTCTCTCTCTAGGAAATGCCTATGTTCCTATTATTAATTGCAAATTTCTGCTTTTGTAATTGCCCAAATGAGGTAACACTTGAAAAAGCTTTTCCATAAAGATTTCCATCTCTTCACACTGCACCAACATTGTTAACTGCTGATTCCTTACTTGAAAGGAATTTCAATGGAGTTCTATTATCTACCACAGAAAACAATCTACCATATCAAATAATTCTGAAATAGTACAGTTTATAAGACACCAAAGGAAAAAAATGCTGCATGTACAATTTACCACACAAATGATATAAACTTCACTCAGCAGTAGTTGTTCACATTTCTTGCTACATTTTTGGTGATGTGGCTAACTGTCTGGAAGAACCATTTAAAAACCTTGTGTATAAAAATATTTTAGAATAGCAAACAGAGATCCGTAAGTATTAAGGGACATAATGGAGAAACAAAGGGAATGTCCTGGTTGAAGGAGTCCTCCAAAAACCCATTTTGGGACAACAAACACCATAATGCTATGGAACTCTTACAGTCTATGAGACTACATGAATACAAAATATTTAAATTTACTGAGTGGATTTTATGTATTTTTAGGTGCCAAAAATAGTGGGCAGCATTGTTTGCGCCATGATTGAAATATCTGCAATCTTCTTGTTTGTGATTGGGGCCTGCAGTGTGAGTACAAGCACTCTACTGAAACATTAATGTCTTTCTTTTTGAACCAAGTTTATAATGCTTGTACATCTCTTTAGGTGATTCTTGTGGCTCTTGTGGGTGGGATGATATTGGTGACTTTCATCGAGGTGGTAATTCTGTCTTTTGCTTTGACCCACAATGATGAAGAGTAAGTTTAATTCCACTTAATGTGTCTAACTATATTATAGTGATATTTACTCAAGTACTTGTGCATAACAGTTTTTGTCTGATTTTTTTTTTCAGCCCAAGAAGGAGTAGCTATGACTGTGCTGCCAAAGTGTTCTTTACAATAAACTATATTATTATAGGTAAGGCCACTTGCTTGATTCTCCATTTTAGTGTATTCACACTTTGTTATTGAATGTATGTTCACTTTGAGCAAGAGTTTGTTTTTTAAACATATGATTAGCACAAATGATTAGCACATTTACCTTGCTAAATGCAATGTTGCCAACTCCCGCTCTTTGAGAGCGAGTCTCACTCTTTTGCCCCCTTTCACACTTTCACACCACAAACCTAATTTCTCACTCCAAAATGAGAAAATACTGGCAGTATTGTGTTGACTTAACCAGAGTGGTGGCTTAGAGGTACAGCATCCGCCCCACAGTCAGGAGGCCGTGGTTTCAAGGCCAGGTCATACCAAAGACCATATAAAAATGGTACTTTCCCCCTTCTAGCTTGGTGCTCAGCATAATAGAACCGGGAAAGTTATTGCACAGAGCTACCAGAGGACTGATCTCCCACTGTAGTTTTCACTACTTACAGTAGCTGTGTGGGCTAGGGTCAGAGAAACATAGGCGCCGCCCCAATACACCATGGTGTCCCACATGCTGTGGAAGGGAATTAACTAACTAATTGTGATGACTTCCTTAAGATTTTTACACAATGAGAGCTCTCAAGGCAGAAGTAGACTGTCAAGGTTTGGTCAAGGCTGATTTTTATGGCTTTTACTTTAAAAGCAAATCAAAACAACTTATGTGCATGTAATAGCTCTTACAGTGCTGCATTAGATCTCATGATGGTAGACAGCAACCAACCAGAAGTTTGTATCTAGTTTTGTTTGATGTAGTTTACAGTATGTAACATTAGCTATCGTCTTATCGAGAAGATCAACTTTCCTTATAAATTCATTCAGCAACACCATTAAATAAAGCAGATTGAACATGGCTTAAAATTTATTCTGATGTAAAGAAGTATATGCCTTGAAAACAATAACTGTTTACTGTGCATCCGGAAAGTATTCACAGCGCTTCACTTTTTCCACATTTTGTTAAGTTACAGCCTTATTCCAAAATGGAATAAATTAATTTTTTTCCTCAAAATTCTACACACAATACCCCATAATGACAATGTGAAAAAAGATTTTTTTTTAATTTTTGCAAATTTATTAAAAATAAAAACTAAGAAATCACATGTACATAAGTATTCACAGCCTTTGCTCAATACTTTGTTAATGCACGTTTGGCAGTAATTACAGCCTCAAGTCTTTTTGAATATGATGCCACAAGCTTGGCACACCTATCATTTTGCAGTTTCACCCATTCCTCTTTGCAGCACCTCTCAAGCTCCATCAGGTTGGATGGGAAGTGTCAGTGCACAGCCATTTTCAGATCTCTCCAGAGATGTTCAATTGGATTCAAGTCTGGGCTCTGGCTGGGCCGCTCAAGGACATTCACAGAGTTGTCCTGAAGCCACTCCTTTGATATCTTGGCTGTGTGTTTAGGGTTGTTGTCCTGCTGAAAGATGAACCATTGCCTCAGTCTGAGGTCGAGAGAGCTCTGGAGCAGGTTTTCATCCAGGCTGTCTCTGTACATTGCTGCATTCATCTTTCCCTCTATCCTGATTAGTTTCCCAGTTCCTGCCACTGAAAAACATAACCACAGCATGATGCTTCCACCACCATGCTTCACTGTTGGTATTGGCCTGGTGATGAGCGGTGCCTGGTTTCCTCCAAACATGTCGCCTGGCATTCACGCCAGAGAGTTCAATCTTTGTCTCATCAGACCAGAGAATTTTGTTTCTCATGGTCTGAGAGTCCTTCAGGTGCCTTTTGGCAAACTCCAGGTGGGCTGCCATGTGCCTTTTACTAAGAAGCGGCTTCCATCTGGCCACTCTGCCACACAGTCCTGATTGGTGGATTGCTGCAGAGATAGCTGTCCTTCTAGAAGGTTCTCCTCTCTCCACAGAGGAACGCTGGAGCTCTGACAGAGTGACCATCGGGTTCTTGGTCACTAATGCCCTTCTCCCCTGATCGCTCAGTTTAGACAGCTGGCCAATTCTGGGAAGAGTCCTGGTGGTTCCGAACTTCTTACATTTATGGATGATGAAGGCCACTGTGCTCGTTTGGACCTTCAAAGCAGTAGAAATGTTTCTGTACCCTTCCCCAGATTTGTGCCTCGAGACAATCCTGTCTCGGAGGTCTACAAACAATTTCTTTGACTGCATACTTGGTTTGTGCTCTGACATGCACTGCCAACTGTGGGGCCTTATATAGACAGGTGTGTGCCTTACCAAATCATATCCAATCAACTGAATTTACCACAGGTGGACTCCAATTAAGCTGTAGAAACATCTCAAGGATGATCAGTGGAAACAGGATGCAGCAGAGCTCAATTTTGAGCTTCATGGCAAAGGCTGTGAATACTTATGTACATGTGATTTCTTAGTTTGTTTGTTTTTTTATCTATCTATAAGTTTAAAATCTAAAATCTGCAGTCATTATTCCTGTACCAACAAAACATACTATTAGCAGTCTGAATGACTATCGACCAGTAGCATTAACACCCATTGTTATGAAGTGCTTTGAGAAAATGGTATTGAAACATCTTTTTCCTAGTCTCCCCCCAGACTTTGATCGGTACCAGTTTGCCTACAGGCAGGGCAGATCCACTGAAGATGCTATTGCTATAGCTCTCCACTCGGCATTCAGCCATTTAGAAGACAAGGGGAGCTATGTAAGAATGTTGTTTGTTGACTATAGCTCGGCATTTAATACAATTATTCCCAACATTCTCATCACCAAATTGCTTCCGCTTGGTCTGCCTACTCAAACTTGCAGCTGGATTAAGGACTTCCTAACAAACAGAACACAGACTGTTAGACTCGGACCCCATTCCTCCTCTACAGTCATGCTTAACACAGGCTCGCCACAGGGCTGTGTGCTGAGCCCCACTTTGTATTCATTGTACACATATGACTGCATACCTGTTCATCCCACAAACATTATAGTGAAGTTTGCAGATGACACAACAGTAGTGGGGCTCATATCAGGAGGAGGTGAGTCCGCATATAGAGATGAGGTCCAGAAACTGGTGAGATGGTGCTCAGATAATAATCTGCTATTGAATACAAAAAAAACAAAAGAACTCATTATTGATTTTAGGAAGCATAGCAGTGAACCGCCTCCTCTATATATAGGCAAGGAGCGTGTGGAGAGGGTGGAGGCTTTTAAGTTTTTGGGTGTTCATATTTCTCACAACCTTACCTGGGCAGTTAACACCATAGCTACGATAAAAAAGGCTCAACAACGTCTATACTTTCTGAGGCTCCTCAAGAAGAATGACCTGAATGCACAGTTGCTGGTTTTATTTTATCGCTCTGCTATTGAGAGCATTCTGTCATATGGCATCACGGTTTGGTATGAGGGCTGTTCAGCCGCAGACCGCAAAGCCTTCCAGAGAGTGATCGAGACTGCGCAAAAAATCACTGGCTGTTCTCTCCCTTCTCTGGAAGAGATTTCCAGGTCTCGGTACCTCAACAGAGCTACTGCCATCATTAAAGACTGTGCTCATCCAGGCCATGACTTCTTTCACTTGCTCCCCTCGGGAAAGCGGTACAGATCCCATAAAACCCGGACTACCAGGTTTAATCATAGTTTTTTCCCAGCAGCAGTATGTATTTTGAACGGATTTATGTAATTAAAATTAAATCACCCTTTATTGTCATTCAACCAATCATGTACAGTAGAACGAGATTGTGCTTTACCTATCTACTGTGTTAATCACACACACCAAGTGTAGAATCAGAGGGCCGCTGCCTTTCAAGGCGCTGCCACAGATTTCCCTCCTCCATTCCATTATTGCTGAGCACCAAGCTGGACGGCAGGAAGTTCCACTTTTATATGGTCTTCGGCATGACCCGGCTGGGATTTGAACCCCTGCCTCCCGGGTGTGGGGCGGATGCTCTACCAACTGAGCCACTCAGAACACGCACAGACTGCTGATATTTTTTTTGTTATTTTAGGTTATTTTGTAGCAACAACCCTGTGTGCATAAGCTGGTCTTTTATATTTATCGCTCAGTATGTTTTTCATTATTGCTACGTACATAATGTATTCAACTTTTAGGTAATTTTGTTTCAAGCATTATTTATTGTTGTAATTATAAGAATGTTAAATGCATGAGTGAACTGTGAGTGTGATAGTTTGTTTATAGTTTGTTTTTAGGGAGCAGCATCTCAATTTCGTTGCATTGTTCATTAACAATGGAATGACAGTAAAGGCACTATGACTTTGACTATAAATTCAAGGGATCTCTATTTGCGTGTTTGTGTGGGGGGTGTTCCTTGGATATCTCTCAAACCACTCATCACACTGACCTTAGATTTTAAACATGCTTTGCTGAAGCTACAAGGGTGTGCATCCCCAAATATGGAGTCACTCGGTCAAAATATGTAATTTTTATCAATAAAAGTTTAGCCACCGCTGTGTGGCAGCTCTATATCTTCATCCCCTGGCTTCAAGAAGTGTGGCCAGGGTTTCGGATTGACTCCATCCACGACGTGTGGGAGGCGGGGGGTGCTGCAGGGGACTCGCGCATCCACGAGTATGGATCCGCTCAGTCAAAATTTATACCATACTGCATATTACATGCGGACACGTGCTTTGACGAAATGACAACAAGATGCAAAAATGTCCAAATAATGAAATAAATCATTTTTATTTAAATATTTACAGACAAATGGGCAACACTGATGCAAAACTTGCAGCCAAATGGGTCATTCTGCTGTGTATGTGTGTGTGTGTGTGCGCGAGCGTGTATCACAGGATCGGCGCTGTACATGGATGCCCTGAATTTCCCTCTGGTGATCAATAAATTAGCTCTCATGGACATAGACAGCCTGATATTTACGGCGGGCGGCTATTCCACCCTGGCGGACGTCATGTGGTATGTCATGCTGGCAGAGGCAGAGGTTCAGCGATGCCCTCAGCTCTCCGAACATCCCGAGGAAGTTGAGCGAATAGCCCAGCTGGCAGCACTCCGACGTGAGTATGGCAAGTAGGAGAGGAAGTCTCCGAAGAAGACCGGGCTCACGCCAAGGGGAGGGCGCTCCCGGGACGCCGCTGAAACTGCCCCCTGCCAGGTCTGCGCTCCTGGTCTCTCCAAGCTGACCCCAGCAAGCAAAGAACAGTGTCATCCCGCGAGGAAACGCCAGGAGAAGCCCTCCTCTTTAGCAGCGGCCATTGTTGTTTCAGCTGCCGTGAGGTCCGCTGAATTCACACCGGCCACGCCTACCTCCGTCGTCAGGGAGACAGCTCCTCCACTAGTCTATGGAGGGGTTCACGTCACCGCTGGCACAGGGAGGGATGAGTGTCTGCCGCCTGCAGCTGTGGAAATCATCGACCGGGATGACAGGCAAGTATTTTTTCATTCTAAACCATTCATTAACATTGAATCTTGCCTGTCTCCCGAGGGAGAGGCCCAGTATCAGCAGTCCACTGGGTCCTCTCCTCCAGCTGCAAATAATGATTGTTTCCTTCTCCTCTCCGTGTCTCCTCCCTTAATTCCTGAGGGCCTGCCGGTCCAAGAACCGAGTTGCCAGTTGATGGAGGAGGCTGAGGCCCTGGATGATTATGCCCAGGGGACCGCATGTAGGCGTTTCCCTGCAGCCACGCCGGCGGAATCCCCAGTGTTGGAGCTGCTGCAGGAGGACAACGGGACTGCTAGCACCACCTTGCCAGCCGCGGAGGAGCCAGCACCAAGGTGCTTCAGGGCGACCACGCCTGTAGAGTCCCCGCCTTCTTCTTCTGGGTTGGCGCCTGATCCATCCCTGGGCGCACCGACGGATGAGGAGTGGTCAGCTCTGCTCACCACGCTCAACCGCCGGGTCGAAGAGGAGCGCTGTGAGAGGGAGGTCTGAGGATGCGCCTCCCTGGCTGTGAGGGTTCCACCCCCTACGCCTGCTCAACCCCCAGACTGACCATCGGACGAGGAGTGGGCAAACCTGCTCACCATGGTCAAAAGCCGGGTTGAGGAGGAATGCCATGGGAGAAGAGGAGATGTCCCAAAAGCCGCTGGGGAGGCCCAACGCCAGGAGAACAGGCAAGTGTTTTCTTATTTGACTCTCTCTGTTGATGAACAATTTTTCCTGCCTCCTGGTGCGGATACTCGGGGTGTGCAGTCCCCTGAGCACTCCGCCCCAGCGGCACATAGTGTTCTCTCACCCGACCTCATCCAGCCTCTTTTGTGTGCCCCTACAAGCTTGCCTGCGTGGGAACCAGGTCGCTTGAGGGGGGAGAAATCAGAGGTTCTGGAGGATCCTGCCCATGGGTCAGTGGAGAGGTTGCCCTCGGTCACCACGGCAGAGGAGCTGGGGGCGTGAAGGACGGAGCACCAGAGCACCAGGACTGCAACCACCATCACGCCTGTTGCGGGGACCGCCGCAGCAGAGTCATCCCCCGGACCAGACCTCCAGCTGACAGGACCTGGAACGTCATCGTCGGCAGCGTCGGAGTCCTGGATGGCAGTAGAGCTCGAGCACAGGCAAGTTATCTCTCCTGTAGTTCATTTGCCTATGATTGAGAGATCTTGTCTGGCTCTTGGGGACGAGAGTTGGGTGCGGCTCCCAGCCGCACCTGAGCTCCTGGACGATGGTGGAGCCCAGGTTCAGGCAAGTGTGCTCCATTGTGTCAATAATGCATATGTCAATGTCACACTGCCCGACTCATGGTGAGGAGGGCCCGGGGCAGCTCGTAGTAGCCCTCGGGGCTGCCTCACCGGGCTCTGCCACTCCCGGCGACCCTGACCCGGTCTCTTTTTCTCTCCCTCCGGGTTCGGAACCCCCTACCAGGGTCGCCAGAGAGCAGCTGACCTCGCCGGAAGCCACTGAGCAGAGGGGTCCAGCGCCTGAGGGTGGGAGGAGCATCACCTCCCTCGCTGGGGAGGCCACCATGGGAGCAATGAGGCCCCCGATGGGGGTCACCACAGGTGCTACGGTGCTCCAACCGGAGCCCATCGCAGGTGCAGCCACATCCCAGACTGGAACCATTGCGGGTGCAGCCACGTCCCAGACTGGGACCATTGCGGGTACAGCCAGAGCCCCAGCCGGAGGTCAATGCGGGTGCAGCAGAGCCCCAGCCGGAGGTCACCGCGGGTGCTGCAAAGCCTCAGCCAGAGGCCACTGCGGGTGCTGCAAGGCTCCTGCTGGAGTCCACAGCTGGTGCAGCTGGGTCCCAAGCCGGGGTCCCAAGCCGGGGTCACCAAGGGGCACTGCAGATCGCTTTGAGGACCCCATGGTTTCCTTCTCCTCCCAGTCCTACGCCATAGGGGTTCCATCCCTTCGGTCCGGTCACCCACCAGCGAGTTTCCCGGTGGCAGGATGCCTCCTGCCTCATCCCGCCGGCCCTGGTGGATTAAAATGCTGGCCGGCCACCAGACGGATTTACTCCCCGGGTCTGGTGGCCCATGTTTTCCGGCAGACCACTGGATTTCGTCCACCGGACCTTCTGCCAGGCCTGGGACTCTGGGTGGCCTCCTGAACCCCAATGCCCGTGGACTTGGGGGGGTTAATTGTGGGCCCTGGGCGGGGCATTGTGTTCCTTCCTTTCCTGTTACCCCTACCTCCCACCCGGGTTCGTGTTGCTGATTGTTGTTGCTCCTGTTGGGGGGGGGGGGAGTCTTCATGATGTTACCGTGGGTGTCTGGTATCCACCCCAGTCAGCTGTGTGCCCCGGTAATTATCTTTCCCACGCCTCGCCCAGGTGTTCCCTATTTGTTAGGCCAGCGGTGTTTGTACTTAAGCAGCTCTTTGCTAGCAAACACCGCTGGACCATTGTACGTGTTCACACGGTTGTTCTCCGTGTGACAGTCACGTCTCAGAAGGACCATTTGTATATGCTTGCTGGGAGACTGGATTACTCGGACTGCCCCTACACTGTGAGTAGACTGCTAGCGTTTCTGTGCACAGTTGTGGTGCTACGTTTTACGATAGCGTTTCCCCCCGTGCAGCACAACTGCTACACTTTGGCTGTCGCCCAGTTGTATCCTCCCGTGTCTGTTGGGCGTCCATGTCATTCTGTCTGTTTTGGTGTCAATAAATGTGTGTTTGGTGTAATTCAGTACTTAAGTCCATTCTTCCTTCTCCTTCTCCATGCGCTGTTGAAAAGCGCACGGGGAGTTTATGACAAATAATGTTCGGTGTTTTGTACTTATTGCTAAAATATAAAAGGATGCACTGGTCTCAAATATTTGTAAACATGTCCTGTTATAGTACTGCATGACTTTATTGACAATAAACTACACATATAAACTAAATTATAATGGTGACTGAACAACTCCCATTCCATAAAGTGCAGCATACAACATTTATGAATATAACTCATAAAAGATCACACAAATAAGTGATCTGACAAAACAATAAACAAGCGGTTCTTAAACAGTGGCTAATATTGGATGTCTCATTCATTTTCAATTATTCTGTAATTAATATTCACACAAATGAATCTCAGTTCAGTCTCTTTCATATTTGTCATTGTCTAACACGTGTAATTAGGCTGCACCTCTGTATTCCACTTTCAAACACAGCCTACATTTGGGCCTGTAAAGCCTGAATCTCATCGTCGGCCTCCGTCGGTCTATGATGACCATGGAAGAGAATCCTAAACGTCTACTCTGCTGGAACAGCACCACCTGTGGCTGAACAGGCCGATGCACACCGGTGTTCTTCCTTCCAGCGTTGGGCGTTGGTAGGATTCAAGCCTGGGCAGGAAGATATGGAGGACAAGATGTTACTCATGCAGCATGTCCCCCCTCTCCACGTCACTGATGGATCCAAAGGAACAGCAGGGCTGCTATAGTTTGGCACCAGTGCCGTCGCAGGAGCTGCCAGAACGATGTTGAGCACAACAGAGAACTGCCTTAGGGGCTCCGACTCCGGATTTTTCCTCAGCGTTGACTCCCGAAGCCTTTCCCGTGACCGGGTGTGCCGCAAGGCAGCGGAGGTTTGAAATCAGGGTTTACCTTCCCCTAGATGGGCTACCTTCCCAGGTTGACGAGCCACCATCTACCCGAAGCATCTGGTTTTAAGGCGCCAGAGATCCGCCCTCGCCCCTTCTCCTATTAGTAAAAGCAGTTCCGCCAGGCTTAGAGACTAAACCACACGGGCAGGCTAGGAGTTGGACTTAGTTGTCAGAGGCTTTTCGAGACGCACGCCGTAAGGAGCATTTTATGAGCACTGGGAGCTTAACCCCAGTGCCGCTCCTGGCTATGACAACCTTGGAACTGAAACAGACTTGTTAGCTAGTCCTGTGGCCTTCTTTCGAAACCTCTGACAGACCTCCTGGGCACTCTTCATGGTATTTCCTGCATTGCTGATGTCTTCGTGCTGGAAAGTCATCATAGCCTGCATTTCCAGCACTGTAGCATAGATCAGGGCATGGTACGTACTCTCCTTCACTCTTGGTCGCAGTCTCTCCAGGCTCTCAATGAAGTGGTTGTTAAGGAAGAGATCCAAGGCTTCCATGCACTCATCCAGACACTCCTGTAGGGTCATCTCAGAGGAGTTTTTAGCAGCATTTGCGTCTCCTCCATTGGACATGTTCACCTACTGACACCTGTCAGGAGCTCACCAGAAAGATTAGTCTGCTTCATTCAGTATTTACTCTGGAAAGCCGCGGATTCACGCCAAGACAGGAATAGAGACAGGAATACTTGATTTCTACGGGCATGCACTAGTTTTTAATAAATTTGCAAAAATCTAAAAAAAAAACCAAACTTTTTTCACATTGTCATTATGGGGTATTGTGTGTAGAATTTTGAGGAAAAAATGAATTTAATCCATTTTGGAATAAGGCTGTAACATAAAATGTGGAAAAAGGGAATCGCTGTGAATACTTTCCAGATGCATTGTATGTGTACTATGTGTATGCACGCTCACTCTACGCCCCCCCCCCCGATTCCCCTGTGCACAATTCCCTCTAAATCTCACTCCAAACTTTTCTGAAAAGTTGCCTACTTTGTTAGTGACTAAATGGCGTCTGGTAAGCTAAAGTTTGTGTAAGGAAATGACTAGAGTAAGAAATCTACCAACGTGTAAAGCTCAAATAAACTCAGTGAAACAACTATCCATCCATCCATCCATCTTCTACCGCTTTTCCGGAGGTCCGGGTCGCGGAGGCAGCAGTTCAAGCAGAGAAGCCCAGACTTCCCTCTCCCCAGCCGCCTGCTCCAGCTCTTCAGAGGGGATACCAAGGCGTTCCCAGACTAGCTGGGAGACATAGTCTCTCCACCGAGTCCTGGGTCTGCCCCGGGGTCTCCTCCCAGTGGGACGTGCCTGAAACACCTCAAGTGGGAGGCGTCCAGGAGGCATCCTAATCAGATGCCCATACCACCTCAACTGACTCCTTTCAATGTGGAGGAGCAGCGGTTCTACTCTGAGCCTCTCCCGGATGACTGAGCTCCTCACCCTATCTCTGAGGGTGAGTCCAGCAATCCTACGGAGAAAGCTCATTTCAGCCGCTTGTATCCGCGATCTCGTTCTTTCGGTCATTACCCAAAGCTCGTGACCATAGGTGAGAGTAGGAACGTAGATTGACTGGTAAATCGACAGCTTTGCCTTAGAACTAAGCTCCCTCTTCACCACAACAGACCGGTACAACGTCCGCATCACTGCAGATGCTGCTCCAATCCGTCTGTCGATCTCTCGCTCCATTTTCCCCTCACTCGTGAACAAGACCCCAAGATACTTAAACTCCTCCACTTGGGGCAGGAGCCTGTCCCCAACCCGGAGAGGACAATCCACCTTTTTCCGGCTGAGGACCATGGACTCGGACTTGGAGGTGCTGATTCTCATCCCAAGCTTTCTAAACTGGCTTTTTCTGAAACAACTAGTTTCACATAAAACTGATTGGATACAAGGGGCCTGTACAACAAAGCAAGTCACACACAGCCAGTGTTTATTTAGCAATCAGGCAAAGTGGCACAATTCACTGAGGATTTCACAATGTACTGCAGTTTGCATATCTAATCAGAAACACAGAGGAACTGTAGAAGTTGCGGCAAATGATTTTCAAGGTGATATATACAGGATCATACTCATCATAGGTACAGGTTGGCTGGAAGAAAATTGTTGAAAGTGTTTTAGTCTGTGTTGATCTGCAGTCATGGAAGTGTCTGACAGACACACACACACACACACACACACACACACACACACACACACAAACAAAAGACATGAGGAAAGAACTGAATATATAGGCCACTAATGTTGTGAATTGGCTGAGGCTTTAGGGTTTTTTTTTAAGATTTAAAGTACAGTATGTATGATTCTTTTGCTGTGGAATACTAACATTGCTTTAAAATTGTAGTACACAGTCTGTTAAATAATTTTCTCATTGATGCTGTTTGGATCCTCTTCCGTATATGGGATCAGAGAAGGTACAGATGAATAGTATGGGTATTCTTTCAGAGAATCAGAGTCTGCAGCATCAGTTATGGCAGTAGTAGAATAAATAACTGATTATTGATTTGCTTTCTAATTTATTTGTTTGTTTAAAATTTCTGTAGTAGAATCAATAACTGCTGATTAACCCTTAGTTTTGTCTCTTAGATTATAATACTGCTTCATCTTACAGTTAAAGCAGAACTTGGCATTTATTAAGGAGGATCAAACATGT
Source organism: Pholidichthys leucotaenia (assembly GCA_020510985.1). Lineage (NCBI taxonomy): Eukaryota > Metazoa > Chordata > Actinopteri > Cichliformes > Pholidichthyidae > Pholidichthys > Pholidichthys leucotaenia. The sequence continues at coordinate 382,166,764 of CM035839.1, read as the reverse complement.
CTTTCCATATAATACATGTACTGTTAGAATGTGGTTTTAAAGGGGTCAGTGGCTGCATTTTTTTTTTTCTCTCATTTTGACAACTCCCACAAGCCTTAATGAAATGTTTGTGACATATGTTGGTCAGATTTTCTTTAATTATTTTATTATTGCAGCATCATTGCAATATCACTGCAGCATCTTTTTCAGCCTTTCTCAGAATGGTTTGTTTCAGTGCACGTCTCTTTAAAAGCCCATCTTGCCGTTAACTCCACGCTCATTCTTACTATTTCTAATTTTAGCTGGCTAGCTTCTAGCTTGGAAAGTGAGCTTGAGCTAACAAATGTAAATTTGTATTAAAGAATGAATGAAATAATACATCACTGGTGGACAGGGGTAGTTTCAGCAGTCAATATATGAGTGGTCCCTGGAGTATGCCTACAGTAAGCACGGAAACATGAATGAATGAGTGTCTACACTGCTAGCTTCAGCTAGTCACCTTGGGTCTCAGTTAGAGAAAACAATAATGCTGATGATTTGATGTAGCATCAGAGTGAAAATATAACAAAATAGGCTAGTGTGGTGGACACACACATTGAGGTTGAAAGACTCTGACGACGATCACTTCATTTTCACCCACCTCTTCCTCAGGACTCTACCGTCAGCAGCGAGAGCGACCCTGGCCAGTTCGCCACTGTTGGCCCAACGGGACTACCGCGCGCTGGGCCGAGGGGTGCAGCGGATTGTCAATGCCACCAAGCGGCGCACGGCCACGGCCGCTGCAGCGGAACTCGGCGCGACGACCCGAGGTGACAGGGGCCCAGAGGCAGCGGTACCAGACTCACCAACGACGGCGGCGGCAGGGGCCAGGGAACGCGGATCAGACGTCCTTTGTTTCTACCATCACCGCTTCGCAGAGAGGGCACGCAAATACGTACCATCGTGCCAGTTCGGGCGTTCAGGAAACGCCAAGACTGGGGGTCGGTAGCAGCCGCGGCCCTCGGGGAGGAGAACAAGCTGCTCTACTTGTTGGATGCACGCTCGGGGAGGCAGTTCCTCGTGGACACAGGCTCCCAGTTGAGTTTCATCACACCTTCCTACGCGGACAGACTAGCGGGTTCCAGAGGTCCCCGGGTGACAGCAACGAACGGCTCGGAGATTAAGACCTTTGGCGAGAAGACTCTGCTTCTGTCTCTACACGGCCGTACATTTGAGTGGACTTTTGTTGTAGCAGCAGTGAATTTCAATATGTTGGGGGCTGATTTTTTGTGCTCACATGGTTTGTTGGTTGATCTCGCTAACAGGCGCCTGGTTAATGCACTTTCTTTTGATTCTATTCCCTGTACAGCGCGAGTGGCCCCGGCAACAGCACGAGCCAACGTCACAGCTGCAAGCGGTAAGTTCCACACACTGCTCACTCAGTTCCCAGCACTCACGGTCCCCACATTTTCGGCAACAGTCGCTAAACACGGGGTGGAGCATTTTATTACCACTACTGGACCGCCCGTTTTTGCAAAAGCTCGGCGCTTGGACGCAGTTAAACTGGTCATAGCGCGCGAGGAGTTCGCCAACCTGGAGAGGTTGGGCATTATCAGGTGTTCAAACAGTCCGTGGGCTTCCCCGCTACACATGGTCCCGAAAGCTAACGGATCATGGCGACCTTGCGGGGATTTCCGCAGGTTAAACAACTCTACAGCGCACGACCGCTACCCAATCCCGCATATCCAAGATTTTTCCGTTCATTTGGCAGGGGCGCGCGTTTTTTCTAAAATAGACTTGGTCCACGGTTACCACCAAGTCCCAGTGCGCGCTGAGGACATACCCAAAACAGCGGTAATAACTCCGTTTGGTTTATTCGAGTTTTTACGCATGCCATTTGGACTTAAAGGGGCTGCTCAGACATTCCAACGCATGATGGACGCGGTGCTTCGCGATCTCCCTTTCATGTTCGTCTACTTGGACGATATTTTAGTAGCCAGCGCGTCCGAAGATGAACACGAAAAACACCTGGCCACAGTTTTCTGAAGGTTGGGAGATCACGGGTTAATAATCAACCCAGCGAAGTGTCAGTTCGGGGTGGTGCAGATCAATTTTTTAGGACACCGCATCTCCCCCGAAGGAGCAGTTCCGCTTCCTGACAAAGTGCGTGCGGTGGCAGATTTTCCCCGGCCGCAGACGGTCAGGGCGTTGCAGGAGTTTTTGGGAATGGTGAATTTTTATAACCGTTTTCTCCCCCGCGTGGCGCAACTCATGCAGCCGCTGTATGCCGCGTTCAAAAAAAAGAAACCCGCGGATAAGGTCGAGTGGTCCCTGGAGCGGGACCAAGCGTTCTCGGAGGTGAAAGCAGCTTTGGCAAAGGCTGCATTGTTGGCACACCCAGACCCAACGGCCCGCATAGCGCTCACCGCTGACGCATCAGATGTGGCCATAGGGGCGGTCGTGGAGCAACATGTAGCCGGGGTTTGGCAGCCCCTCTCCTTTTTCAGCAGGACCTTGCGCGATAGTGAACATAAATACAGCGCGTTCGACAGGGAGCTGCTGGCTCTCCATTTGGCCATCCACCACTTTCAGTTCTGGCTAGAAGGACTCTCTTTCACCGCGTTCGTTGACCACAAACCGCTAACGTTCGCGATGGCCAAGGTTTCCGAACCGTGGTCGGGCCGGCAGCAGAGACAGCTGGCCGCGATATCAGAGTTTACCACTGATATTCAGCATGTGGCGGGCAAACTCAATGTAGTGGCAGATTGCCTCTTGCGCGCAGTGGCGGCCCCAGTCAGCGTAGGAGTAGATTACGCAGCCATGGCCTCAGAGCAGGTTAGTGACGTGGATGTGCGCGCGCTTCAGTCTGGACCAACAGGGTTAAGGCTGGAGAGCAGGGTGCTGCAAGGCGGTATGCCCCCCCTAATCTGCGATGTCTCCACTGGACAGCCGCGTCCAGTAGTACCGGCTGCGTGGCGCCGCCGCGTTTTTGACTCGATTCATTCTTTGGCGCACCCCGGAGTGCGCGCGTCGGTCAAAATGGTAGGAGAGAAATTTGTGTGGCCGAGCCTTCGCAAACAAGTTAAAGAGTGGGCAGCAGCCTGCATGGCGTGTCAAAGAGCCAAAGTACACAGGCACACGAGAGCTCCTTTGGAGCCGTTTCACATTCCGGCCAAGAGGTTCCATCACGTTCATGTGGACCTCGTGGGCCCCCTCCCGCAGTCACAAGGGTACACACACCTTCTGACAATGGTGGACCGCACCACGCGCTGGCCTGAAGTTGTCCCGCTGGCATCAACCACGGCCGAGGAGGTGGCGCGCATGTTTTTAACAGCTTGGGTGGCACACTTCGGCGTTCCGTCGGACATTACGTCCGACAGAGGCCCTCAATTTGTGTCCGAGCTTTGGTCGACAATGGCCCGCAGCCTGGGTGTCACAATTCACCGCACAACCGCGTACAATCCACAGGCTAACGGGTTATGCGAACGTTTTCATAGGTCATTGAAAGCAGCTCTCAGAGCGTCACTGACGGATGCAAATTGGGTAGACAAGTTACCATGGGTGTTATTGGGGTTGCGTTCTGCGCCTAAAGATGACTTAGAAGCCTCCCCAGCGGAGTTCGTGTTTGCGCAGCCACTCCGGCTGCCCGGGGAGTTTCTCCCAGATAACCCTGCACCAGACACCTCCCTGTCTCAGCTGTTGCGGAGTAACATAGAATCAAGCACGCTGCCCGGCCCCGCGCACCACAGTTTTCCGCGCGTTTTTGTGCCTAAAACTTTAAAGAACGCAGAGTTTGTTTTTGTCAGACACGATGTGCATCGAACCCCGCTGCGACCGCCTTATGATGGACCGTTCAGAGTGCTAGAAACAGGGGACAAGCAGTTTTTGCTAGATTTGGGGGGTAGGAAAGAGAAAGTTGGCATAAACAGACTCAAACTCGCTTTTGTGGTGGCAGACGAGCAAGTGCTGTTGGCAAGGGCCCCGCGGTGAGGTAGACCCCCGCGGGGGGCTTCACAGAGTAATGTTTCCCCAGAACACCCGCAGGGACTGATAAAAGGTTTCCACCCCCAGACGGCAAACCCCCAGCGTGACGGCGCCGCAGAGACGTTGAATCCCAGCTACAGCAGATACGGCAGGAGACTGAAGCCTAGACAGCATGTGGACTGATGTGTATTGATACTATCACGGCATGCATGTTGTTATTCTCTTGTTTGTTCTAAAATGTTGGGGGGGCTTGTGTGGTGGACACACATATGTGACCTGTTTTGTGACTCACATTTTAGATCAGAACAAAGGCAGAGCTTCCTTGGAAATTACAGGAAGCTGCAAGGATGTTAGCTTTGGTATGCAAGGCTTGAGACTGTGGGGGAGTAATTAAAGGATTAAAGAGGAGATGCATTGTTACTGTGAATTTTAATGCAACGTGGTCTGTGAGACATGTGACTTGTGAACTGTAAGAGTCCTGGTATTTAAGGACGAGAGTTTCCTGTGTTGGTCTCTTTCTTCTTTGAGATGTTGGTGATGTGAATAAAGCTGACTTGAGAGAGAACTCTGTCTCGTCATTCCCACATTCCCACACTAGAATGAATATATTATTGACTGTGGATTAGTGACCCAGGTGGAAACAGAGACGTCTATTAGGGTGACTAAAATCTAAAGAAAATAAAAATATAAACTACACTTGGTAAGCTAACTCCCTATTAGCACTGTTAGCTCTGAACTTTGGGCTCGCCGCTCATCTACACACTTGCAGGCAGACAGCTTGGCTGGACAATAATAGAGCAGCGGGCTGAGTTTACCATGTTTATGACGTTCTGTAGCAAACCCAGAAGAGTTAAAATGGCTCAACAGAGACAGAAACCATATAGACTGTGTGGACTTTTTCAAGATAAATGAGTCTTTTGATATTTTTTTGATAATCACGTGACCAATCAACGCATTTCAGAAGATTAAAACTTACAAAAATACCATTTTTCGGTCAGTGACCCCTTTAATGGTGGCTGTGTAGCGGGTTGAATTCAACCCCCACAACACAGAGACAGAACACAGAGACAGTCAGCTCGCACTCCTTGGTTTTTCCCGCTGCACTACTGAGATGTAATGTGCCATGCATGTATTGTGATGTAATGTGCCATTCATGTATCGTGATGCAATGTGCCATTCATGTGTTGTGATGTAATGTGCCATTCATTTATAGTGTTCATGCGTCCTGTCCTTACTGTGACCTAGAGGCTGAGATCAATATGTAGCTGTGCCTGGTAACCTCTTTGTCCTGCAAGCCGGAGCAGAGGCTGCATCTTCCTATTGTTATGTAGGTCTTACAAATGCAAATGTCTCATGCCTGTTCTGCAGTCCCTTTGATCAGACCAACTGCTGTGAATCTGCTTTGATGTATTGTTTGAGTTTGGTATAAATACTGCACAGGTTCTGTAACACATCCTCTCATTCCCACTTCTGCAACTGCTGCTGCTGGACACAGACTTTGTGTCCCTCTTCTCTGAGAGCCGTTTGGGCTCGCTCCCGGCGCGCATGCACGGCGCCGGGAGCGGAGCCCGTGACGGCGGTATGATAATAAACTCTACTTAAAACCTACAGCATCGCTTATTATATCATGCCGCCGCAGCTGCTCAGAAAACACAAAGATAACACCAAAGTTAAAGATAATGATCATATGTAATGTTATGTCCACAAACCTGGTAATGAATGAGGCGAAGAGAGTAGTAATGTTGAACACAGCTTTATTGATGGTAGTGTGAAGCAGTACACGGCAAGCACCCAGCGGGATCATCTGGCACAAGAGGAAGTGCCTATGGCGGCCCACCCTGCTATATAGGGCAGTGCGGTGACGCAACAGGAAATCAGTGTCACCACACTGCACTTCACAATAAGTGCCGCCACCACATCCCCCCCCCCCACAAAGTCCAAAACCACTCATACATTTCGAACCCACCCCAATTTCGAACCCGAATCACATTCTAAAAAAAACGTAAACTGAGGTACTAAAAGGCCTAACATACTCACACAAAACAACCTAAAATAAAGCCGGTGGGTGGACTACCACACGACCCGCATGGCACGGTGGATTATTCTGCCACTGACTTAAACTGAAAGTCTTTATTTCAACTAAAAATATCTGCCGTGTTCCTAAACACAATAAACATAAGAACACACAAGAACTATAAACTATAAAACTATAAAAATAGGGGCGGCAGTGGCTCAGGAGGTAGAGCAGGTCGTCTAATAACCCGATGGTTGGCGGCTCGAATCCCACTCTCCCCAGATATCCTGCCGTTGTGTCCCTGGGCAAGACACTTCACCCGCATTGCCTCTAGTGCCCATAACACTGGGTATGAATGTGTATAAATGTTCGGTGGTGGCCGGAGAGGCCGTTGGCGCGGATTGGCAGCCACGTTTCCGTTAGCCTGCCCCAGGGCAGCTGTGGCTACAGTAGTAGCTTGCCACTACCATTGTCTGTCTGGAGTGAATGAATAATGTATCTACTTGTAAAGCGTCTTTGAGTGTCTATGATAAAGCGCTATATAAATCTGATGCATTATTATTACCTCCGCCAAGGAGGTAATGTTTTTGCCGGGGTTTGTCTGTTTGTCTGTTTGTTTGTCTGTCTGTTGGTTAGCAAGATAACTCAAAAAGTTTTGGACGGATTTCGATGAAACTTTCAGGCATTGCTGGAAATGGTACAAAGAAGAACTGATTAAATTTTGGTGGTGATCCGGATCACCGTCCGGAAGAAAACCGCCATTAAGGAAAATGCAATTTTCGTGAATAACTACTGAACCACTAATCCTATCATTGTCAATCCAATTACTAGTCATATGTTTTCATGGTCAAGGAATCTGAAAACGTACACACAAACACTGTATGGGGGGAACTGTGGCCGCCATTACGCAAAATGCCATTTTCCTGAATAACTACTGAACTGTGGTGTAACCCCCACAACAGACTGGGACTTGCAGAGCGTGCATCTGGAGCGATTAACAGAACAATAGGCAGCCTTCCTGTGTCTAGCTCCTTCCGCTGGTATCATGCTGTTTTGTATGAATCAAATGCAAACATTCAGGCTTCCTGCTCTTACTGTGATGCAAATGTCTCATGTCTTTCATGTATTGTATGTAACTGGGTATAAATACTGCACATATTCTGTAACTCATTCTCTCATTCCTGCAACTGCTGCTGACACACTCACTCTTGTGTCTCTCTGCTGAGAGCCTCCGGGCTCGCTCCCGGCGCGTATGCACAGCGCTGGGGCGAGCTCCGTGATGGCGGTATGATTTAATAAACCTGCATAAAACCTTCACTACGCTGCCTTTATTTTATCATCCGCCATATGAACCACTAATCCTATCATTGTCAATCCAATTGCTAGTCATATGTTTTCATGGTCAAGTCATATGTTTTCATGGTCAAGGAATCTGAAAACGTACACAAAAACACTGTATGGGGGGAACTGTGGCTGCCATTACGGAAAATGGCATTTTCGTGAATAACTACTGAACCACTAATCCTATCATTGTCAATCAAATTGCTAGTCATATGTTTTCGTGGTCAAGGAATCTCAAAACGTACACAAAAACACTGTATGGGGGGAGCTGTGGCCGCCATTACGGAAAATGTCATTTCCGTGAATAACTACTGAAACACTAATCATATCATTGTCAATCAAATTGCTAGTCATATGTTTTTGTGGTCAACGAATCTCAAAACGTACACACAAACACTGTATGGGGGGAACTGTGGCCGCCATTACGGAAAATGTCATTTTCGTGAATAACTACTGAACCACTAATCATATCATTGTCAATCAAATTGCTAGTCATATGTTTTCATCGTCAAGGAATCTGAAAACGTACACACAAACACTGTATGGGGGGAACTGTGGCACTTGGCGGAGGTCTGCGCTCTCCGAGTGCTTTTCTAGTTATTATTATTATTATTTATAAACAAAGCTGTCACAGCAGTCACTTGGGTAGGAAAGGTGGAACTGGTGTGGGGGGGGGGGCAGCCCCTCAGCAGGCGCGCACCCCTGAAGGCAGCAGGCCCCCGGAGCAAAGGCTGATCTTCTAAACGACAAAGCCCAGATCCCATACCACCCTCACCGATTCTTGTCCAGCCTCGCCACCTGGAGCATTCTCCTGGACACGATGTAGCTGGTTGGCATGCCTAAATGAGCAATCGGACAACTGAAAGTACGCTACTCCCAACTTCGCCACTGTCCACAGACGTGGTTGATGTTTTGCTGGCTGTCGTCTGGCCCATCTTCGCCATGGTCATTCATTACCCTGAACCCAAACCAAGTCCATAACTCTAAGTAGGGCCTTACTCGGCCTGGTGTGCTGCTGCTAAGCATGTGGTAACTTCATGCTCATCGGTCTGGCCTCGTCCTCTTCTATAAACATTGTAGCAGTCACTGTCGTAGCTGCAGACCCCCCACTCAACTGCGGCCAAGCACCGGAGGCATCTGGGGCTAGGTTGGTGTCACTCACCGGTGCGGGTGCCCCGCCGTCACGCTCAGTACCCCCCACTACAACTTCCAGAGCGCTGGCACTGAGACTTTCCTGCATCGAACCTGAGTGAGGCTGGTCCAGCTTGAAAGCGAGAGTGTCCATTAGTCCTTCGTCCCAAACCACGTGCTCTTCAACCACCGGAACAGGCGAGTTCCAGCAGCCACAACCTGACCATTTGTTTCCAGCACCGTCTTTGATGGCGAAACCCAGTCCGTAGAATAGGTCACACCCCATGATGTTACTACCACACGCTGCCACTTGGAAAGTGAAGTCAATTATCATCGCCGACTTGTAACGAGCAGTTAACTCCACAGTCTCAACAGCGCACAGCCTGCTACCTCCATAACCATACAACGGCGCCGGGTTATTTCAAATCCTGTGGTAGGGGAAAAACTTCTTTACCATGGCCCAATTAAGCATCGACCACACCGCTGCCGTGTCAAGTAACAGTGGCTCCACCACACCGTCTAACTCCACTGTACAATACGTATACCCGTTAGTGCTGGAGCTCACCGTATGGATGGTTGTCGGGGGCGGGCGGGGTGATTTCTTCCGTGGGCTCTCTGGCTCAGATAAGCGGCACACCCGGGCGTAGTGATTCAAGCGTCCACATCTGCTACAATGTTTTCCTCTTGCTGGGGACTCCTTTGCTTTATGGCGGTGCGTTGTAGATCCACAACCCTTGCATGGGGGTCTTCCCGTGGTAGACCTTCGGCTGGCAGCATTGGTTTCCATAAACTCATCATCCAAGCTATCCTCACTATTCGAGTCCGCAACATTTGCTGTGGTGTGCAGCTCCGGTGGCTTCTGTGACTGGCACCAGTTTAGCTCCAAAGCTAGCTTATCTGCGGCCTCCAACTGGAGGGCTAGCTCAACAGCCTTAGCTAACGTCAAGTCATTCGGCGCCATTAATAGCCTAGCTCTCAGTCCAGTGTTGTACATGTGCTCTGCTAGTTGGTCGCGCACCATTTCATCTTCAAGCGGCCCATATTGGTGGATGGGCTCACCTACACGTTGGCGCCGCTGGCGAAAGTGAATTCTCCGTACAATCACGCGGTCTGGAGTGGTGAAATGGTTAGCTAGTAGCTCCACAACATCCTCAAATGAGTCAGACGCACCAAGCTTCCGTCGCTGGCCTTCGATACCCAGGTTGTGGACGAGAAGCGCACGTGCCCTCACCTTATCGAGCTTCCCGAAGTCCAGCACTGTGATGTAAGTTTGGAAGGCCTCAAACCAATGCGGCCGAGGCACCGGCAGCTCGCCCGGCAGCTCGAGGAAGGGACGGAGTGGTGTAACGCATGCTTCCATATGTTAATCCTCAGTTGCCAAATGTTATGTCCACAAACCTGGTGATGAATGAGTCAAAGAGAGTAGTAATGTCGAACACAGCTTTATTGATAGTAGTGTGAAGCAGTATACAGTATGGCAAGCACCCAGTGGGATCATCCGGCACAAGAGGAAGTGCCTATGGCAGCTCACCCTGCTACATAGGGCAGTGGGTGACGCGACAGGAAGTCGGCGTCACCACACTGCACTTCACAATAAGTGCTGCCACCACACATAGTACTGTATATGTGATACAAAAAAAATCTCCCACTTCAAGCTGCTCCAAATGCTTGTTTTCTGACAGTTTTTTTCTTGGCTGTATGATGCTGCTGTACAGTACCTAATAATGTTGCTTAGTTGCACTCTAGTTGAGCTGTAGTTCCACTCTTGGTGTGAATCATGCAAAGCTAGTTTAATAAAGTCTAAGGATGAAAATTTGGCAGTGGAAAGAAATAAGTAGGTTCCCCTTAAAGTGGTCAGTGAGTAAACTGGGTTCTGAACTTCCACCATGATTCTGTTTTCAGGATTTAGAAAAAGTCGACTGGATAAGAGAATTTGGTATTTTTTAAAATATTTATATATGATTAGTTGTTTCCCCAATATGTTGACAATAATATATAAAATGCAGTTCACAAAATTATATTTTATTTATTTAACCTTTATTTTTATCAGGCAAATGCTTGAGATCAAAATGATCTCTTTTACAAGTACGGCCTGACCAAGATGGCAGTATAAACATAAAAATGTCAGACTTTTGCAAATTATTGTTTTAAATGAACAGACTAATATCACATTTTCCAGTTATTTCTCTAAGTTTTTCTTTTCTGATTTTGTTCTCCCCACACAGGAATTTTATTATCCTTTCTTGCTGTTTTGGAAAAACGTGATTGTGAAAATGATGTAGGAGACTGCTGGCTTTGGAACATAGTTGCTTGGATAGTGTGTCTTTTCCCGACTTTGATTTGGATTCTTTTACCCAAGGTGAGGGCCTGTCCAGAAAAGGACGATCAAATATCTTTTTGACCGTATTGTTTATCAGTCTGTTATGTCAAAATGTTGAATAATAAAACATCAAGTTATCTTGTGATCTCGAGAAAACAGAATGAAAAAAGATCAGAGTGGCCATGGGCGCTCTTGGCTTCCAGTGACTACAGCTTTATGTAACATAAATCATGCAATACAACAAAAGTTCATTTTTGCTTTTCTCTTTTTCACCTCTTCATTTCAGAAGACACCACCCAAAGGAATTGGTATTACTGTTTCAGTAATCTTCATCCTTGCAAACATTTCTCTGGCTGTTACTGTGATTGTTGGTTTGGTTACAAAAAAATGTGACTTTTTGCCCTCTTGTCTAGACATGCTGTGCCCATGAGTCATTGTTTTTGTTGTTGTTTGTTTTAGTTTTAAATAACTTGTCTCTGTTTTGTTGTATATAACTTATTGACATTTGATAAAGTGACTTTTCTGGCTCCTTTGCTGTAACTACTGAACTTGCTGAACCTAGAATTACATGTTGCACTGTAAAAGGCTGAATAAACAGACTGAATATTTGATTTGTGGAGACTGTGTGGAAAGACGAGACTGAGTTTATTGCTCAAGGTCAGTTTTATTCACCACCACATTCTCCAACATCCAAAAGCAGAAAAAGAGGAAGCATGCCCCCACTTCTGTCCCTTTTATACCCCAGGACATCAAAGCACACAGTCACATTGTCTTTACATCCCAAATCACAATGCATCCCCCTTCAGGTCTTCTGTCTGTCTCCAACTGAAATCCCGGTGGTCAGGAAATCCCTCACGGCCATCTCTCTGCATACAAAAGGCCAGACTTCGCATCCTCCTGCTACCCCTAGGAGGTTCAGACCTTTTGTTCCTCTGAGACGTGCAGTAAACAATAAACATACAGTAATAAGCATGTGAAGCATATGGAACTCACATATGTGCCCACATGACCCCCCCAAACGTCTAAGATGGAACAACACAACCACAGATTGCATGTCATAATAAAATCACTACATATCAGTCCAAGTGCCGCTTAGGTCTCAACCTTCTCCCGTATCTGCTGAAAGCAGGCTGTACCACTTCCACGGCGTCTTCCCGCTGTGGATCTGCTGCCTGGGGATGAGAACTGTTAGTCAACCTCTGTGGGTGTTCTGGGGAATGCTCTCTAGGGGGTCTGCCGCGCCGAGGAGCCTTCGCCAACTGCACAATTTCGTCAGCTACCACAAAAGCGGGTTTGAGCCTGTTAATGCCAATCCTTTCCTTTCTGCCCCCCAAATCTAGCAAAAAATGCTTATCCCCTGTTTCCAGCACTCTATATGGTCCGTCATAAGGTGGGCGTAAAGGCGGACGATGGGCATCATGTCTGACAAAAACAAACTCCGCATTTTTTAAAGCCTTAGGCACAAAAACACGCGGAAAACTGTGGTGAACGGGGCCAGGTAGTGTGCTCGGGCCCGTGCTATTCTGTAACCGCTGAGCCGGGGAGCACTCTGGCGCTGGATTATCTGGAAGAAATTCCCCAGGCAGCCGAAGTGGCTGTGCGAAAACTAGCTCAGCTGGGGAGGCTTCTAAATCCTCTTTAGGTGCGGAACTCAACCCCAATAAAACCCATGGTAGCTTGTCCACCCAATTTGGATTCGTAAGTGACGCTCTGAGAGCCGCCTTCAATGACCTGTGAAAATGTTTGCATAACCCGTTAGCCTGCGGGTTGTATGCGGTCGTGCGGTGGGTCGTTGCCCCCAGGCTGCAGGCCATCGCTGACCAAAGTTCTGAAACAAATTGCGGGCCTCTGTCGGACGTAATGTCCGACGGGACTCCAAAGCGCGCTACCCATGCCATTAAAAACGCACACGCCACCTCCTCGGCTGTGGTTGATGACAGCGGGACCACTTCCGGCCAGCGCGTGGTGCGGTCAACCATTGTCAGCAGATGTGTGCACCCTTGTGAGGGCGGGAGGGGGCCTACGAGGTCCACGTGGACATGATCAAACCTTTTAGCCGGGATGTGAAACGGCTCCAAGGGAGCTCTCGTGTGTCTATGAACCTTGGCCCGCTGGCAGGCTGTGCAGGCTGCCGCCCACTCTCTAACTTGTTTGCACAGGCTCGGCCATACAAATTTCTCTCCTACCATTTTGACCGACGCGCGCACTCCCGGGTGCGCCAGAGAATGGATCGAATCAAAAACACGGCGGCGCCACGCGGCCGGAACCACCGGACGCGGCCGCCCAGTCGAGACGTCGCAGATTAGGGGGGGGGCATACCGTCTTGCAGCACCCTGTTCTCCAGCCTTAACCCTGTTGGTCAAGACTGGAGCGCTCGCACATCCGCGTCACTAACCTGCTCCGCGGCCATGGCTGCGTGACCGGGGCCGCGCGCACTTCCACGTCGCTAACCTGCTCCGCGGCCATGGCTGCAGGATCTACCTCCGCGCGGGCTGGAGCCCCCACGGCGAGCGAGAGGCAGTCCGCCACTACATTAAGTTTACCCGCCACGTGCTGGATATCGGTAGTAAACTCCGATATCGCGGCCAGCTGTCTCTGCTGCCGGCCCGACCAAGGTTCTGAAATCTTGGCCATCGCGAAAGTCAGCGGCTTGTGGTCAACGAACGCAGTGAAACGGCGTCCTTCCAGCCAGAACTGGAAGTGGCGAATGGCCAAGTGGAGAGCTAACAACTCTCTGTCGAATGCGCTGTATTTTCGTTCGCTGTCGCGCAGGGTCTTACTGAAAAAGGCGAGCGGTTGCCAGGCTCCAGCTACAAACTGTTCCGCGACCGTCCCTTTGGCCTCATCTGACGCGTCAGTAGTGAGCGCCATGCGGGCTGCTGGGACTGGATGCGCTAACAACGCAGTGTTTGCCAGGGCTGTTTTGACTTCAGAGAATGCGCGCTCTCGCTCCAGAGACCATTCGACTTTATTTGTGGGTTTTTGTTTTTTTAGTGCAGCATACAATGGTTGCATGAGCTGCGCTGCGCGGGGGAGGAAACGGTTATAAAAATTTACCATTCCCAAAAACTCCTGTAACGCTTTGACCGTTTGCGGCTGGGGAAAATTTGTTACTGCGCGCACTTTGTCGGGCAGAGGGACCGCTCCCTCTGGAGAGACGCGATGCCCCAAAAAATCAATCTGCGTCACCCCGAACTGACACTTCGCCGGGTTAATTATTAACCCGTGCTCTGCCAACCTCCGGAAAACTGCCGTGAGGTGGTTTTTGTGTTCGTCTTCGGACGCGCTGGCTACCAATATGTTGTCCAGGTAGACGAACACGAAAGGGAGATCGCGCAAAACTGCGTCCATCATGCGTTGGAACGTCTGCGCCGCGCCTTTAAGCCCAAACGGCATGCGCAAAAACTCGAAAAGTCCGAAAGGAGTTATTACTGCTGTTTTGGGTATGCCCTCAGCGCGCACTGGGACCTGGTGGTAACCGCGTACCCAGTCTATTTTAGAAAAAATGCGCACTCCCGCCAAATGAACTGAAAAATCTTGGATGTGCGGGATCGGGTAGCAGTCGTGCACTGTAGCGTTGTTCAGCCTGCGGAAATCGCCACAAGGCCGCCACGAGCCATCAGCTTTCGGGACCATGTGAAGCGGTGAAGCCCATGGGCTCTTCGAACGTCTGATGATGCCCAACCTCTCCAGGTTGGCGAACTCCTCGCGCGCTATGGTCAGTTTAGCTGAATCCAAGCGCCGAGCTTTTGCGAAAACGGGCGGTCCGTGGTAGTAATAAAATGTTCCACCCCGTGTTTAGCCACTGTCGCCGAAAATGTTGGGACCGTGAGTGCTGGGAACTGAGTGAGGAGTGTGTGGAACTTACCACCTGCAGCTGTGACATTGGCTTGTGCTGTTGGCGGGGCTACTCGAGCTGTACAGGGGATAGAAGAAAAAGAGAGTGCATTAACCAGGCGTCTGTTAGCAAGATCGACCAACAAACTATGTGAGCACAAAAAATCAGCCCCTAACATGTTGAAATTGACTGCCGCTATGACGAAAGTCCACTCGAAAGTGCGGCCGTGTAAAGACAGAAGCAGAGTCCTCTCACCGAAGGTCTTAATCACCGAGCCGTTCGCTGCTGACACCCGGGGACCACTGGAAGGCGCCAGTCGGTCAGCGTAGGAAGGTGTGATGAAACTCAGCTGGGAGCCCGTGTCCACGAGGAAATGCCTCCCCGAATGCGCATCCTTCAAGTAGAGCAGCTTGTTCTCCTCTCCGAGGGCCGCAGCTGCTACCGACCCTCGGCCTTGGCGTTTCCCGAGCGCTTAAAGTGGCACGGTGGAATGCACTTGCGTGCCCTCTCTGCGAAGCGGCGATGGTAGAAGCAAAGGACGTCGTCTGCTCCGTGTTTCCCGGCCTCTGCCGCCGCCGTCGTCGGTGAGTCTGGTGCTGCAGCCTCTGGCCCCCTGCCGTCTCCGGACGTTGCGCTTGGACCCGCTGCCGCAGCCGCAGCCGCGCGCTATTTACTGGCGTCGACGAGTCGTTGCGCCTCCTGGCCCAGCTCGTGGTAGTCTTTTCGGGCCAGCAGTGGTGAATTGGCCAGGGTCACTCTCACCTCTGACGGTAGGGTTCTGAGGAAAAGGTGGGCGAAGATGAAGTTATCATCTTCGGAGTCTCTCAAACTCAACATCTTTCCCATCAGGTCTGCAGGTCTGTCGCCCTCAAATTCAGTCAGCGCCAGGAGCCTCTCTGCCCGCTCCTGCACCGAGGGGGTGAAGTAACGAATGAGTGCAGCCTTCAACGTGCTGTACTTGTCGCTGTCCGGCGGGTGGTTGATCAGGCTCTCCACTCGCTGGGCTGTGTGGTTGTCCAGCTTTGCAACCACATGGTAGAACTTTGTGGCGTCTACCGAAATCCTCCGGAGGTGGAACTGTGCCTCGACTGCGTTAAACCAGGAGCACGGATTGTTCGGCCAGAAGTCCGGTAGTTGGACTGTGGCTGCATTCGTTTGGCTGGCTCCTGGCGAGTCTGACTCGGGAGATTCGTCTCTGCTCATTATATGTCGTAGGGTCACCAGTGTGGAGATTGTGTGGAAAGACGAGACTGAGTTTATTGCTCAAGGTCAGTTTTATTCACCACCACATTCTCCAACATCCAAAAGCAGAAAAAGAGGAAGCATGCCCCCACTTCTGTCCCTTTTATACCCCAGGACATCAAAGCACACAGTCACATTGTCTTTACATCCCAAATCACAATGCACCCCCCCTTCAGGTCTTCTGTCTGTCTCCAACTGAAATCCCGGTGGTCAGGAAATCCCTCACGGCCATCTCTCTGCATACAAAAGGCCAGACTTTGCATCCTCCTGCTACCCCTAGGAGGTTCAGACCTTTTGTTCCTCTGTGACGTGCAGTAAACAATAAGCATACAGTAATAAGCATGTGAAGCATATGGAACTCACATATGTGCCCACAGATTAAGATTAGGATAGTTCCTTATTCTTATTTTTCAAAGAAGGTCATTAAACTGCATTTAGTGATTTCTTATCAGTGACGTCAGTGCTATAAAAATGAAGTGGGAACAATCTGCTAAAGTTGTTGCAGCCTTCTGTTGGGTGGGGGTGGGGTGTTTGCACAACCAGCTGTCATGAGGAACATTTAAGTTGATAATCACTCCCATTTGTTTATAATTGTGTAGAAAAACACTTAGAAACACTTCATATAGTATAACAAGTATTCATCAGCATGTACACAAGTAACTTTTCCGCAAAATTGTAATTTACGAATATTTGAATTTATGACAAGTTTTCCTGTTATCAGTTTTTCTTACTATCAGTGTTTGGGGTCAATGTTCTGTTCAAGTTCTGAAAATGTTAAAAATTTGATCTATAAGCCTACTGTTTCTCTATATGATTACCTCCACCAAGAAGGTAATGTAATCAGGGTGACTGGTTTGTTTGTCATATATGTTATATAAAAATGTTTGTTTTATATGTTACATAAAAGTTACTTTACGGATTTTCATGTACGTGTATGTATGTGCTCTCTGAGTGCCCTCTAGTTTGAAATATATTAGCAGCTGCATGTTGTTTATATTTGTTTCCTCTGACTAACGCATTTGGACAAAACAAATTACAAACTGGCACACATTTACCAGAAAAATGTTTCAGGTTTATGACTAAAAAGTTGCAAATCTGCAAGTGAAAAGAAGGAAATTTATCATCAAAAAGTTCCACATTTCTAAGGAAAAAGTAAATTTAGTAAGAGTTGATAAGAGGCAAATCTATATGAAAAAAGTTTCAATATTTTAAGAAATAAATATTAAATTCATGAGGAAAAAACTTGCAAAAAAGAGTCATTGCTCACTTCTTAAGTTATTTGATCCTTTCCTACTCTTACTCAGGTTATTATTTTGGTCACTATTGTGTAGCTAATAGCCCAAAAATACAAATTTTATTTGAGTCCAATTTCTGTACTCCACCCACCTTTGGAAAAATAGTGTAAAGCTGGAGGAGCACCACACAGTATTTCTATTAAACACTAACACTTTCTATTAAACACTTTCAGAAGATATTTGCACTGCATAATCACCCTATTTGTCTGTGTGTGTGTGTGTGTCACGTTTATAGGACATCATAGGACAGCCAATGATCTCTGCCTGAACATCATTGGACGTCCTTTGATCTCAGGCATCATAGGACTCGTGGACTCGCGATACCCTTTTGCCAGTGACGTCACACGTCACGTGATTTTCGACGATACCGCCACATTGGACGGCAACTCGGGCGCTGTGTGACTGCGTTTCAGCATGGCGTCCGCTCAGTCAGATGTGCCGGCTTTGTCCGATGTAGCGCAACTACTAGATAAAAAACATCGTGACAGGTACACGGAAAAGATCAGTGTTATCGGCGTGGACCCTTACAACTTGTTGCTTGAAAAATTCACCAGTTTCATAGATTTTTGCCCCAAACCTGACGTACGCTATATGGACATCTACAACTACCTGATCAACACACCGTCTAGGCACACTGGAGAGTCTCTGAAAGCCTACAAAAGTTTGGACGCTTATAGTTATTTTGTTGCTGGGCTTGTGAGAAATGTGCTGATATCCCCAGTCATCACTTCAACGGTCCACTATGTCGTGAAGGCCCTACTGTATAGATTTGTCATGTTATATAGAATCTATTAAGTGATAGATTATTAAAATTTTATAAAATATTCAATTATTATTATTATTATTAGCAGCATATATAATATCTCAAATTAATTAAAAAATAATTAAATATTTTTATAGATCTATATATTCTGTAAAAGGATTTATAAATATTTGTCGTATCAATAGAATACTGGATAAACAACTCCCAACACTATTAGATATATTACAAATTTTATTGTCCAGTCTATACAAGAAAGACTTATATCCAGATAAAAAGTCATCATACCCACATATTAATTTTAAGAATATTTATCCACTACAGGTACATCACTCCCAGAAGATGTCGGACCCCCCACTGAAACCCTGGGTGATCATGAAGCAAGATGGTGTCATATTGTCTTCACACTTTCTGTTTTGACCAAAAATTAAACGCCAAATCAGTTTAATTGAAAGGCACAACAGAATCATTTACATTTATCAATGCACAACAAACTCCAGAAGACATTTCTACGAGTACACTGGCAGCAAGTGAGCGATCCAAGTTCTCTCTCTGTCTTTTTTTCCTTGCTTGTGTTTTAATGTACCGATGGAAGCTGACGTTGTTTCTGTCTTTCGCTGGAGTAGACGTGAAGGTGAAGACTGATAGTATGTAATCTGGGGAAAGAGGGTCACTGCTCTTCTCACCTGGAATATGGAGTAGGTAGAATATATACAGTAGTTTATACAGTTTGAGATGCAATATAACGATTTATCATGTTTATATCATTCTTTTAATCCATGTAGACCTATTTATGTGGTACATTGAAGTACAAAGTAATAAACAATGGTGGGAGGTTTAACTGTATCGGTGAATGTGAATTATTGTAAAAATAGTCCTTTTTTTGGTAAATTTAATAAATTTTTTATTCATTGTAAAATAAACTCAGCCATATTGATCAACACATTAAATTTCAAACAGGGGCATGCATTCATGATCATTATCTTGTCATCTAGCAGTTGTCTAGTGCTAGGTCACAGATGGTAGGCCTTGGTGGTGCACACAGGGAGGGACATACCCATTTACCAGTGTTTACAATGATATAACATTACATCTATAGACACTGATACATCAGACATACCCGATATAAAATGTTGATTGCATAGCCGCGAGTAAGGCGACGTGGACCAATCTTTCCTCTTCAGCGCTGCCACACACCTCCTGCGCCTGTCTTCGTCAGCTGGGAACCGGTAAAACTTCAAGTTGGATCCCTTTTTCTGGCGATTTGTACACCCAAAGGCACAGCAGTGAAACACCATAGTCTAATCCAATGCCAACATAAAATAAAACAAAGATGTAGGTTGAAATCAGATAAATACTGTATATCGAGATCTGGTACACCGCTGAACAGCTGCTGAATGCGCCGTCCACTCGCTTCTGCCGTC